>JAQPPZ010011428.1:0-44015 GCA_028583015.1 Wollemia nobilis
AAACCTTGGAGCTGGTGTATCCAATCTCCTTGCTCAACAAGTAATTGTTATTTAACACATAAAGGCAAGTACTTATGCACTTGAAACAATAAACCACATCAAACAAGCACACATGAAAAACAAATAACTTCACACAAGCACCGAACATGCCTGACAAAGTGTGTTGACAACAATGACAACACTTTGCTCAACAATTGACTTTGGTGATTAGTTTCCTTACCACCTTCGAAAATACCTAAAATCCACAAATCATTAGCAAAATCATACTCAATATATTAATGATAATTGACTACTGCTCATATTTACCTCTACAAAATATGACAATCTACATCATAAATGGGAATTCCAAGTGAGGGATGTGACAAATACCCTCAAAATTATGATCCGATTTAAGGTCCCCTATCCGACCAGTTGCCTTGGGAGCATTGAGGTATCTTCCAAGTGTTTCAACCATAATAATGAAAAGAGAAGAAGAAAGGGGGTCACCTTGTCTAAGACCTCTACTACTAAAAAAACTTGTTGGTTTCTTAGGGATCAGAACAAAGTACCTTGCAGTCTTATAACAACTTCAAACCCATCTTGTCCACTTCTACAAAAACCAAAGGTAGCCAAATTTTATCCAAAAAACTCCATGAAACTCTATCATAAGCCTTACTCATGTCTAACTTTAGTAACATGTCTTTTCTTTGACTAGTCTTGACAGAATGCATGGATTCATGAAGGGATATAATCCCATCCAAAATATGTTTACCCTTAACAAAGCCTCCTTGCTCATTGGAGATAATGGAGGGGAGGAAGATCTTCAATCTGAGGGCTATAACTTTAGAGATAATCTTGTAAATAGCATTGCAATGGACTTATAGGTCTAAAATCTTTGAAGGTTTTTAACCCTTTCTTCTTAGGAACTAGAACAAGGAAGGTATTGTTAAACTCCTTTAGATCTGATCCGACTTTAAAGATTCCTTCACTGCTTCAATGACATCAACTTTAACAATATCCCAAAAGGTTTGGAAAAAACCTGCTTGGAACTTATCTAGACCTGGAGCTTTTTCTTTATCGAGGGAGAAAGTGGCTATCCTTACCTCTTCTTCCTCAATCTCCTTTAGAAGTTGAGCATTGATCTCCTTGGATATCAACCTAGGAATGTGATTATCCATCTCCTTAATCGAGATTTCATCCTCTTCCATATCTTCAGATCGAAGATTTTGATAGAAGTCCGCTCAATTTCTTTGCTCCCTCTAATAACCTAACCATCATCCTTTAGAATTTCATCAATGCAAGCAAAACTTTTGTTTTTGATAGTGGAGACATGGAAAAACTTAGAATTTATGTCACCTTCCTACAACCACTGGATCCTGGACTTTTACCTCCAATAGGTTTCTTCCTTGGCTATTATGGTGTGTAGTTCAACATTAAGCTCATTTCCTCTTTGCTATTGGGTTTGGTTAATACCCAACCTGTTAATCTCTTATTCTAACATATCCAACTCTAACCGAATAGCTTTCTTCTTTTGAAAGATATTTCTAGAGACCTCCCTAGTCCACTTATTAACTTCTTTCTTCATAGCTTTAAGCTTGTTTGTGAGAATTTGCATCTTAGTACTCTAGGAAGGACTTCTGCATTTTTCATTTCTTTATAAAAATTTGGGTGGTGCAACCACACAAATTCATTCTTGAAAGGGCCATTATGCTTCTGATCTTGCACACTACACCAAAAGAGCAAAGGATTGTGATCATATCCAGATTTAGGAAGAGATTTCATACTAAACATGAAGTTGTTTTGGAACCAATCCTTTGAAAGAACTCTGTCCAACCGGACTTAAATATAGTTTCTACCAGAGCGTCTGTTCATCCAAGTAAACATGTTACCATCTAAATCCACATCAAACAAACCACCATCAACTAAAAGCTTCCCTGGATCCTGCATGCTTTTTGAGAACTTAGCCACACACCCCTGGTTCTCACCTAGAGATAAGGGGGTGTTAAATTCGCCACCACAATCCATTTGAAACCTCTAAACTGCTTACCTATTTTCCCTAAATATATCCACAGTTCTCTACGGGATTTACTTGAGTTGGGAGCATAGATATTGGTACTCACAAAGGAAACTTTGGAAGATTTAGTTGTCAGAAGAACTATAACCTAATATTCACTTTTAGCTAGCATTTCTCCCTCATAAAGACCAGAATTTTAAAGAGATATAATCCCTTTGGATGCCCCTTTATCTTCCTCTTGAAATTTGTCAACATTTTGCCAAATACCTTTGCAAAATTTTAGCCAATTCGCAAGATTCAATTTGGTTTCTTGGAGAAGCAAGAAATCTGTTTAGTAAGAGCAAACAAGGTCCTTAATCAACCTATGTTTGCTAAGGGCGTTCATGTCCCTAACATTTCAGCTTAGGAGTTTCAGTACTTCCAGGGTGCATGCTTTTTCATACCTACAAGAATTTCCTTAATAGTAGGTTGAGACCCCATAGATTTCTCTTCTTCTGCTTCCTTGTACCTTTACTCCTCGAGAGACTTCCTGCAGTTTAAATCCTCAACTTTCAAGGAGACCCAAGTTTAAATCTTGCAAAGTGATATATGCATAATAGCCAAGCTATTTTAATACCACTATGCAGTTATGATGTAATAGGGGTTGGGCTCGTTCCAATCTCATATAATCTATTTAAAATATAGTATAGTTGTAGTCAACCATAATCAAGTTGTTTGTGATAATAATGGTAGATGTTTAAAGATTATTTTTTAGTTTATGTAAAAGTAGATAATAGATATAGTATAACATGTTTTTGCATTCACCATCCATCACAACTACATCTCTTGCATTCACCATCCATCACAACTACATCTCTTGCATTCACCATCCATCGCAACTACATTGTTATAAACAGTATATTTAAAAAGATAAAATTAGATTTAAATTTTGATGGATCAATGGCCATCATTGACACAAATCATCAAATCACAAAGAATTATTTTGGACATAAATTGAATAAAATGGTTTTAAAAATGGTTTGTATGTCGAATTGTGTTTTTAACTCCAACATATGCGCTTGAGTTCATAACTCCAATATTTCATGTAATTTTTCTATTTAATTACCAAACCTCTATAAACACACACACACACATATATATATATAAGAATTGTATTTCCTATATCACTTGCCTATGCATACTTTTTTAATGTTTGCTAGTCAATTTTCCTTTATTCAAAGTTATGTTAACAAATTGTAGAAGATGAAGTCTATCTATAATTGTTGGGACAATTTTTCAAATCTTAAGACAGTAGACAAGTTTTTAGGCTTTGAATATTTTAACCTATAAATTTAACATTCAATTATCTTATAACAGTAGATTGTATTTTTATTTATCATTTACATTTTAATTGACAAATATTATTGGGCATCAGATTTCAAGGTTGTAGAATATGATATTGAATAATTAAATTCTTAAAATAGAATTAAAAAACTCTACATACCACAAAGTACAATTAAGTCATGTTCTTATATAAAGTAATCCTCTATGAAAGTTTCCTATACATAAGATTTGGCTTGTGACTAACACCACTTTAACCTAATATCAAGTAACATCACTTGAAAAACAAAGATATACGTCAAAATATTAAAACATGATTATAGCATGTGACAAGTTATTTTATTTTAAAAAATAAAATAGTCACAACCTTGGAGATTTTTTCTTTTATTTTTTGGATTTTAACCCCTTTCGTAAACATCGTTCATTTATTTGTAACAATAACTTTTTTCAAGATTTCATTTATCTCATGTTTTATACTCATAAATGATGATCTCCTTCCATATTTCATTTCTTTAATAATAAGTATTTCAAATCATGGTTTTCAAAGAAATTGTTTCATTCATATTTATAGGTATGTAACTACACATTATCATTGTGAATGGGGTTAGAACTGACCTAGATGCGATCAAAAAATGGGCTTATGCTAAATGGAGGGTGAATGATCATATGAAGATAGTCACCGTCTATAGGGGATTTTTTATGGTGAAGTTGAACTGTTTTGTTGATTTAGAGAGAATTTTAGGTGAGGGGGGGCGCGCTAGTTCTTTGCAAGGCGTGGTCTTTTCCTAAGGAGATGGGGACCTCATTTCAATCTAGAGACCCAAAATTTTTTACAAGCCATAGTTTGGGTGAGATTACCAAATCTCCCCTTTCACTACTAGAATGAGGAGGTTTTTGTTGGTATTGCTAGGGAAATGGGTCATCTGATTGCTATGGATCCAATCACCAGGTCCAAATCTCGCCTCGTCTATGTTAGGATGTGTTAATATGGAGCAGGGGGGAATTTACCAAATTCGATTCAGTTGGTTTCAAGATTGGGTGTTTGGAATCAGCCTTTAGAATATGAGAATCCCCCTGTTAAATGTGAGGTTTGTAAGAAATTAGGGCACTTGACTCGGGCATGCCCAAACCAGAAGCCTCCTTCCCAAGGTCAAATTTTGGCAACAAAAGCAAATTGAAGAAGAGAGTTCCAATAAGAAAGATATCTTGGAAGCTAAGAACCCTGATAGCGAAAAGCAAAAGGCCTCATCCTTAGAGGGTTCTAGAAAGGAAGATGTCTTGGAAGCTGAGATCCCTAAAATTGATGTAAAGTTGATATGCAAAAGGATTCTTCCTTTGATAAAATTGATGTAAAGTTGATATGCAAAAGGATTCTTCCTTTGAGAATCAAGTTATCGCAGATAAGATGAAGGTATGTGATACTTTACCCTCACAAATGAATATTGTTCTTTCTCCAAATTCCTTTGATATGCTTCAAGAGATTAGTTTTGAAGATGAAGGTAATGATCTCTTAGAAAAGGTGGATGATGGAAGAAAATGAGGAAGATGAAGATGAAGATGAGCAAAACCAAATAGTTTTGAAAAATGGGTAGATCAAATAAAAAAGAACCTAGGAAATTTAGTTGATTTGAAAAAAGATGCCCAAACTCCAAAAACCAGACATCAAAAAAAGTTAGGAATTGATGTGGGTACTATTAAATCTCAAGGGAGACCTTCCAATAGGAAAATCAAAGAAAAAGAGACAAAATCAAAGAAAAAGAGACAGAGATAGATATTGCCAATGGAATCTAAATAGTAAAAAGCCTTGGACGAGGGAAGTAAAAAGGTGCGCAAGAGAAAAAAGATGATAATGCAGGCCATGTTGAGTCTGAGAACAAAGATCTACCTATCCTCTATGTTATGGGATTTTAATCCAGTTGCTTATGGGTGTTTTGTTCTTTTGGGTTCTTGTTTGGCTTGGTCTTAGGAGACCATTTCACTTTGTGGTCTGTTGCACTTCAAAATGTTTTAGTTTTATGGGTTGTCTTGTTTGTGATGTCTCAATTTTGATTGTTAGTATATATGTAGGTATTTTCTTGTAAAAGGTTTGGGGCCCCTTTCAAAACCCCTTCTTCCACCCTAATAAAAAAAACCTACAATAGGAAAGGAATTCAATGTTCTACTGATTAGATATTAATCCCTTCACCTAGACACTAAATTATGAATGATGGCAAGCGAAGGTATAACATTGATTAACAAAAGTTCAATTGGCCTTTTCATGTGTTTCTTGGTCTTATTTCACACTATCAAAATCCTAGTTCCCTATATGAATTTAGACACTATAGGAGTTTCAACAAACATCTCTTAAGTCAAGTCATAGGAAAAAAAAACAAGCGAACTTATATACCTCTATAAATAGTGAAAATCATATATTTATGAATTTTGACCAAATCAAGGTAATAATCATATTTACACTTGATTTAAATTGTATTCTTATAATATTTATCAATTTAAAAACTTTTTTTTTGAGTTGTCAATGACTTGATCCATGGAAACCACAATATCAATGAGTTTAAAAGTGAATTCATATCTTGTAACCACTGAAATATTAGAAGATGGAATTTGGGCAACATCTTTGACAAATTAATATTTTTAAATTATCAAAAATATATATATTGGGATGTTTTGTGCCTACAAAAGTAACTTGTGACACATCTTCAATTACTTGATGAAACTTCTACTACATTTTCATTCATAACCCAATTTTTAATGTGCCTCTTTTCAATGTGGAAGGAATTTTTGTTGTGTTTTGATGAGTGTACCTTTATTACTAAATAATAATTATCATTTGTAATTATCAATACCTGAAATTTTAGGTTGTTCGCTAGCCCATAAGGAATTTGCATTGATATTCGCCATAATTCAATAGAATTTTTACTCAATTGTAATGCACAACTAGATTTCTTAATATACCTTCATTTACAAATCAAATTTGGCATGCTTATTGTTTACTAATTTCAATGGTTTCTGAATTTCCATCTATATTGGTCTCGCATTTGGAATTTAAATTTTTCAATTGGCATTAATTAGTCTATTCCCTCCTCTAGCTTTGATCATCAATTTCAATATATTAAAAATAACAAGAGTATTTTAAAATTTTCCATAGCTCATGTAATAGCATATTCAAAATACAATTCCACCATCACTTTTCTCCCCAAAATTGGTAAAAGGACAAGGATATGAAGGAAAATGAAAATTCATGGAAATTCTTTTCTATGAATAATATCAATACAATTTTATCCAAACAGGTAAAGTGTAAATCAAATGCATCAAATGGCAGTAGCTCAACCTAGCAATAGCTCAACCAGTTATAATCCTCAACTTTCAAGGACAAGGATATGAAGGAAAATGAAAATTGGTAAAAGGACAAGGATATGAAGGAAAATGAAAATTCATGGAAATTTTCTATATAATATCAATACAATTCTATCCAAACAGGTAAAGTGTAAATCAAATGCATCAAATGGCAATAGCTCAACCAGTTATATTCCTCAACTTTCAAGGAGGAGACCAAGGTTTAAATCTTGTTAAGCGATATATACATAATTCTCAAACTATTATAATACCACTATGTGGTCATGATGTAACCCAAACTCAAATCCTCACATTGTGATGGACACTCTCCTTATAAGGCAACCTATGATAATGCAATGTACAACCTAAGTGGCCAAACAAAGGAGACTTTGGAGCTCTAAATAGAGGTTCAAAGTTTGAATATGTATGTTAGGATTGTACACAATGCTTCGATAATTGGAGTATGGTTGGATAACCTTATATTGGGTAAAATAATACCCTCTATGAGGGTCGTTTCATATGACCTAGGGTCTATGGACATTAAAAACTACTTTACCCTTATAATGTCATAATAATGTCAATTGTTAATGTGATACAAAGAGGAGGACTAGATTTAACCACAAATAACCAATAAAAATACATATATTAATAATACTTGCAAGCTTACTACAATGGTAAGGGCTTTGGCATCTCTTTGAGAGGTCCAAGGTTCAAACCCCACTCAGTATGAGGGGAACAGGACCCCTCATAAAAACCCATGTAAACTCATTGAAAAATAATTTTGAACCATAAGAGATATCATAGTGTAATTCCTTGGGTTTTCATCTAAGAGACCCAAGTTGAAACCCCGGTAAGAGGGGACTCAGATCCCTCATAAAAACCCGTATAGACTTAAATTTAAGACTCATTGAAAAAAAAAAATACATGCATTAATAGAATTTTGAAAATGTAGACTTTAATAAAGATAAAAATGGAGAAATATGAATTGTAAACATAAAAAATAAAATCACAAAAAGGACTTGAGGACTTATTCATAATATTATTTTGATATAGACGGTAATCAATTAATAGAACCAAGTCTCAAAAAATAGAACCAAGTCTAAGAACTATCATCTATTCCATTATTGACCATGTCAAAAAAAAACGAAAGAACTAATTAAAATAACATTTAAAATTTTAGACACCCATTCTATTACAATTCTAGCCTATGATGGTGAAAATAATCCAAACAAGCACTAGTATATGTTTTGGACAGTTTGGCAAGCTTGTAGATTATATGACTATTGTGATGGTGAAAATTGTCCAAACAAGCACTAATATATGTTCTAAATAGTTTGGCAAGCTTGTAGATAATATGACTATCAAAAGAAAATTAACAAATTTGAAGCAGTCCTTATAAAAGAGAGATTGGACTGTTTAAAAGGATAAACGTGAAAAAGACTCAAATAACAAACCAATTAATTTATCTTCTAGAAATTGAGAGTTGAAACTATAAATTTGCCTGCAATCTACATTTTTCTAAGTGGTAGGGGTAAATAACCACTTTAAAAAATAAATAAATAAAATAAAATAAAAAATTGAATAATTTTGCTTATACAAATGAGGTTGTCTTTCAAATGATAAAGGAAGGGAAAAAAATGATCCTGCATTATCAATCAATTTCAATCTTCTCTTTCTACATGTTAGTTACAAATTAGCAAGTGGTCTAGTTTGTGGCTTGCATTAAAGTAGGCTGCTTTTGTTGTTCGTTCATTATGGGAATCCACATTGGGCAAAAGTAACATTACCATCTTCGAGATTGCCTTTTGCTTTGTTTTGAAGAGGATATAAGATAGGGTTTGCTTCTTATGAGGAGAAACTTCTAGTAACACTAGAGGTTTGCTTTTGCCTGCCCTTAAAGAGAGGGAATGACTTTCTAGTGGTCATACATAGAAATTTGTTATGAACATGCCATACAACAAACCTATGAGATTGTGAGAACTCCATCATTATGAGTGATCTTCATCAAACAATCTATATGCATGTCTTTCTCAAGATCCCAATATACCTCCTAAACAAGCACTGCTGAACAAATATGCAAAGACCTCTCAGAACAAACCAAGGTTGGGAAAATACTATTGGCAAAAGAGGGGGAAATCTTTATTAAGAGCACTCAAAACCACTTGTTGCTAACATAAAATAAGTGTAGCATAGGCAATGTCTCATTCTAAGCAAAAAGTAAGCTTGGCAGAAAACCTAAATTCCATTCTTGTTAGAGCAAAAACGGCCTTAGTTTTATGATTATCTTGCAATCTTATAATATCCAACACAAAGGATTCTAAAGAACATGCTTTGATATGCAGACCATAATGGTTACTAGTCAACTATGATGCATCAATAGCTTTGTCGAAGAATCATTGGTAAAAAGATCCATGATAAAATTCTAATATCTAGTTTCCTTGCCCTTCATACAGAAAATGAGTTTCAAAAATGGCACCCGGCTTTAGGGCAGAGTTGGGCTCTTTATGAGACAATGGTTTCCTAACTTCAACGCAAGTGAATACCAATCACAATGAACCCAATATGGGATAGGCTTCCAAACCTTCCTCTCCATTTATAGAAATAAGTCAAATAAAATCGAAGATCAGCTTGGTCAAATTGTGTTGGAATTCAAACTTATTTCCAGAAACAAACAAAAGCAATCCATCTGCTCAAATCTTCCACAAAAAACATAAAAAGGGTAAAAAAAGAAAAAAAGGGTAAAGTAGTTTTTAATGTCTGTGAGGCTATAGGCCATATGAGACAAATGTTATTTACACAAAATATGTCTATCCCCAACCATTCTTTGGTTACCGAAGCATGGTGTACAACCCTAACCCCCACAAGACTCAAACCTTGGGCCTCTATTCAAAGTTCCAAAGTCTCCAATGTTAGGCTACATAGAATGGGCACCCATAGGCACCATAAATAATCCACTATATTATCCATAGATAAGAATCACAACATTCTAATGATACACTAGGTGAAGTGGTGGGAGTTATTCATACCAATACCAAATCCCCTAATTACATAAATGAGTTTGACCTAAGCCCATATAACAAGAGGGTTTTAAGGTTAATTGCAAGTGTTAAAATGGGTTTAACCATGGCCCATACGGCTTCAATAATAAAATATTACAATAAATTAATTACAATTGTAGAATATGGTTAAACCTTAAGCCTATACAAGATTCAATCTTACAATGTCGGCCTTGGCCATAAGTTGGATTACACTTTCAACATATTGAAGAGCTAATAGAAACAGAAGTGAAAGTGGTTTTTTATAAAGTTGGAATTTGAGTGGAGCTAATCCTTAGAAAAAACCTTACTGAAATATCACTTTTATACATCGATGAAACCAAGTGGGTACAATCGTTGGACAAAAATTTCAAAGGTTCAATTTTTTCAAGGAGGTCCATTTGGTTCGAAAATTTTTGGATTATATATATTCACACATACACGCACATGTACAAAATGTTCAAATAAAAATCTAAATATATGAAAAATATATAGAAATTCTTAAATTCTTTCATACTTTCTATATTCAAGTATATTGCATAGTTTATAAATGTATAAGTTATACTTTATAGGCCATTTTTTATGTTTTTTTAATATTTAAATGTATGTCCCAACAAGGACACCGCAATGGAAAAAAGGCATTGGACTCTCCTAGCGAAGATCCAAGTTCAATTCACGAGGAAGGTGGCCCCTAATGTGCCCCCAACTTTTCTAGCTATTCAGAGCCTCACCTTGGGATCAAATCCCTTGAGTCACGTTAGAGAGGGAGTGTTGGACTAATCGTCGCACCTTGGGAATTTGACTTAGTGGCCTAACCGCCACCCTAGGCCCTTGGACTAACCGTCCTGTGAGGTGTTCAAATACAAAGATTGTATCGGACACTAACACCTCAAGGTTTTGGTGTAACAACTATACTTTGGTATTAGAGCCTATCTTGAACATGGTCGGTTTATGGCATTGTATGAAGAGATGCAAGGGTTTATGGCTTGCGGCAAATCTGGTGAGCTTCAACTGTGGCAAATCTGGAATAAGGACTGTTCATGCTAGGGTTTGATAGTTAAATCTTGTTGAGCTTCAACGACGGCAGATCTGGTGATCTTCGACAACGACAGATCTGGTGAGCTTCGGCAACAGCAGATCTGGTGAGCTTTGGCAACGACAAATCTGGTGAGCTTCAACAACGACAAATCTGGTGAGCTTCAGCAGCGGTAGACCTGGTGAGCTTCATCAACGGTAATGTGTTTTATCTGTATTCAGATGTTTATTTTATGAATATGTGCTAGAGTTTAAGGCTAGAGATGTCTATTCTAGTGGTTTTATTGTGCAAGTTGCGGAGGTGTCCATGCATTAGGTTTCATTTTGTAGCTAGTATTCTTCATGTTTTAGTGTGTTGTGCAAATTTGAAACCTCATATCTGTGTTTTGCAAAGTTTTGAAGAATGTCTAAGATGGTTTACTAGTTGTCTCACAAATTTTGGTCAAGTATAAACTATTGTAACCAGTGTAGCTTGTACCTGAAGAAGCTATTGTAACTAGTGTAGTTGGATTATTGGTATTGTAACTGGTCTAGCTTGTAGGGTTGTTAATGCTATTGTAATTGGTGTAGTTGTGTCCAAAAGGGACTAGTGTGGGATGCTAGTGGTGGTTGCCTAGTGTAATGTTCTCAAAGTTAGCTCCGGTAATATTTGTAATGTTTTAAAGTGGGTTTTTTTTTTATTTTTTTGTTACCTTGTCGATATGTGGTTGAGGGTAAAGGTGAAGCCAATGTGTTTAGAAGGTTGGAGGTAGCTTGTAGGGTGGCTAGGTCTTGGAACAATTGGATATAGCTGGTGGAAGTTATAGGCCTAGAGGCTGGTAGTAACCGGGTTAAGGCTACTTGTCTTCGAAAGGACTAATTTTAGTTTGTAACCATGAAGAGTTGTGTCAAAGATCATTGTTTGTATTGCAGAATTACAAATATATCATTAAGGAGGAGTGTTGGCATTAAATGCCTATGTAATCACACATTTGTAATATGGGTCAAAGTCCAAGGATGAGGTGTCAATGTGTATGTAAGGATGAGGTGTCACCTTGCATGCACATGTGAGTTGACAACGACAAATGCTAGGGTTTGTCATTTAGAAGATGCAATTTAGTATTTATTTGAGATTGCTAATAGAAAAAAGTGGATGATTCAAATTGCATGAGAAGGGCATTTATTTTCACCGGCTCTTCGCAGGGGGGGAGAGGGGGGACTCTAATTTAAAGGGGCTCGAGGAAGCTTTTTCGAATGCATGCCTTAAGAAAAGAGAGTTGTTGCGGCTCTCTCATCCTATAAAGGTTTGAACATATTCAATCCCAAATTCATAGATAATCCAATTTTTGAAATTATGGATTAATGGATCCATTAGGGATCCTTATGTTGAAGGAATTAGTCTTTTCAATCCCAACCAATTCAATTTAGATCTATTGAATTTTTGGATTGGAAAAAAAAAATACGTTATTTATTTTGATCAAATAAGATTTCAACATGAAGTTTTTCTAGTTTTTTTGTATTGCTACCTAATATATCTAATATTCCATCTCCCATAAATAAAGGGGATCCTACGTCTTCTAGAACAACAAGTAGAAGTTGACTGCCCCTCTTTGAAAAGGTCATTCAATCCTTTTTTTTGTTCTTAAAAGGTGAAGGGCCTGTTTTTTCAAAAGGCTCTCTCTATCATCCACTTTTTTCCATTAGCAATCTCAAATAAATACTACATTGCATCTTCTACAAGGAAAACCCTAGCATGTCATTGCCAACTCACATGTGCATGCAAGGTGACACCTCATCCTTACATACATATTGACACCTCATCCTTAGACTTTGATCCATATTACAAATGTGTGATTACATAGGCATTTAATGCCAACATTCCCCCTTAATGACATATTTGTAATTTTGTAGTACAAACAATGATTTTTGACACAACCCTTCATGGGCACAAGCTAAAACCAATCCTTCCGAAGACAAGTAGCCTTAACCCAGTTACTACCAACCTCTAGACCTATAACTTCCACCAGCTATATCCAACACCTTACAAGCTACCTCCAACCTTCTAAACAAATTAGCTTCATTTGCTACCCTCAACCATATACCAACAAGGTAACAAAAAAGTCAAAATAAAAAACACTTCTAAAATATTACAAATATTACCGGAGCAAACTCCGAAAACATTACACTAGGCAACCACCACTAGCATCCACACCAGTCTCTTTTTGGGCACAACTACGTCAATTACAGTAATATTAACAACCCTACAAGCAACACTAGTTACAGTAGCCAATAATCCAACTACACTAGTTACAGTAGCTTCTTCAGATACAAGCTTCACCAATTATAGTAATTAATACTTGCCCAAAACTTGTGATACAACCAATAAAGCATCTTAGACATTCTTTAGAACTTTGCATAACCACTAGAATAAAATGAAATCTCATGCATAGCCACCTCTGCAACTTGGACAATAAAACAACTAGAACACGCATTTTCAGTCTTAAACTCAACAACTATTCAAAAACTAAACATCTGAATACAAATAAAACACAATGCCGATGTGAAAGCCCGCTAGGTATGTTGTTGTCGAAGCTCACCAGGTCTATCGTTGTCGAAGCTCACCAGATTTATCGTATCTACCACTACCAAAGCTCACAAAATCTGTCATTGCCAAAGTTCACCACATTTGTCGCCGCCGAAGATCAACGTGATTTAAATATCAAACCTTAGCGTGAAGAGTCCTTAATCCAGATCTGCCATTGCCAAAGCTCACCAGATCTGCCACAAGCCATAAACCCTTGCATCTCTTCATACAATGCTATAAATTGTCCAAGTTCAAGACCATAGGCTCTGATACCAAAGTAGAGTTGTTACACCAAAACCTCGAGGTGTTAGTGTCCGATACAATCTTTGTATTTGAACACCTCATAGGGCGGTTAGTCCCAGGGCCCAAGGTGGTAGTTAGTCCACTAAGTCAAATCCCCGAGGTGTGGTGGTTAGTCCAACACCCCCTTTCCGACGTGACTCGAGGGATTTGATTCTAAGGTGAGGCTCTGATACTAACGAACTGGTTTGGTCCAACCTGAAAAGTCCAAACCGGAACAAACCTAATCCAGGTTCGACCAAACATGTGACTATGGTTTCCACAACAAACATCAAAATGTGGAAACTACCAAGTCAATGAAGGCAGAGCATTAAGGTATGGGGGCTATGATATCAGTATTTTTTCACTCAAGATGCAGTCACAACAGATCCTAAGGCTAAAAAAGCTATAGAAGAAACAATCAAAACTAATCTCTAAAATAAAAAAAAGGCAATAAGAAAATTGACAAGGTAGTTAATACCAGTAATGATCAGTTAGTCATTTCACACTGGCAGCTGGGTTCATCTTAGGAACCTACAAACACGCTCTGGAAGTACACAGAAAAAACAATGACAGAAATGAAGGCATAGAAGTCAGAATCTTACGGATGAGTGATAACAAGTAACAGCTGCAAGGTAATTAAAAGGGGGAAATCCACCAAGAAGAGCATGATAGTTCGACAATTTGTTCTTCATGTATTAGGTCATAGTTGCTCAGTTATGAACAAGTGATGGCTTTCAGAATTGTGTATTTTGCATAGTTTGTATAAATTTGTCTCTCAAATCCTGCATTCTTATTTTGTAATCCCATAAGGGCTTTTAGATAAATTACCCCAGCTTTAATATAAAAGTATTGGACTTGGACAAAGAAAATGAAATACTGAATAGGTACTTATTTCCCATAAAGGTTTTACAAGCAAGAAGCAGAATGTATGAACATGAAAGTCTATGTTTTAGAAGAAAGCATCTTTAGTACTACATGCAATCAATCTAAAGAATAAAGTTATGCTACTGATGAATGCAACATGCAAAAGTCTAATCTCCTCAAGGTCTTGGCCAAAGTATACATCCAATATGTGTTATCTATTTAACATTGTAATTCTGCCTACGCATGCACCCTAATAGGGAATAATCAGTCAAAATTTGATGACAAGATATCCTTACATGAAATGCTAGCTATTGAACTCTATCATAAATACAACTGGATGGACAGCAGACTCGCAACAGTAACTGGTTTTCCTCCACCTGTTTAATACTTTGGAATTAACAAACCATGCATAAACAAATATAAATATTACAGCTGAATAAGGACTAGGCTCAATTGCAAGACGCAATGCTTTGTTAACACACCAAGAATGGGCAAACATGCCACTTGTAGCAAGTCCTTCAGTGCGATGTAATACTGAATGGTTGCGAGGTTAGATGAGATTGAATCCATGCTACTAGAAAGATAGTAAACGGCATCTTCAATTTTCCGCTGGAGGCAAACATCTGAGACCTGACTCAAGGCTTACTGCACTAATCCTCAAGGTGATCTTGCTTTGAAGGCGCATTTGGAATAGAACATGAGTTTCTGTATTCAAGATAAATTTTAGAGCAGTTATATTGTATGAAATATCTGCTTTGTTTCAAGTTTTCTGTGTTTTTAAGGGTGTTGTCTTTTTGCTATTTTCAATCTTCCTTTCTCTTGATGGTGGGAAAGGTATACTTTGTTATTTTCTCTCACACATCTCTCACCTTTCTCCAATGGCAGGTCAGACTAGCCCTTTTCCAAGCCTTCTCTCAGCTATAACTTCAAAAAAGAATGAACCATTGACCCAAATCTGACTTTGGTGAGGGCTATTTTCACCATGCCTAAGATATTATCTTCGCTAAGCCAAATGTCAGGAGGGATATACGGATAGAAGTAGGGCTACTGTTAAAAGGAACTGCAATGAAAGGAAATTCTTTTGGATATGTAATTATTGCCAGCACCGTTTCATGAGAACTCTAGTCCTGAGAGAAACAATGATACTCTATTTTAATTTACTCAGGATTTCTTAGGGCTTCTTCCTATTCTAGGCTTTCTGGACATAACCTACCCAGATTAAAGTCTCCCTCCTCCATTAACTTTGAAGAAGCAAACATCTTTGGATAGAATCAGAGACCTTTCCAGTAAAAGTCTTATCTGCTATTTCGAAGGTTTGTAGCCATCACAAATGCTCTTTATAATTGGATTACAAATAATTGGGATTTCTTAGATCTGCATTCACTGAAATTTCTCTTCCATGAAATCAGTTTCTTCATTGTGAACTTGGTTTGAAATACCCTGCATAATGTTTTCTGGAAACACATAAAAAACCTAAAGGACGAAGAATCCTTTGCAAAAGAAATAGTTAAAGACAAGATAATTATTTAAGAATGGTAACCTTGTGTCTGAATGGAAGATCAAGTCCAAGGACAATGAACTGACAGAAAGGAAATGAAATAAAATGAAATTATATTAATATCTGCAAATTACCAAAGTCAATGGGACTCAGGAAAATAGCAGATCACAACAGACAGTATTATTGATTAAAATCTCTATAAGCAAACAAAAAAAACTAGAACTAGATAAAGCAAAGAGAAAGAATACGGGTATAAACTCAAAAGGGAAAGCCCTAGTACATGCACATCAAATAGTCAAGATGGAGGGTTTTACCAATAAACAAATGAGTGCCAACTGCAGAGATAGGAACTAGATGACAGAAAGCAATGTGTCATTCTACCATGACATCCGTGCTTTCAGTGATTCCACTCCTAGCATCCAAGGTCAGTGAGTCGCAGGAGGGAACGAAACTAGTGATACAAGTTTCTCTCCAGGAAGGCCGATGAGAGCCCCAATGACCAGACGAAACAATGTTGCTCCACCTTGAACAAGGGTGAGAATGTTGGGATGCTAGCAAAAAGGAACAGTGGAATTTGGCCTCACTGATCTATCACCAACATTACAATATGATAGAAACATGGGGTTGCATAACACCACCAAGAACAGAGATGGGCTGGAACAAAAAAATAATCTGTTTGATGGGTCAAAATGTCTTCTGTAGTGCCCTAATCTAACAAGCAAACAACTCCCACAAAACTAAAGCCAAACAAAGAACCTTTTAAGCCCCTGTAAAGACAATAGTATATCCCACAAATTTCATAATAGATGATGCATCAAAAGATAAAATGTTCATCACCATTGATTTCCCTAAGCGAATAGAGGCACAATCCTTCGTCACAAGGAAGATGGTGATCAGTCTCAACATGAAGGTGGTGGAAGCAGAATCTTGACTTCCAGGGGGGGTTGCAAATCATGTGACCCATGATATTGGAGATAGTCTGGACATAAGATGGCCCTATCAGCAATCCACAAGAAATGTGTAGTATAAAATACTAACATACAGTGGAGATAAGATAAAGATAATTTTATTAATGTCCACAAATGGCCAAAGTAGGCCAATGGGACTCAATGAAAGAGCTCTTACAAATGACAACGCACTGTAGTAACCAAAAAGTGCTACAAAAGTAAACTAAAACAGAGTAAAGTATCTTGTGTAACTACTCTAAATGTATCACTTCCTTAGAAGAAAGGAGATTGTGAGAAGTGCCCAACTGAAATGAGGGAGCCAATCAATGGATATACCAACGAATCGAAGGAGCAAACTGACCTTTGAGTACCAGCAAAGCAAGCACCTAGCAGAACCAAAAAAATAATCCTTCCAGAAAAAGGACCAAGTGCTAAGAACCTGCAGTAAAATTATAAAGGTAACTTGCAACAACTGGAATGCAAATAGCAGAAACACAACTTGAGGAGCACATGGGAGAAGATAGCTACCAAAACAGATGACGCACACTCTTCATTAGTCAAGTATAAATAAATTTACAAAGGCAATGTTGAATGGTTGCAAACTGCCCTTGATCTGGGCATGCATAGAAACCTTAAATAGTCCAACTTATATGCAGCTAGTGATTTGTAGAGATGCCTGTTCACCTCATTCAGTCCAACGGAGATGAAATGTACATACAAACTAGGACTCTAGCTGGTAACTGAGATGAACTGCACATGCAAACTAAGAATCTAGCTGATAACTTAGACAATTACAAGGACGAAGGAGACTATTACGAATATAGACCGGACATGAGGGGGAGTTTCAGTTTTTTGAAGGAGTGCTCTTTCCCTCCCTTCTTTCTATTCTTTTCTTTCCTGCTGCAGTTTCTTCTCCCTTTCCCTTGTACTTCCCAGAAGTTCCAAAACGAGCAAGGTCCTGAAAATCTAAGTGTCGGGGCAACCGAGGGAGTCGGGTGCGCTCAAGGGAGGCACTGGGATGCGAAGGGAGAGAGACGAGAGAAGAGGAAGGGGCTTCAAGTTGGGCGCACTAGGGAATGCGAGGGAGAAACGAGAATTGGACTAAGTGTACACCGCGGCGGCGGGTTTTCTGTGCGCACTTGGGAAGGGTGGAAAATTCAGGAGTGTTGGAGCAACCGCTCGCAGCGCGGGTGCCTTGCGCAGTCGAACAGCGGTAAAAACAACTTGGTCGGTGCAACGCTGAGGGTCGGGCTGCCGGGTGGGTGGGCGAGATTCATCAAGCAAGCAGAAAGTGGCTAAGGAGGAGGCTCCATGTTTTCCAGCTACGGGTTGTCGGGGCGGTGGACAAGCCTTTCAGGAGACATGTGTCACTATCGAATCGCAAGTGTCCGGCTTGGGATTCAAGCGAGTGTGGGGGAAGGAAAGCTGGAACACTATCTCGATGCCACCATTTAAAGGTATAAAGTCCACACGATACCCGATTCCGGGTAGAGTTTCACCCGGCGCAGAGTAAGTTTCAGGAGACCACGCCAAGTAGTTGCGAAATCAGATCGACTCCTTGGCCTTTTGTCGCCATTGTGCGGTGGGGACTTTGCTCCCGTAATTGTAGCGGGGGAACTTGGGTATAAATAGACCACATTTCATTGTAAAAAGGGGGAAGGGGAAATATTGTAGGGAACATTGTGGGGTGCGTTGCTTTAAATACAAGATACATACTGGTGAGCATCTTGTCTTCATTTGTATCTGCTCTCTTGTCATTTCTGCCTCATGTTTCTTATTTCATTGCTTATTGTTGTACTGAATTCTAGACTCCGTATTTGGTGATTAAGTATTCTAGAATGATAGATAGAGGATACATAGGATGAATGATAGTGTAGTTTCTATGGTGTGTCTTGTGTTTAAATGTTGTAGAGTAGTGATTGATGTTGTCGGGTTATTCCCCCACCCAACTCCAATCACATTTGGATTCTCTTTCGCAATTTATCTCTTTGCACTCTTAGCTAAAACACTAAAAACCAGGAAGTCGGTTCTCCGGAGATTGGCACGAAAGGCATTCTTCCTTAGGCCTTTCAATGGGTGGGCGAATGGGGCGCATTATACCAAATCCTTTCTCATGGAGTGGCCAAAACGGTAAAAACTGAGGACCCGGCGCAACCCGATTTTGCAACGAGCGCGCCCTCGACCGGGCGCATGGGCAAGATTCATCAAGCAAGCCCAAAAATTGGCTAAGGCACGAGGCCTCCCCACCCCCTCCCGCTCGATCCGGGCGAAGTTGGACAACCCTTTCAAGGCAGACATGTGTCACTCATCGAAATTCGACAAGTGTCTAGCCTCGGGATTCGAGCCGAGATGTGACGGGACAAGGACAAGCATGGACCCACACTACGCCACGCACCATTTAAAGCCGATATAAAGCCCACTACACACACCCGCATCCGAAGAAGTTCACCCGATGCGCCGCCACGTAGTTGACAACCAAGGAGACCAGCCGCAAATATAGCCCCACAGCAGACAACCTGCGCGCACCACCGCCGGCTGCTCCCGAATGAACGGGGGAACGGGCATAAATAGCCACCACATTTCATTGTAAAAAGGGGGAAGGAATACCGCTAGGAACCATTGAGTCTGCTTCAAAACAAAACAACTTGCTCCTTCTTTCTTCATTTTGTATGCCTCTCCTTGTCATTTCGCCTCATGTTTCTTATTTATTGACAACCAACTCCAGATTTGGTGATTAAGATTCCCGGAATGCATAGATAGAGGATACATAGGATGAATATAGTTGTATTTCTATGGTGTGTCTTGTGTTTAAATGTTGTTAGTAGTGGTGATTGATCTTGTCGTCGCTTATTCCCCCACCCAACTCCAATCACATTTGGATTCTCTTTCCGTAATTTATCTCTTTCGCACTCTTAGCTAAAACACTAAAAACCCACAGAAGCCAGCTTCTCCGAAGATTGGCACGGAAGGCATTCCTTCTTCCGGCCTTCAACGGTGGGGAAGGGATTATCCAAACCTCCTCATGGCAGATTCGTAACCAACAAGACCATTATAAATCTCATCACCAACACCATCTCCCATGACCAGACATGGAGTCACCCATAGAACAGAGAAATCAGGCGTAAAAGAATGGCGTCCTAAGATGCAGCTAGAGACAGTAGAAGCTGAAAATTAGTCTTGTGAGAAGTTCAAACTAAATAAATATAAGAAGACCAGCCCTCTAAAGTCTCCTTACAATATTATTAATTATTTGAAAGGAAGAAACACGATACCTGGTAATCAAGCAGATTCTACTTTGGAAAGCTCTATGAAGACTCAATCTGCAACTATTAGGTAAATATTGGCCTGGAAGGATCATGCAAAGACTTCTAAATTGTTGGGTGATAAGTATAGGAAGATAATACTAAGCTTGCCAGCATACATATCAAAAAACTAAGAAAACAGAAAGAAAAGAAAGAATTCCCGTAGTAAAGTTTTAAACTTTATCACGTAACTGATAATAGTTTTCTTTTATCTGTTTTTTGGTGTATCCCCAGAATCATTCTCATGGCAAATCAAAAGGCTCTCAAGCCATTAAATGCAACCATTTGATTTGCAGAGGTTTCCCTGGCCTTTTTCCAGCCTTCATGCAACTTTATTGACTTTAAAAAGAATCACTTGGTTCAAAACAAATAAAATCTACTATAGAATCCCAGAAACATTTCAAAATAGATTAGTATTAATTGCATAAACTGAAGTAATTAAAATGTCAATAAAATTTTGGTTGAAATCCCTCCCCTCCGTGTGTATTCTCCACCTCATAGATTCACACATACAATTTAAAACAAACGAAGTATAATTACCATGTCAATCCACAGGTGACTCAAATCTTTATTAACTATGTGAATACACATTACACCTTTTTGATCAAATAGAATGTTCAAAATCAGTGGAAAATATCCAGAATTACATTATATCATATATGTCAACCTAATTTAACTAAATAATGTAGTGTTGAACCGGCCAAATTTAGGTTGTGTTCTGTATGAAAATTATACACATAAACACTCAAAAGAAAAGTATATCGCTGTAATCATTTTGTCCCATGGATCAATAAACAAATTAACGCCAGCATATCACAAACATCTACTGAGTAATTCCATATCTATTAATATTTCTGCATCTCAATAAATAAAAATTTAATCCTTTAACTTAAGATATAGAGCAAATCACTCCCTTACTATTTAAAAAGAAACGCATGGTCTGCATGAACAAAAAATGAATCAAAGCTTCAATTCCATAACATCAGAATCCCTCGAGTATTCATTTAAAATTGATTGTAGCACAAGGAGGATAAACAAAGTTGCCTACATGGCCGTGCCTGACCCAAATGATGTCACAATTGTACTAACCCTTTCAGCAAAAGCAGCTGATGTGATTCTCTTTCCTGGGACATGAAAGGGATTTGAAACAGCATCCACATATGCTGCATGAAACCGGCGGAAAAACTTGCAAGATAGTATAGGCAAAGGAGATTAGTCATATATTCTATCACTTGCTTCAAGCTGCAAAGAAGAAATTCAAAACCAAATTCCACGCTAAAGCACTAATCCTATTTATAATAAACAAATGAACATCCAAACATAAAGCAGCAGTTGCCAACAGAAGACAAATGATCCAGAGACATTATAAAGATGGACAATAAAAGCATACTCACCTTGTTCATTTTTTTGTTGAAAATAATAAATGGTATTTTAAAAGGTAAAAGTAAAAACTGGATTTTTAGATCTCAGCTTAGTTAACAAGTTTATCGATCTATGAGACCCCTTTGTGGGTTACAAGGGAAATTTTCACGTGACCTTGTATTTATTATTCTTAAAATTCTATATCTATTTCTAGGTCTAAGACTAGAGCAAGTTTATGTTTTAAAAGATTAAATAGGGACAAGAATTTTATAAAACATATAGTAAAATTTAATAGCATCTTCCAAATATAAAGCCACAAGCTTTTGTTTTTGGCAATAAATGTTTTTCAAGTCTTTAAAAAAGCACTTGAAACAAGACCACAGGAAAGCAACCTGTATGCCATGTCAAACTCTTCTAAATCCACATCATTATTCTACATGCAAACTAGAGTGCATATCTACGTTGCATGGTTAAGGTTGTGGATATGGACTCTGGTACAGCATCTAACACAAATACAACAAACTTCAGGAACCTTTGATACGACACAGCTGTGAACCATATACTTTGTGTACATGGAAGAAAAAATTCTGCCAAATATAGAAAACTTAGAATCCAATTCATCAAAATAAATTCAAAAAAAAAAAAAAGGCTAATTTCCACTACTATTAGGAAATGAGAATGAAGAGACAGCTGCCCATATAATATGGTAAGCTGAAATCAGCTTCACAATCCATTCCCATTGCTCAAAAAATGCCTAGCTGCGGAAAGCACTCAACAACTTCCAAATATCAGCCCAGATATGAGTGATGAAGGTCAGAACAGAGGATTTTCTCTTTTTCCCTCTGTTTATAGTAAAAGAATATTCTTTTCCGGTTTTTTATTTATTTATTTTACAGTTCATGGGATATTGGACAGGGTATATCCAATACATATCATAACACTATCCAGAGCCATATTTGGATACAGATACACCCCAATTTTAGCTCTAAATGGAAAACATTGAAACAGAATGTCTATCAGATATGTCAAAACATGGATCTAGGAAAGGAGAAATATAACATGAGTGCATCTACACTTAGATATATACAATGAAATTAAAACCAAGGAAAAACACCACTTTATATTTAGCTGCATAAAATGAGCATGTGTACTATGAAATAATCAATAAGGTAACCCTTTGGCTTACAAAAGGTATTTAGAATAAAAAGGGTAAAACATTTGTGCAAGCATTGCTTCCTTCTCACATGGTTCAACATTCTTATCACAGGAACGTGAGGCAAAACAAAACTGTGCATCATTCTACCTGCTTGATGATTCATACTTTTTAATATTTACCCCAGAAACTTTTTCATTCAATTCAGCTTGCAACTCATGTGATGAGACATAGTCAGACAGACAATTGTATTTAATAATTGTCAGTGCCTTTAGTAATTGTGGACCATTGTAATTCATAATGGTTTAATTATTTCAAATAGTTGTTTCCAGATATTCTTCTGTAGTTTTCTCTTCTTTCTTCACCAAGAAGCTTCCATGTACACAACTTTCTTCTCTTAAGAACTTCCTTCATGCCCTTTATATATACATAATACAATGAGCGGACAAAAAGTACAGTTGGAGTAATCTCTTTGTTCTCCTCTAAGAGATATTTTGTTCTTGGAATTACACTCATTAGTTCATAGCATTTGGTAGCGAATCCTAGTAATCATGCCCTCTGCATTTCGTAATCTCAAGGGCCCTCATTTCTTAATTTCTGCAGAATGTCAAACTATTAGACCTCATACATTCAAGGCCAGTACGTATGGTGTCATTTTGGCTTATTGTCCACTACTCACTATTGTTGCTGTTCATGGCTCCACATTTCTTACTCACTTTTGAAAAACTTTGTGGAAGCTTTTAAGTTGTCACTCGGGGTTTTCTACATTCTCTCATCCACAAACTGATGGTCAAACCATGGTAAGTAGTTATTCTTTCATTCATGCTCTCTACAAATATCATCATCAAAATACGCAATGAGACACTTAACTTCATGTTTTGCAATATAGTTGCAATAGTGCTATTCAAGTTTCCATAGGCCATTCTCCACTAAGGTTTACTATGGGTATCAACCCATTGCTTCCTATGCAAACTTGACAGCTCTTCCTGCAGATTCTACATTTGTTGTTCAAAAGAAGCAAGATAAGGCTTTTTTTTGTCCAATATTGGCTAAACACAATGCACAGATTCATAATACATTATTGAAGACACGGACAAATACAAAGAACTTCATAATCAGCATTGAGTTCCCTCACATTTTCAGGTTGGTAACAAGGTTTTGCTCTATCTGTAATACAAAGATTTATATCTCAGCAGCATCATAAGCTCAAACCTATTAGGCATAGTTACTGTATCCAACAATTCTCTTGCTCAGATACCCGTATCCGTGTATCAGATACGAATACAGATATAATACTTCTTGCATACCATATCCAAACACACAGGTACTGTATCCAGATGAATCCAAATACATGGGTACTTTATTCAGGCATATCCCAATATTGCCTGAGTGGGTCTAATTGTGAAGGCTTGGGTACTCCAAATAGGAGGTCCAAGGTTCAAATCTAAAGGGGCATAGGGTATGTATGCCCCCTAGGTAGATAGCACAACACAAGTGCCTCCTCCCATGCATAGTAGACCCAAGGAGTAAGGGGTGGTTTGATATGCATAATGCTCCTAGACCTTAACAGTTAACTTTTTTAACTTAATACACGGTTATTGTATCCAAATGTATCTGAATACATGCCCCTATTTGGTCCATATCTAATATATCCTGGTATGGCCTAGGCACATCTAGAGTTGTATTCATTATATGAGATCAAAAGAAAAAATTACAATTTATAAAAAAAAAATTAAATTAAATTAAAAAATCAATGAAAATCGTTTTCTTAGTTAATGAAAATATCCTTTTGAAAACTTATGTGTGTAAACAATTTTGTGTTATATAAATTTTATTTTTCATTTATAGAACATATATGCTTTTTATAATGTCACATCCAATCATATCCATATTAGGTCGTCTTGAAAATTTGTCGTATCTCTATCTGATACCGTGTCGAATCCGTATAAGATATTGTATCCGTATAGCAATTAGTCATAAGGTCTTATGTTGTTTTAGAGTAGATTGAACAAAATGCTTTTTGACTAGATATTCCATCTCAGCTTGTCAAATTAAACTTTATATGACAACACAGAGGGATCAGCCTCCTTTGGATAAAAGGACTCTTCTTAATGTTCAGGCACACACTACTTTTTGTATATATATTTATACTACCACTTGGTTGGTTGGAAAGGGTCACTGCCAACTCAAGCTAAGTGGTTGTCCCTGAAAACATTGAGAAACATTTTCCACATCTAAAATGGAAACTGGGGTCTATTCATTCTAAGAAAGGAGGAAATGATAAGATATAGTCATATGAAATATTACATCTAAAAATCGCAGATGCATTAATAATTATAGGCTACTGTATTTAATAATGTAAAAACATTGCCCAAAAGGTTGGAGGCAAGCAGCGAGGAGTTTCACAATGTAAGCTCAGGTTCCAATTGTGTAGGTGAACCTTGACATTTGCACATGGAATTGAAGTCCCAACTGTTGAAAATATTTGGTTCACAAAAAGCCCACCAGGATTTAATTCTCATGGGTATCGTGATAATTTGGTTTGTTATAATGCCACAACAATGTGGTTTGTTGAAATATCATGGTAACATAGTCATGCAATGCAGGTGGGGCCCATTGCAATTCCATATAACCAATTTAAAATGACTGTGATATTAATAAAAACGTAGGAGCATTGATCAAGAAAAGGAGGAGATTTTAATTTTGGATAGAATGAAATCTTGTTTGGCAGGTTGGAAAGATAAGTTCTTAACCATAGCCGAGGGCTACAACCCATAAGGACTACATTGCAATCTCTCTCTCTCTCTCTCTCTCTCTCTTATATATATATATATATATATATGTATGATGCCGCTTTCAAGACTGCCAGCAGGTATTGCAGTGAATCTGGCATTGAATTTGATCAAATTCAAAGATATTTTCTTTAAGTAAAACTTTTGGTTTCCCCTTTGTAAGGGGGATAGAGTTTGCAACTGATCAAGAAGCATATCAGGTGGTTAGTTAATGAGGAGGATTCTGCAAATTTTTCTGATCCAAAATGGCAACTGTTGGCTCAGGCATGTTCAGCTTGTAGAGGTTCAAAGGTAAAAAATTATACTAATGTGAACAACAATTCCAGATCATGAATTTATATTAGCAACCTAATGGAAGGAGAGGACCTTAAACAAATAGCTGATGAGCTTCAAAATAAGCTTCAAGAATTCTGTTTACCCAATTTTTACGACTAAGGATGAGTTTGTTTGGAATATATCAAAAGATAGTGGATACTCGATCAAGTTGAGATATAAGATTTTAGGGCAGTTAGATTTTCTTACTCCCAAAGATTTCCCTTGGAAGAACGTTTGGTCACTTGAGGCCTCCCTAAGGCCTTAACATTCCTTTGGTTAGCAATCCAAAGCAAAAAAATTACAGGTGAAAGTCTACAAAGAAGAGAATAAGATAGACCTTTTAGGTGTGCCTTGTGTAAGAAGGATGCAGAAACATCAGATCATTTAGTTGTTCAATGTCCCTTTGTTTACACCATTTGGGGCCACTTTTTCAAGAAAATGAGATTATATTGGGTAGCTCCATTAATATTGAAAGAATTGAAGAAATAGCGGATTAAGTATTAAAACGTTAAAGCATTAGGCATTCTATAGAGGACTGGTCCTGCCATTATCTGTTGGAATGTATTGGCTTGAAAGGAATAATAGAATTTTTAAAAACAAATCTCAAAATCATGCCCAATCATATAATTACCTCTTTTGTAGAATGTTTACAAGCAAGGTGCTCATCATGGATTCAACAAAATATTCATGAGGAGGAGGAAAACCATTCAAAACAAAACTACCAAATATTCATCATCAATTTTCTTATTAATGGCTGACAACTTATCATTGAGGTCTTTTAACATTAACAAGTGATCCCCAACATCTTAGTGGAAAACAATACTTTTTTCAAGTACAATGCCCTCCCATTTTTTGAGGTTTGGTACATATCTTACAGGCTCTTCAATAAGGTGGTCGCAGAGGTAGCATTGCTCAATCAAAGAGTCAAACTCATCAGAGATATACAATTTGAGCAATACCCCTTCTTTGTCCTACTTGGCAAAATCTTCAGGGCCAACAAAGGGCCTTTATTTTACCTAAAATATTTTATCACATTGCCAAAATTCACAAACAGTATCTTATAGATATAGACATCATAAATTTTACACTTAAATATTTTATTATTTTAAAATATATTGTAATTGGTTATACTCCCGTACCCCCATCCTGATTTACAGAGTACTGCACCCAATACAACCCTAGCAATCTGTGCAACGAAGATGCACTAGCACCCCCAAAACCTTAGCAACCTTGGTTTCACCTCTATGCTTGAAGATTTCTTACAAACTAAATTTAGATTATTATTATTAACTAAAGGGACTATAGTCTCTCCAAGGGGTTATGACATAACAGAAATAAACAACCGTTAATAAAAGTGTGACGTAGGTCCAAATCACTCCCCCACCCCTGGCAAAAAAAAGAGACAGCCAATAACCCCTGTGAACATGTGGCGAGTCTTTCGCATAACAAAAATTGGGTGCATTTGTACAATGCAAGACACAAATTTGATTTCCTGACTGCAACAATCCAATTCATAACCTTACCCGATATGTAGCAAAACAAAAAAGAAAGGTTGCAGCTTGATTAGGATTCTAAATTCACAGCTCACGGCAACCAATCATCTGAACAGAATATTTACTGTAAAGAAAAAAAAGACTCTCAACTAGAAGAAGCAGTTCCAGAGCCTAAGGATTTGGGACACTTGATTGCAAGTGAACAATTTTACACAATAAACTAAGGTTCTAATCTCACAGGTGAACTTTAACATTTTAATAAGATAGCATGAGCTCAACTACATAAATTTCTTGACTTTCAAAGAGGAGACCCAAGTTCAAATCTTGCCAAGCGATACATGCATAACTGCCAACCTCTTGTAACACTACTATGTAGCCATGATATAATATGGGTGGGGTCCATTTCAATCCCATATAACCAATCAAAAAGAAAAGGAAGTTTAAAAAAAGAGAAAATAACCTACACTCCTAACATCTGCATCTCTCAATTCCTCGTCTGTTGTCACTAGAATGAACTTAACCTTAGTGTTTGTCAAATACCCATACCTGCATATAAATCACAGGGGAAGAAAATACAGTTTCAATACATAAATCTGTAAGCCAATCACTTGACAAACTTTAAAATGCATAATATGTATCACTAGTGGGAAAAAAACAGAAAATATAAATAAATACAAGATCTTCACAGGTGTAGGAACTTACACTTTATAGTTTTCGGTTGGATAAAGAAGTCCAAGATATGTTTCATTCAAAGTTGACCCAGTTTTCTTTGGATTATTGACTGAAAGAATGAAGAGGCAAAAGAAAGCATAGAATTCCGTTAGCTGGTTTCTACCATTCCCATTAATTTTCACCATTAAACATACATAATTTAGAGAGAACTCTAGAATAGAATAGAAGGCTTTTAACTTAGCAAAGCCAAAGAACCTAGGGGACAAATAGAAGGCTTTTAACTTAGCAAAGCCAAAGAACCTAGGGGACAATAAAGATTTTACCAAACATAGTATGTCATTTTACTTATTTCTTTAAAAAGAAACAAGTTTATGTCATTTTACTTATTTCTTTAAAAAGAAACAAGTTTATGCGAAAAATCAATGTTAAGTTGTCATTCTCTCCTTCTGAATAATAGATCTTCTGTTACTGATTTTGTTAATATATTCTCCTACATTTTCTATTCTTATTTTTTCAAATTACATAATTATCTCAAATAACATTATAAACTTTGCATTTGAAAATAAAGTGTTTCCTTTGTTTTCACTGCTCTTGAGTGCAATAGGTATATATCTCTCTTTAGGTCCCTTCCACCTACCTGTCTTACATCTGAGTTCATGTGATTTAGTCCTCAGTTGAGCTATAAATATCTTTATGCTCCATTTGATGTTTGCATCTTTAGTGACTAGAATTTACTAATTGGTCCCTTCCATCTACCTGTCTTACATCTGACTTCATATAAGTTAATTCTCAGTTGAGCTATATATATCTTTACTCTTCATTTGATGTTTGCATCTTTAGTAACTAGAATTTGCTAATTGGCTATTCTTGTCAAATACTTCCATTCTCCATGTATCCATTAAAAAAATGGACTCCATTTCTATAAAACATTAAACATTGTTTTCCCTTAAAAAATGGATTCCATTTCTATAAAGCATTAAACATTACTTTTCCTAAGAGAATTGCACCATTTTAACATTTAAAAATCTCAAAGGAAATGCAATAACATGAATATGTTATTACTAAACATTAAGAATGAGAAAGACTATTACGTTAAGAATGAGAAAGACTATTACGTGATTTTCCTTAATAAAATTTGTGTAATTAGAATTTAATCTTTTTCCAACCACCGACTTTAACATGCGATTAAAGTTACTTACTTTAATTTTTATGCAACCACCTACAGATATCTAACCCTAGATTGACTGATTTCAAGCAAATTGACATATCGATCTCTCATATTCACAATTTAAATTAACCATAACTACAATACTGTAACAAATTTATAGACCTCTAACCTTGATTTGACTTCATATCAATTCACAGATCTCTCTTCTCATATTCACAATTCCCTTTAATAAAAAATAAATTCAATTGAAATTAAAAAAAATTGTGCCATAATTTTTTTTTTTTGGTGTCTGACCTCTTTCGTCAACAACATCGAGAGAACAATGCACAATGTAGTGTAGCTTCAGCGCATCGTCCCCATCCGTAAAGCTTTGTAAAAAAAGGGGATTGTTCTGTAACACAGAGCAAATTTCAGTAAACAGAAACCCTAACTTAATATTTGAGAAAAGAGAAAATTATATATGAATAAATGAGAAAGAACTTGCCTGTAGACCGACGACTGCAATGCATATTATCATGGTTTCCTGCGACGTCACACCCTTCCCTGCAATGGAATTCGTGGCATGGATCTGCTATTGCATGATATACTACATCAATCAATAGATTTTTCCTTCGCTAAGAACCGAAAATCAGCAACAGATTTATTTGTGCATAAACGGATTAAGTCTGTTTTGAACCAAATTAAAATGCATAGAAGGTCAGTTTATTGTTACTTGCCAGTAACCCTGTAATCTCAGGTTTCAATGGCAACATCCCATAAAATATATATAATATTATTTTTACATGTATATAAATATATATTTATTATTTATACAGCTACACACAATCACTTTCAAGGTTGGATATATTCAACACAACTACACATGCTGTAATTTGAATTTTGAACTTTTTAATTATTTGAACTTTGAACCTCTAAAAAAAACCAAGCCGCTGACTCAAAATTTAAACTTCTTAAAAACCAAAATCCAAAAAATTACATTATTCCAAACTTTGAACTTCCTAATAAACCAAAATCAATGTACCTAGACATTTTAACATACTTTTGAGACACGTACTTCAGGGCTCATGTTTGCTGTGACTTGCAAGGTGAGTCGACCCACAACTGCCCAAACGAACGAACAAGCTAAATTGAGGTCTTAGTGGCCGCAAAGTTTGCGAAGGTCTCTCCTTTCTATTTTCTTTCCCCGTTGGTCTGGGCAGTGAGTGCGAAGGAAAAGAGGTCTCTATTTATTTTCTTTTCCTCGTTAGTCTGGGGAGTGAGTGCTAAGGAAAAGAGTTCTATAGCCCAATAATAGCATTTATAGGAAAAGGAATATCTAATCTATATGTAAAGATAGTTAACAGGTTTTCATGAAATTAGATAGTTCATCAAATAAGTTACTTAATAGCTACTAATTAATTTATTATATATGTTTATTTAGTTTATAAAAAATATAAAGTATTCAGAGATATTTAATTATATATAAGTATAAGATAATTAAAAGTTATCTAATTATATGTATATAAGTATAAGACATTGTTTTGAAGTGAAATGTATATATTTGAATATTGAAGGTATTGATTTGAAGTGAAATGTATAGATTTGAATATTGATGAAGTATTTTTTAGAGGGGTTTATTTATTTATTTTGTCGTTTTCTATTGTGTTAATCTTTTTTTGAGTACTACCATGTCTTACATATTGGTGTTAGAGCTTAGAGTTTGTAGATTTGAGAAGTGGGGAGCTTAAGGATTTAATTCTCTTTAACCAAAAAATTCAAAAATCAAGTTTGTGGAAGAAAGCTTCATACATTATTGTAGTAGCTATTATGGCTCATGGTAATGCTTCATTGACCATCTTGGAATTTAAGGAGAAAATTTTGACTATTGGTGTATAAAGATGAGAAATTTGTTGGTTGCTAAAGAAGTGTATAGCATTGTGGAAAATAGATACAAGGAACTAGCAAAAGATTGGAGTATTTTATTAGCTACAAAAAACAATATGGTGGAAGCATAAAGAAAAGATGGATTGGCTTTGTATCACATTCCAACAGCATTTTTTTTTAAATGTAAATGTCAAGACTACCAAAGCATGTTGGGACACCTTGAAGACAACCTATTGTTGACTGGTTTTTATGTTGGTAATAGCCAAGGGGTTTTACAACCCTCTAATTCAAAGCATTAATTGTTTTCTTTTTACTGTCCAACAATAAAAATTGATTTCTATAAATACAACTAACCACAAGCATTTCCATCAATAAAATCACTCATTTAAAAGAGCAAGTATTTATAGAAATCCACTCATTTAAAAGAGCAAGTATTTGGACCGATGGCAATTAGAAATCCACTCATTTAAAATCTACATACCATAATTCATTTATCAAACACTTGAAACACAAAACATATCAGTAAACATATTTTAAACTAGTAAGCATTAAAACTCATTCACTTAGAGTTTACTTTTGATTTCATGTAAATAGAAAACATTCACATTCATGAAATAAAGAAAACACCTTCTCACAAGCAATGTTAAAATTGATCCTAACTAAGCTTGAATTAGATTTAAAGCTATAAACATGCAAGAAAATTTAAAGCCTTGCTTTTAAAATTTCAAATAAAAATAAAATAAGTCTCAACTCGACCTAATCGAACCTAGAATCATCAAGTTTCTCTCTCTAAAATAGAGAGTCTAAAAGGAATCTAAACAACTACCAAAGCAGTTAAACTAATAGTTGCCTTCATCTAATGGGAGGACAATTTCACAGTCATAAATGGAAATACATTGGAAATCAAAGCTTATAGTTGTAAATTTCTCCTCGAATGATAACTCGATAGAGATAAGTCCACTTAGATAGCCATGAATCTTCTCCTTGTTGAACGTCGGGTCTAAGAACCATTTCTAGAAATCATTCGAAGAAAATTTTTCCATAGATTTAATTGCTTCAACCATTTTGTCTAATGTACTCTAGATATTATCTTTATATTGTTCTTCTTCAAGTATAACCTTGTGGCTATCATATGGCTCCTCAATCTCAATTTTGACCACCAAGTTGTTCATTTCTCCAAAAACCTTATTAATGATGAACTCAGCCTCAAGCAACCCTCCATGAGCATGGTTGATCCTTTATTATGCAAATGTAATCTAGGTAGAGCATCTATGCATCTCAACAATAGGCAAAGAGGAGTTGGTGCCAAGATTTGTGCTTTGTTGTCTTATCTTTAGGAGGTCATTTTGTGTATGCAAGATTATTTCTTGTAGTACATTAGATTTCTCTCATTCTTGGCCAACCTTTCTCGTAGTGCCCCTACAAAAGCACAATTTTAGAAAAACTTAATCTTCAAGTCAGATTTTGCCTTTGTAGCTTCAGTGGATGCACTTATAATGAGGTCCTTGTGGTGCCTAGTGGTGTTTGCAATGGATATTTATTCTTTTGAGGTATTAACTTGAGAATAAGGGATTACATTATAGAGAGGTATTGTGTTTTCTTACCCACTATAATCTTCTCTAATTTAGAAACTCTCTCTGCAAGTATTCCAACATGAGCCCTTTCAAAGGTTCTTTTAGATTGTAGGGCCTAGATGTGCTAGAATTGATCAATGATACTCTTCTCCAAGTCTCTAAATTTATTTGTTCTAGCTTTTCCACTTCTATGGGCATTTGGCTTCTGTCCTCCTCTCTAATTCAATCTACTAAGGCAATGGTCATTTCTTGTACTCTTTCAACCATGATATCGTCCTTAGACCTTTTCCTCTTCCTATAATACTTACCTTTCAAAGATTTGGATTTTTAATCATAAAATTTTTTAATTGAAATATCTTCAATTTCAGGGTCTAGGATATTTCTCTCCATGGATAAACTAATGGACCCACCAACTTCTTTGTCTTATTGCTAACTCCTAATGTCAACAATCTTGGTCATGCTCATTGGTTATGAACCCACCACTTCAGACTTATTCTTCTATGGGATCTCTCTCGACTATGTCACCTTATGCTATAAATTGTGTAGTTTCAGTCTTTGCTCCTCCATTGTTCACTTTTTTAAGCTTCGTCTAGTTCTTCTTTGGTAAGGATTACTCCATTGAAAGAGTGACTTTTTCTAGAACTTCTTTCGATGAAAGTATTCCTTTCAAATATGGTGCCTTCCCATTAGATCCTTTTGGCCCATTAAATCAATTTATTTCATTTAATGGACTCAGTTTGATGGAAGGCCCGAGATTTGGTGGAGATTTCCTCCCTCAAGGTTACTACTACCTACACTTAGAAAATTTTCAAAATCATCATACTCCTTTCTTAGGGCATTTTCCCTTGTTTATATAGGAGTATCTTCCACTATTACTATCTTTATTGGGAGTTTAATATTTGACTTTCGTTTAATATTTCTTCTCTCAAAAGAAATCAAAGTACTTGGTTGGGATGAGGCCTGACTTGAGCTGCCCATGTCATACCTCAAAGCATCCTTCTTCCTCCTTATTCCTATCACCTCTTCCCAAGAATGTGCATCCCTTGAGAGGTCTTCTTCTTACTCCCTCAATGTATATTCAAAAGACCAGGTCTTCTGAATAAAGCTTAAATATCACTTTAAATTCCCCTCGTAGTCATAAAATCTGAGATATACATCCTGTAACTGAAGCTTATCAAATCATGAGGTCAATTATGCATAATACTCTAAATTTTCTATGAAAAAATATGTTAGGTTAAAAGCATCATATTGTTTGATAGATATCTAGAAACATAGGTTGTATCAATTTCTTATTTGTAATGATCTCCTTGTGAGTAGAGATTCTCGGTTATAACAATCATTCATTGATCATAACAAAGCGTCATAAATAAATAAGTTTTAATGCATCAATGAAGTCTAATTTGCTTTGCCAACAATGGTATCAAAGCTTATCACCAATATCTTATCTTTCACATGTTCACCCATGGAATTCAACTTGACCTTTAGTTTTATGACTTTGTAATTAAATACCTCTATACTCTCTCCATCTACCACTCTTAATGTGTGGAGTTGTGATTGAAGGTTAAGAATGGTGGACTAATTCTTCCCTTCATAGATGGTAGTAAGGGAATCCCATGCTTGTTTGGATGTCCCTACATCATGAATGTGTGGTTGGATCACATCAATTTTACCAAGGGTGATGAAGTCTGCAAACCTCAGTAGAAAAAAAGCAATACAAACTACATCCCAAACATAAGCATTATAAAGAGCATGTTGTTATTGAAGATTTTGATTTGGTTTTTGAACATCCACACAAGGTTCTCATGACCAAAGCTTCCACCAAGCACAAGAATGATGTTTGGTACATCGATTTTGGTGCTAGTAAGCACATGATAGGTGACAAAGAATGGTTTGCTACCTTTAAAGCAAAATAAGGGAAACTAGTGACCATTGTTGATAATCAAACCTACAAGGTGAAAGGAGAAGGTGATGTTTTAGTTCATCTTCAATATGGTAAATGCATCATCAAACAAGTCTTATATGTCCTTGGCTTGGAAAACAACTTGTTGTCTATGCCCCAACTATTAAATCAAAACATGGAGATTGATTATCAAGTTTATAATAGTCACAAAAGGTGTTTCATCACCAAAAATATTGAGAATACCACCACCAATTCCTACAATAGTGGTTTGTTTACCCTTTATGTCCAACATGCTCTTAATGTTACACTATCAGTAGCCATGATACATGTAACCTCCCTTTGGCATAGGAGATATGGGCATCTTAGTTCTAGCTACTTACTTCAGCTAAGTATCATATGATACTCAATTTACCCAACCTTTCACCCATATTATCGATTTGCTCAGGTTTTTTAGAAAGGAAGCAACATCAAGTACCATTTAAATTGATCTCTCATAAATATAATGGTCCATTATATGTAATACACATTGATATGTGTCAATCCATGCAAGCTACTATTGGTGGGAAGAGATACTTCTAGTTGTTTGTTGATGACTACTCCAAGAAGATATGGGTGTCCCTGTAACTGAAGTCAAATGTATTCTAGAACTCTTATATTTTTAAACAGCATGTGGAAAGGAAAATAGGTGTTATGTTAAAGTCCATTCAAATCGAGGGGGAAATATGCATCCAAAGAATTTACAATATTTCTTGCATAGAATAGGAAAAAAGTGACAACTCACTACAACCTATACTCCCCAGCATAATGGGGTTGCTAAGAAAAGAAACAATTTTATCATGTAAATGGTTCATTGCATTGCCACAAGAGCCAATTTGGAGTAGCAGTATTGGGTTGGAGTTGTCACCATTCTAGTGTATCTTCTGAACAGAGCGCCCACAAAGGCATTACAAGGAGTTACACTGGAAGAAGCATGGTCTAGGATAAAGCTTTCCATCAAATATCTCAGTCTTTAGGATCCAGGCATACATGCTTGTGCCAAAGAAAAATAAGATCAAGTTAGATGTGAAATCCTTGCCATGCATATTTTTTTAGTATGATGATGAATCTAAAGGGTATTGGTTGATAGACCTAAAAATCAAGAAATTGCATATATGTCGAGATATAGTATTTGATGAAGTAGTTGAACCCAAGTCAAATATTGATGCTCTTTAAGATTCCGCATCTCCTATTGTTAGCATAGATATTAATGAGGTAGTCCAAGAAGACATTCCAACTATGAATTATGAACTTGAAGTAGTTGCTCCTACACAATAGTGAAATACTCCAAAATGGATTCGAAGTACCATCAAAGATCCCCGCCCCCCCCCCCCCCCCGGCCCCCCCTCTCTCCCCCCCCCCCCCCCGCGCGCCCCCCCCCCCCCCCCCCGCCCCCCCCCCGCGCCCCCGCCCCGGCCGGCCCGCGCCGGCCCCCCGCGCGCCGCCCCCCCGGGGCGCCCCCCCCGGCGCCCGCCCGGGCGCCCGCCCCCCCCCGGCCCCGCGCCCCCCGGGGGGCGCGCCCGCGCCCGCCGCGCGCCCCGGGGGGGGGCCCCGGCGGCGGCGCGCCGCCCGCCGCGCGCGCCCGCGGGGCCCGGCGCCCCGCCCCGCCGCCCGGCGGGGGGGGGGGGGGGGGGGGGGGGGGCGCGCGGCGCCGGCCCCCCCCCCCCCCCCCTGCCTGCCTCCCGGCCGCCCCCCGCCCGCCCCCCCCCCCCCCCCCCCCCGCCCGCGCCCCCCGCCGCCCCTCTTCTTTTTCTCTCCTTTTCCTCTTTTTCCCCCCCCCCCCCCCCCCCCCCCCCCCCCCCCCCCCCGCCCGCCCCCCCCCCCCCGGGGCCGGCCCCCCCTCCCCCCCGCCCCCGCGCGCGCCCCCCCGCCCCCCCCCCGCCCCGCCGGGGCGGCCCCCGGCCCCGCGCCGCGGGGGGCCGGGGCGCCGGGGCTCCCCCCTCCCCTCTCCCCATCGCCCGGCCACCGCGGTATTTTTTTTTTTGTTTTTATTTTATGGGGGCTTCTTTTTTTTTGTCTCGCCCCCTTGCCCCGCGCGCCCGCTCCTCGCTTCCCCGCGTGTGCGCTCGCCGCGCGCGCGCGGGCCCCCCGCCTGGCGGGTCCTCTGGTTGGTGGCTGGGGGGGGGGGGGGGGGGGGGGGGGGGGGGGGGGGGGGGGGGGGGGGGCGCGGGGGCGGGCGCGGCGCGGGGCGGGCGGCGGCGCCGGGCGGGCCGGGGCCGCGGGGGCCGGCGGGGGCCCGGCGGGGGGGGGGGGGGGGCGGGGGGGGGGCGGGGGGGGGGGGGGGGGGGGGGGGGGGGCGGCGCGGCGCGGCGCCGCGGGCGGGGGCGCCGGGGGCGGGGGGGGGGGGGGGGGGGGGGGGGGGGGGGGGGGGGGGGGGGGCGGGGCGCCGACCAAGCTTGATGCATCTCTTGATCCCACTTCCACTTGCCCTTGCACTCATAGTATGGTTCATGAGGAAGTAAATTTGGCATTGATGTCTTCAATAATGGAGAATTATAAACTAGATTTAGTGAAGGATACACTTAGATCGTCCAAGTGGAAGGCAATAATGGAAGTTGAGCATAATTCTTTGATGAAAAGCAAGACATGAGAGCTTGTTGATCTGCCTAAAGTAAATAATCCCATAGGTTACAAGTGGATCTTCAAAATAAAATACAAGTCAAATGGATCACTTGACATATACGAGGCATGGCCCATAGCAAAGGGCTATGCACAAAAGGAAGGAATTGGCTATGAAAAAATTTTGCACCCACAACAAAGATGACAACCATTCATGTTCTTTGTGCCATGACAGCATAATGTAGTTGTAAATTGCATCAGATGGATGTCAAAAGTGCCTTCCTAAATGGTGATCTACAAGAAGAGGTATAAATGACTAAACATAAAGGCTTTGTTATCAAAGGACAAAGGGAGTATGTAGACTTATCAAGTCTTTGTATGGGTTTAAACATGCTCCTAGAGCTCAGTACATCAAAATTGGTGAGCACCTATTGCAGCATGGTTTCAAAATAAGTCCCTCATATATAAATCTCTATTTCACGAAAGTTGAATCTAAAATAGTGATACTTGTGTTGTATGTCAACAATCTCATCATCATAGACAATTCAAATGAATTAGTGGATTTTGTGAAAAACAACTTGAAAAATTCTTTTGATATGATAGATCTAGGACTTCTACACTATTATCTTAGCTTAGAGGTTAGGCAAAGAAAAATTCACATTGTGCTTTCATAGATAAAATACACAAAGATAATTTTGAAAAGATATCAAATGATAGATTGTAAACCTAAGGCAACACCAATAGAGCCAGGATTACAACTATCTTGATATTACAAGTCTCCTCAGGTATCTAGCAATATTTATATTCAACTGATTGGGAGTCTCATATACCTGACCAACACCAGGCCTAACATCAGTTTTACTGTAGGCTATATTTCAAGATTTATGCAGGATTTTAAGGAAAGACATTGGAAAGTAGCAAAGAGGGTACTGTATTATATCCATGGTATAGCAAAATATGGCGTAAAGTATAAGAAGAATGATCAATTATTTTTACAAGGATACATTAACTCTAGTTATGTTGGATCACTACATGATAGAAAATCAATATCTCGATATGTGTTTTATCTAGGACTTGGACCTATCTCATGGCATAACAAGAAATGATATGAAGTAGCATTATCATCCATGGAGATAGAATATTGCATTGCACGAGGAGCTATATGTGAGATAGTTTGGATATGTTGCATTCTATCAGATATGGGTATACAAAAGAAACATCCAACACTATTGAAATGTGACAACCAAGGTGTTCTAAAATTGGTTAAGAATCTAGTATTTTATGAAAGAATGAAGCACATTTAATCTTCATACCACCTCATTTGAGACCATGCTTAGAATTGAGAGATCTAGTTCCAGTACATTCACACCGATAAACAAGTTCCAGTTCAAGTTTGAATTATTTCACAATTCTCTTTGTTTACCAAATAATGTAATAAGGGGGATGTTAAGGTAAAATTATCACATTATTTAATAGATATCTAGAATCATAGGTTGTATCAAATTTTTGTTTATAACGATCTCCTTGTGAGTATCGATTCTTGGTTATAACAATCATTCATTGATCATAACAAAGCATAATGTATGAAAAAGATTCAATGCATCAATAAATTTGATATGCTTTTATATTAAAATATCCAATGGAAAAAATAATGAGTGGAGCACACATAGATGTGGATCAATGAACTTCTTTAATGTATTTTTTCAAGCCGCCCATAATTTGATAAGCTACTTCATTTAGTAGCATTTTTTGGGAAACACATGATAAAAAATGTGGCTTTTCAGAATTTGAAAATATGTGAGAATGGGAAGATGGTGAAGGAGAGTGAGAAGGTGGGTGAGAAGGTGGAGAATGGTGGATCGATCAAGAAGGTGGTGAGTGAAAAGGTGGATTTTGGTAGGTCTAATGGTCCTTCGATGGATTTTGGGTTCAGGTTTGGCTTGTCAAGAAGTGCAGGCCCACCCTTGGACCCTCAAAACCACCAAAAGCCCTTTGACCTAGGCACTAGATTCTATATTGTGGTTATCTCAAGCTATTCTGACATGATTGTTTTGAAAGTGTTTTTCAATCTGAATCCTAAGCAAAGGAAGCTTCGTATCCCTAGGGGTCTCTTGAAGCTTACTATGGACCAGGGGGCTTGTAACCTCATAGGAAAATTCTTGGGAGTGTGGCCTAACTTAGATTTCATCAGAAGAAGGGCTTATTCCAAATGGAAACCATAGGGTTTGATGGAAAGCATGGCTCTCCCAAAGGATTTTTCCTCATAAAGTTAAATTGCAAGGATGATATGAGGCACATGTTGAGTGGAGGTCTATGGTTCTATGGCAAGAGAGGTCTATTTCTTTGAAAATGGGGGACTGATTTTAACCTAAAAACTAGAAAAACAACACAACACCTCTCTGGATTAGGCTTATCGACCCCCCCTTTCACCTATGGCATGATGATATTCTGAGAGGAATTGCCAAGGCTGTAGGAGACCTAATCCTGATTGATTCAATGACAAGGGTGAAGTCAATAATGATTTTATGAGGATGTGTGTTATAGTAGACCTCGATGTTGATATCCCATCTTCCAACGAGATTATCTCTAATTTGGTATCTTGGTTTCAACCCATAGAATATGAGAATCAACCAAATTTCTATGTTTTTTACAAGAAATCAGGTAATCTCCTAGCTCAATGTCCTACTAAGAAGAAGCCCATGAAGAAATTTTGGGCAAAGAAAAATGTTGGGGGTAAATCTATCCAAGATGCTTCTAAGGAAGAGGGTGCTAGAAATATTGCTCAAGAATTTGGGGAAGTTAGAGAAGCTAGCGCTTCTACTCTATAAGTTGTGGAGGTCATGGGTGCTAGTGCTTCTTCCAAGGAAGTAGTGAAAGATCTAAATGGATCAGAAATCTCTCCTCAGGAAGTAGGAAATGCTAATCTAGAAGTGTCTCCAGTTGTGGTAAAGAGGAATTCTAGAACCAAATAACTTAGGTTAGCTCCATTCTTCCCCCCTCCTAAAATTCTTCTTTTAAATTCTATCCTTCAAAACTCTTTCGACTGTCTTACTTTAGTCTTCGATTTCCCAAATGATGAAAAATGGTTTTAGATTCATATGAGCACCCTGAGCTCCAAGTGGAGCCCCCTAAACCTAAGTTAGAGAAAGGTTACCCAAGCCCAAAAATAAGAATTCATAAGAAGGTTTCTATTGATGTGGGTGTTGAGCATAAATTTAGGAAGCCTACCAATATAGACATCAAAAAAAGGGAGATAGAATTGAAAGTAGCCAATGGAACTCAGTTGATTCTAAGAATGGAAGAAGGGAAGGATTCCTTTGAGAAACAAATAATGATAGCTTCCTTTAGTTCTCAACACTCCCCTTCCTCTTTTGGGGGTAAGAAATCCAATTTCAAACTTCATAAATGAAGATCTTTTCTTGGAATATAAGAGGCCTAAATGGTCATTCAAAACAAATATTGTTAGGTTCCTTAAGGAAAGACATCCTACCAAAAATTATCCTCCTCTAAGAAATCAATGTGGAGGAATGCAATATTGATTCAGTTAGAAATGTTACTTGGAAGGATGTTGGATTTGCAACTAGTCCAGCTCAAGGGACCTCAAGGGGTCTCCTTTGTCTCTAGGATCCAGAGAAATTGGATGGATCATTTATCTTGGATTCAGATAGAATTACAAACATTATTTTTTTTGGTAAGGAAACTAAACATAGGTGGGTTCTTTCAATTATTTATGCTCCAAACTCCTACTTTGGAAGGAGTTTGCTTTGGGCTTCTTTGGGATTAATGAGAGAGGCTTTCAAAAATGAGATCTGGTTGTTAGTTGAGGACTTCAACTCTCCCCTTTATTAGTCTGATAAAAAATGAGAATCCAATTTTGTCAAAAGGTATGGAAGATTTTGCCCTTTTTGTAAACCAAAATAAGTTGATGGACATGGACTTGAAAGGAAATAAGTTCATAGAAGGTTAGGAAGCCAACTTATCCAGATAAGATTGGAAAGAGTCCTAATTTTCAATCCCTAAAGTGGGATCAGACCACAATCCTTTGTTTTTTGAAATAAATCAGATGCCCAAAAAATTCCTTAGGCCTCTTAGATTTGAAGCAATGTGGATTCAACACCTAAACCTGGAGGCTAAAATGGAGTGGTGGTCTCATAAAATTTGCGGTCCCTTAGTTTTCCAAGTTGCTAATAAGCTCAAGTTGGTAAAATTTAATCTAAAATTTTGGAATAAAACTATTTGGGCATATCTTCCAGCAGGAGGAACTAAGAAAACAGTTGAAGGAAATTGAACTTTCTATTGAATCTGGTGATTTATCCCTAGATACTAGAGATAAGGAGAAAACTATTATGGTAAAATTCCATAATATTTTGGCTAGTGAAGAGATGTTATGGAGACAAAAATCAAGGACCCTTTGGCTTAAAGACAAATATCGTAATAAATTCTTCCATATTTTAACCTTGAGACACATAAGTACTAATAGAATCAAAGAGATTATAAAAGTGAATGGTGCTAAATCAACAGATATTCTTGAAATTAGGGCTAAAGCTATTATTTTTTTTTAAACTCTCTTGGGTTACAAGGAGGATGGTGATGATTTGGTTGAAAGGAGCCTACCCGTCAACATCCGTCCACTTATCTCGAAGGGTATGAACTCCTATCTAATCAGCCCATTCAAGGATGATAAGATCATGAGGGTTGTCTTCTTTATGGGTAGTATAAAATATCTTGGTCTTGATAGCTTCCCTCCCCTTTTTTTCTAAAAAATTAGGCACATTCTTGATAAAGATATTGGAGACACTTTGAAGTAAATTCAAAGGATGGGATTCATTTTGAAATATGTGAACTCTACCTTCCTGGTTCTCATTCCCAAGTTGGAAGGGGCTAAGGATTTCAAATACTACAAACCTATTAGCCTTTGCAATACTATTTATAAAATCTTGACCAATGTCTTAGCTATAAGAGTTAAAGTTGTTTTTCCCAAAATTATTGACCACACTTAGCATGGCTTTATGGAAGGGAGGCAGATTTTGGATGGTATTATAACAATTCATGAGTTGATTTATTCTGTTGATAAGAGTGGAAGAGTGGGCTTATTTCTTAATCTCAACATGAATAAAGCTTACGATAGAATCTCCTGGGATTTCCTCTTGAAAGTCATGGCTAAGTTTGGTTTTCATAAAAAATGGTTGAATTTGGTCAATCATTATCAATGAGTTTGTTGTAGGTTATTTTAAGAGCCTAAGGGACCTTCGTCAAGGAGATCCTCTTCCCCCCTATATATTCATTTTGATGGTTGAAGCTCTTGGTAGATCTCTAAAAGTTACCTCCTCTATTGAAGGTGTTAGACCTGCCCTATCTCTAGACCCTATCACTCACCAACAATTTGTGGATGATACTCTCTTAACTACTTCTATATCTATCCCCCAAGCCAAGGAAATAAAGGGTATCCTATCATCCTACGAGAGAGCTATGGGTCAAAAAATAAATTTCATTAAGAGTAAAAACTACTTTCTCAACACTCCTCTCAAGAGGTAGAGGAAGATTACTCAAATTTTGAGGTGCAAGATAGCTGATCTCCCTTCAATCTACCTCAGGATGCCTCTCTTCAAAGGTATATTAAAAGAGAACCTCTAGGATCCTATGGTGGAGAGAATACAAAGGAAACTTGCTTGAAAAGGTGCTTTTCTCAGCCAGGCAGAAAAAGCTCAATTAGTGAAATCTACTCTTCAGAGTATTCCTATCTATTTCCCATCTCTCTTCAAAATCCTTGCCCAAAAAATTGAACACATCCAGATAACCATTCTCTAGTTGGATTTTGAGGAAAACAAGAGAATTACCTAGTATCCTAGGAGCAGGTCTGCAATGTTAGAGAAACAAGAGGTTTGGGTCTTATAAAGCTGAAACAAATGAATAAAGCTCTCATGGCTAAGAAAGTTAGAAGGGAACACTTAGGTTGGGTGCACATTCTCTCAGCCAAGTATTTGAATCAAAATAAATTTCTTGTGGACCTCCTTCCCTCCTAAGGCTCTGCCTTTTGGCTTAGCATCCTCAAAATTAAATCCCTCATTCTTAAGGGTGCAAATGGAACCTAGGAAATGGGAAAAAAATTTGATTTCTGGAAGGATCCTTTGATTATGAATCCCCCTCTATCTAACTTCCCAAATATTTTAGTTTTGGAACCTAAAACTCAACTTCTCTTTGGCCCTAAAGTTGCTAATTTTATTGAAACAACTAATAGCAAGAAAAATTGGAAGTATATATACCTCCCTAACCTTAATCAGGAAGAGGAAGAGGCCATTAGATTTTTAACTGTTAATTTAAGGATGTATGTCATTAAAAATTTAGATGAGGAGGACTATGTTTTTTGGAAAGGCAAAAAGGATAGCTCCTTCTTTGTAAAATTTTCTTAGTTCCTAGCTAAAGATGAGTTTGTTGTTTGGTTCCCTAGCAAATATATAGAGAACCTTCAAAAATCAGGCATGTGTACTCCTAATAGGTGTTATCTTTGTGAATAATGTGTTGAAACTTTGAACCATCTATTCTTTCAGTGCTCCTTTTCCTTAGAGGTTCTCTACTCCTTGAATTTCCTTAGGGTAAGCTAGGTTGTTCCTGGTCTCCTCTATGAGGTTTGTGAGTAGTGGTCCTTCCCCTTTTTCTCTCTAAGTCTTTGGGTCCTCTAGTACTTTAGCCCCCCATAATCTTTGGGGGATTTGGAAGGAAAGAAATAATAGGTCCTTCAAGGACTCCAAAAGAGATGTTGTCTTTGTTAGCACTAGGATCCTCATTGCTATTATGGAAAATATTTCAAGCATACACCTAGATAGAAGTGGGACTTCTAGTGTTGAGGTTAAATTGGAGGATAATTTGGGTCTCTAATCTAGGAATAGAGAGATGGTGCAACTTGGATTAAACAACAGATTCCAAACTGAATGGAATCCCCCCACCTAGATGGATCC
>JAQPPZ010011429.1:0-40502 GCA_028583015.1 Wollemia nobilis
TACCTTGTAGTTGAAACTAAAGGTGTTCCATAATTTTTTGATAATTTAATTCCTTTTTCCATGGGTGTATATTTGGGATTACAATAATTCATTTTATATTTCTCAAGTAAATATTTTGCATATTTTGATTGTGTAATGGTAGTATTGTCTTATTTTTTATGAATTTCTAGACCAAGACAATAATTCATTAATCCTAAATTTGTCATTTCAAAAGCCTTCTGAAGATCCTTTTTTAACTCACTTATTAGTTTTGTAGAGCTTCTAGTAATCACTATATCATCAACATACACTATAAAAATTAGTATATCATTTCTAATTTTCTTTGTATATAGTCTTGGATCAGATGTACTTCATTTAAAATTATGTTGTAACAAATGATTACTAATTTTTATGTCCCATGCTCTAGGGGATTGCTTCAAACCATATATGGATTTTTTTAAATTTTCAAACCTTATGTTCTTGAACTTTAACAACAAATACTTATGTTTGTGATATGTAGACTTCTTATTTTAAGTCACCTTTAAGAAAAGCACTTTTTACATCCATTTGATGAAGTTTCCAACCTTGATGAGCTGCTAAAGCACATACTATTCTGATAGTAGTCATTCTGGTTGTTGATGCAAATATTTCTTCATAGTCAATTCCCTCTGTTTGCATATATCCTTTGGCTACTAATCGATCTTTGTATTTGTCAAGTATCCCATCTATTTTATATTTAATCATGTAAACCCATTTGCAACCTACAACTATTTTTCCTCGAGGTAATTCTACTAGATTCCATATTTTGTTCTTTTGTAGTGATGAATATTCAGATTCCATAGCTACCTTACAATGTGATTGATTTAAGGTTTTAAGTGTTGATGTTGGCTCTACTGTGGTGCTTAGTAATTATCTATTCATTCTACTTTGAATACATGTTTGAGGTCTTATAGTAGTAATATTTAGCATTTGTTCCAAATTTGATTCCTTGAGGGCATTTCTAAGCCATATTGGTTCCTTTTTTTAGGAATCATGGAAGTTTTTGTATATTCACTTTGTTCATCTTGGGATTCTAACTCTGTCTTTTCAATTTCCAATTATTCCTTTGAGAAATTTAAAAAAACTTCTACATCATTAATTTATTTTTGAGTTTCGACCTTGATTTTTCATAAAAGACTATGTATCTACTTGTATATACCATTTTTATACTTGGATCAATTATTCTATAACATACAGATTCATATTCATAGCCAACAAATATACCAAGCATGGTTTTTTCATCTAATTTTGTCCTTTTTGTTTTGGAATATGCATATAAGCCTTGCATCCAAAATTTCTTAAGTTTTCAATGTTCGATTTTTGTCTTAACCATGCTTCTTCTTGTGTAAAATTATTGAGTATTCTTGTAGGTAATCTATTTTGTAATTACATTGCTATTTTGACTACTTTTGCCCAATACTAATCATCAAGATGAGCTTATTTTATCATGCATCTCACAATTTACATTATAGATCTATTTCTTCTTTCCGCAATTCTATTTTGTTATGGTGAATATGTTGTAGTGAGTTGCCTTTTAATGACATTTTATTCTAGAAATAGATTTTGAATTATTTTGATATAAATTTGCCTCCTCTATTTTTAAAGAAGAATTTTGATAGTCTTTCCTGATTCCTTTTCTACTTGAAGTTTGAATTGTTTAAAATAACTAAAAGTTTTTTATTTGTACTTCATAAAGTATACCCACATTGTTCTAGTATGATCATCAATAAATAGTTGAAAATACTTATGTCCTCCAGTACTAGTAACATTCATTGGACCACATAAATTTGTATATATTAATTCTAATTGTTGTTTCTACTTATGATGATGAATTTCAAAAGGAATTCTATGTTGCTTTCCTACCAAAAATTCTAGATAAACAATAGATTTCCAAGATATTTGGTGTTCCTTTAACCATTTGATATTTGATCATTTCATTTATAGATGATGCAGTGGTATGTCCCAACTATTTATGCCATAAATATTTTGTTCCTAATATTTAACTGAAAGGGTCGAATGTGTAGTAATATCCAAAATAAATAGACTACCTTTATAGGAACCTGAAGCTATCATTTTTCCTTGTTTTATAATATGACATTGTTTTCTTTCAATAATAAATTTGAATTCTATTTTCATGTCTTGATCCATGAGTTGGGAAACTGAAAAAATATTGGTATTCAATCCAGGAACATATAACACATTGTTAATTACTCCTTTTTCATTTATCAAATTGATAAGAACATGTCATATCCCTTTTACTTCATAAGTCTTACTATCTGCTATAACAACTGGTTTCTCATTTTTTCTGATAGGGAATTAAACCATTGTTTGTTTCTAATCATATCTTTACTTGCTCCAGAATCTATGTACCAATAATCCATAATTATTTTCTTTAAATGAATCTTTCAAATTTTTGACTACCTTATGACACCTAGTTATAAAATATCAAATGTTAGTTTTGAAAAAGATTTCAATTCTCTAGGTTGAATTCCTTTTATCTCCAAAATTTCATTAATATGGTTTCTAAATTAAAAAAAATAAAACTAATTTGATGTTGAAGTCCTTATAACTCTCAAATAAGAAATTTAGAAAACAAAGATATTTGCAAATTTTAATATTCCTGGTTAATTTAGAAATCCTTATTCCTCTAAGTTAAACTATTTGCAAATATTTCAATGTAGCTTGAATTTCAAATAGAATGAAATAATTTTAAAACCTTTAAATTGAATTTCCAAAATACTTCAATATAGTTTCTAAGGTTCTATATATTCAATTTGTTGCCTTATCTCTCCATTAATTCAATTAATCTAAAATGTACTATATTAATTAATCTCAAACTTAGAATAGTTAGAAATAATATCCCTTATGCTCCTTAACCTTTGCAATAATTAAAATAAAATAAAATTTTATGTACCTTATTGCGAATGGAACATGCTAATATCATTTTTCAATGCTTTGACCTTCCTCTAGTTGCTTGTAGGTTTCTCTATCAGCAACAATTAATTTCTTTACACAACAATGCTATATTGTAGGATTTGTTCTCCATGAAATATCTATTCTTGATTCCTTCATTCTCAGTGACCTTTAACTTCCTCTTGCAAATAGGTTTGAGGCTCTTGATGTTCTCCAAATAGGAGCTTTAAATATCTAAATATTCTCCATGTGTGTTCTCCTTGAATATGTTGGTATCCTTGGTGAACGATCTTATCCAAACTCAACAACACCTTTTCTTTTCTTACGCTTGTCGAACACGTTAGACTCCTTAGTAAATGGGCTCTCAATATATTCTTTAGACTTAGCAACAACTTCACCTTCAATTATGAGCTTCTCATGCTCAAACTTATTTTCTCCTTAAGGCACTCTTCAACTACAAGCTCAAGATTCTATATTTTTAGGCTACATTCTTCATTTCTCTCTTCCCTCTACAATATAACCTCCTCCAATGTGCCAAGTGGTGAGAACCTTTTCAATGACCTTTTCAAATGGCTCTTTACCTCCTTTGCAATGCTTGTTATTTTGTAATACTTAAATTACACTCAACCTTCTACAAATTCTTTCAAAATAACACTCGGATAGTTGAGCATTTATTCTCCCTCTCCATGCAACAACCACCATGTTCTCTTTAGTATGTTGGTGGTTATGGAAGTCAACATTTGCTTATCCTTTGGATGTTGTTATTCCAACTAACCTTTTTTTCTTCTTCATGTATTTTCGACTTCCTCTTGGAGTATATTCACTTGCACACTCTTCTACGTATGTAAACAATGATTCAATGGCTCAAGATGGAGCTTTTGGTGGTTCCTCTGATGGTTGACTAAAACTACACTCATCTTCCTTGGTTTGTAAGGTGATTTCACTTCTTAACTTGGTGGTTACCCTTCTCAACAAGGTGGCTCCACTTCTCCTTGGTGGTTCTACCACTCCTTGGTGGCTATTCTTCATCAAAAACTTGATGGTAGTTTCCAATGCTCCTTGTTAGCCGAATGATAAAAATTGATATCTCCTTCAATATGGTGGTTTTGCCACTTCTTTAGTGGATGCTTCTTACCACTATATTATGCAATATATAGTGTCTTACTTGGTGTATTTAGACACCTTAATCCTATTATTTTAACCACTTATTAGCCCTTATTTTATTCAATAGATTATACACTTATATATATATGGTTTTTCTTTCTCCTTATTACTCTCTTTCAAGCTAACTTTTAACTCTATTTTTTTTTCATATTGTGTAGGTTTTAAGATAGGAATGCTACATCCTTTCTTGGCGTGAAGACTTGAACTATATTTTGTTGCTTTTAATAATGAAGAACACAAGATTATACTTAGAGGAGGGTTTTTAGCCTTTTGATTTCTAATTTTTGTTTACTTGGATCATCCTCTTCCTTTTCTATTACCAAAAATGAGACTTCTTTGTTTTTAATGTTACTGGAATTGTCACTAGAACTGTTGCTTTCTTTTTCAAATACACTTTCCTTGTTTTAATTGTTGTAGTATGTGCAATCATCATCTATATTCCCAAAATTTCCATATATGAAGCATTTTGGTATCCTTAGACCTTCTTTGTACCTATCTACTTTCTCAATGGCTATGACAAGCTCTTCATGTATTTCTTCAATAGGCACATCCTCTTCTTTAACTTCAATACCTAGGAATAGGTGTTCTTGCTTTTCTTCACTTATTCCAAATAATGTACATTCTTCTTCATATGACTGATATTTATCATTGTAATCTGAACTATCACTTGCTTCTACAATGTAGTAAGATTTCTTTGCCTTACGAAAAATATTCTTCTTCTCATACCTGTTTTGCTTGAATCTGTCATATTTGTCATGCTTATGCTTTCTATATTATTTTCTTATTTGACCCTATTTTTCATTATCACTTCTTCATGTGGACACTTGTATGCACAGTGACCAAGATCACCACACTTGTAGCACCTGAATTTCCTTATATCTCTAAAATTCCTTGAGTCCTTATTCCTTTCGATGAAGTTAGCTTCCTCATCATTCTATAAAACTCTATCTATTTTTGAAACTTTCTCTTTCTCTTTTTCTAAAGCCTTGAAATCAATGTCTTTTATTGGAGGTTGATGCTTGCTTACCCTCATATCATAAGCTGTGAGAGTACCTTGCAATTCTTCCATTGTTAACTTGTTGATATCCATTGTTTCTTCTATTGCTGAAAACTTTGCATCATATTTCATGGGAAGTGATCTCAAAACTTTTTGAGTAACTTCTGATTCTTTCATATCAAAACCTAGGCCTCTCATAGTGTTAGTAATCTCATCAACTCAAAGTAAGAACTTTGCAATATCTTCAGAATATTCCATTTTCAATTCCTTAAATATTTTTCTATGAGTTTGTAGTTCTGCTAACTTTATCTTGGAATCTCCTTCATAAGTATTCCTCAAATTAGTCCACATCTCATTAGCTGAAGTACATACCATGACCTTTGCAAAATATATCTCACGTATCCCACTCAAAATACAATTCATTGCTCTTGCATTTATCTCAACCAATTTCTTGGTAGTCTTATCTTCGTCGAGATCACCTTCAACCCTATAATATTTTTCAACCATTTTCCATATCTCATATCCTTGTGATATCAAGTAGTTATTCATCCTCATGCTCCAAAAAGCATAATTTTTACCATCAAACAATGGAGCCTTATTTGTAGATAATCCATTTTGTGAAGCCATATGTGTTCTTGTAGAGTATGCTCTCAAGTTAGCTTTTTCGAAGGAACCCGCTCTGATACCAATTGAATAACACAAGCTTATACTGAGAGGGGGGGTGAACAGTATAAGATCATTTTTTACTTTTTCTTCCAATTCAATATTATGTTGTGTAAAGATAGTAGTATCAATAGTAGTAATTAAAGCAATGCACATAAACCATACACAATAAAGACACCATAATTTACATGGTTCACCCAATGTGGGCTACTCCATGGAGAAAATATTTTACTAAAACTTTCTTAATCAATCTCTTTGGGAATCACTTCCAATTACAAAGTTTATGAATCTCTGTCCAAAGCAGATGTTGATCCACTAATCTCAATTTTGTGGATCTCTTCCATAGGAGAACCCTTTCCCATTATGCTCTGGCTATGTGATCTTCTAGAAGACATTGTCTCTCTACTACACTAACTAATGAACCTCTCTCCACTTGAAGACTTCTCACTCAGATTTGTCTTCAACTGTGTTGGCTCCTTGATCTCTATCCATTGAGACTTTATTTTTTGTACTCTATCACCTCCAAATATTTATCAATAGGCTCACTAATAACTTGCTCAATAGGTTCACACAAAACCTACTTAACAAGCTCACATAGAACTTGTCAAATCTGCTCAAGCAAGCTCACCAAGAACTTGCTCAAATCTTACTAACAAGCTCAATGCTGAATAACAAGCTCACACAGAACTTGTCCAAATATGCTCTAGCAAGCTCACATAGAACTTGCTCAAATATGCTCTAGAAAGATCACCAAGAACTTGCCCAAATATGCTCTAGCAAGCTCACCAAGAAGTCGCCTAAATCTGCTCTAGCAAGCTCACTAAGAACTTGCCCAAATCTACTCCAACAAGATCACTAAGAACTTTTCCAAACACTTTCCTCAAATTTATCCCAAATATATCCTCAAATATGTCCCAATGGCCTTCTCAAAGGCTCAATAAGTCACTTCTCAAAGGCTCAATAAGTCATGCTCAAGTAGTACTCAAAATGAACTCAACAATAAATGGCAATCTCAAGTCAAATTAACTTCATAGAAGCATAAAGAGAATTTTTAGAGACTCAATATGTTCTAATATCACTCTCAACCCAAATCAATCTCAACTCAACTCAAGTCAATCTCATAGAAGCATAAAGAGAATTTTTATAGACTCAATATGTTCTAATATTACTCTCAACTCAAATCAGAATAATGGAATAGTTGGTTTCATAGGACTTGAACAATCACTTCATACATCACTTGACTAGGCTCAATCAACTCAACTCAACCAATCACCACAAGGGACAACTCTCTCTCACACAACCCTAGTCCAAGTATGTATCAACCAACTCAAATGTTTCCAACAATGTTCAACCACAAATCTCACATAATAATGATACTCATGTTCTTTTCTAACTCAAGTTCTTTCACAACCAATAGGCTTCAACAACTATGCTTTTATGACAAAGTTTAAACACAAATCTCAACATATAAAACCTTAAGGTATTCAATCAACCACTTTCGAAAAGGAAACCACAAACAATCCTTTTCCTTCCAATGATATTTTGGAAATCAACCACCATAAACAATCAATAGAAGAATGTGCCCATACATTTTATGAAGATGAAAAAACCTCTTTGTAAATCTACCACAATCACAAAATTCTTTTGCCATTCTTCACAAGGGTTAGTAGATCATAAAATAATCAACATTACTCCACTTTTCAATAATCATCTCCAAGGCCTTTAATTGCACAAATTCTTTATCATTCCTAAAGCCACTTGTACCATAAAATAAATAAATCAAAACATTGCATAAACTTTTCAATCCCAAAACCACTTATACCATAAAATAAAATTAATCACAATATTGCATACCTTTTCACCTCATGAAATAATTAATACTCTTGAAAAAGAACAAGGCAAACTTCACTTTTGGAACCCCTTTGCAAAATCAGAAATATCTCTTTACACACACCTTATTTCTCCTTATAAATAAGTTAGTCAAATATCCCTCAAAATAAGATTTTCGACGATATATAATATGCCCACATTCCAAAATAAATTGAAACCTTTATATATATATATATATATATATATATATATATATATATATATATATATATATATATATATATATATATGCCCACATAGGTCGGCCCTCCATTAATTTAAACTTAAACTTTAAACTTTAATATCTTCATCACCGGAGGTCCTTTTTCAATGAAAAAAAATTCCACCTTGGCTTTTAAGAAAAGCCCTTTCCACATAAGCCCGCCATGGTTTTAAATAAAACCTTTTATTTTACTTGCCTTGGTTTTCATAAAAACCTTGTATATATCCATGCTATCTAAAATATCATAAATGATTATCTATGAAGTTCTTTTGCTACCAAAACTCAATGTGACATCAATGATCCATGTGACATCAATGACAACATAAAATACCTCAAATTAACTCAAATTTCCAACAATATCCCCCTTTTTCATTAATGAAAACACCTATAATGCAAACACCACAATCACTGTAAAAACCATCTCTGAGAATCAAATTTGCTCCCCCTGACTCAATACTCTCTATGGAGGTTGCTCTCCCTAACTCAATACTCTCTTTGGAGGCTGCTCCCCCTAAGTCAATTCTCTCTTTGGAAGCTGCTCCCCCTAACTCAAATCTCTCCCCCTTACTCAAATATCTCCTCCTTTGACATCAATGGAAAAAGGGACACCTATGGGGCTAAAAGATATGACTCTTAAGCTTAGCCCCCTCACCTCCTCTTTTGAGGTGATTAATTTTGGGGTGGGAGTATTTTTACTCCCATATCATTTTGTTTCTTTCCTCTATCAACTTCCTTCCATGTTTTTCAGATATCCTTCTCTTGATGAATTACTTGATCTTCTTGTCTAGAACATGTTTGACCTTATTACCTTGAACCTGTTTGGAATTGAGTCCTACACAATTTTGCAATATGCCCAAAGTTATTGCAATTAAAACATTTGATATTGTAGCCTTTGGTTGGTGCCCATGTCTTGAATTATTTCTTAAAATAATTTCCATATCCATTCCTTTCCTGAACCCTATATTGTGAAGCTCTGTTTTCATGACCATTATAACCATGAATTTTGAATTATGTAGCTCTAAAACCAAAACCATGTTGCTCATTTATTTTGCATTGAAAAGCTCTATGACCAATCCTATTGCATGAGAAGCAATGTCCCTGAAAACCATACCTTCTTCCCTTGAAGTTTCTTCTAGCAAAATCAAACTTCTTTGATCCATGGATCCTACAATGTATAGCCCTGTGTCCAAATCCATTACAAGAAAAACAATATCCTTGAAAATCCCTTTGTTCATGCCTTGGTTCCTCATACATTTCTTGACCATTATCTTTATGATCATCTTAAAATTGTGTATTGCATCCTTGAACCTTCTTTGTAGCATCTAAAACCTCTTCCTTGCATTTCTCTTCAAGAATTTATTTTCCCTTTGAGCTTGATTCATCTATCTCAAAACAAGAACCAAACTGAATATTTGGAGCCATATGAACTTTGGAACTTTTCTCACAAATATTAGGTGCTTCCTTGCTTTCATATTTTAGAACTTCCTTTCCTTTTGAGTGTGAATTTTCTTGGAAGGAAGATACAACCTTAAAATAAGTTTCCACTCCTTTTTTAATCTTTTCATCTAATGTATCATCTCTTGTCGTTGTAACCCTGAGTTCTTCATTCATCCTCTCTTCTATCCTTTTTGCATTTTGAAGCTCTTCTTTGAGATTAATGATTGTTTGAAGTAGTTCTTCTCTGATTTTGACATATGTTCGAATCTCGTTTTCAATATTCCTATATTCTTCTTTTAGAATTTTGATTTATGATTTTTTTTTACTTGGATCATCCTCTTCCTTTTCTATTACCAAAAATGAGACTTCTTTGTTTTTACTGCTGCTAGAATTTTCACTAGAACTGCTAATTTCTTTTTCAAATACACTTTCCTTGTTGTAATTGTTGTAGTATATGCAATCATCATCTATATGCCCAAAATTTCCACATATGAAGCATTTTAGTATCCTTAGACCTTATTTGTACCTATCTACTTTCTTAATGGCTATGGCAAGCTCTTCATGTATTTCTTCAATAGGCACATCCTCTTCTTTAACTTCAATACCTAGGAATAAGTGTTCTTGCTTTTCTTCACTTATTCCAAAGAATGTACATTCTTCTTCATCTGACTGATTTTTGTCATTGTAATCTGAACTATCACTTGCTTCTACAATGTAGTAAGATTTCTTTGCCTTATGAAAAATCTTCTTCTTCTCATACCTATTTTCCTTGAATCTGTCATCTTTGTCATGCTTATGCTTTCCATATTATTTTCTTCTATGACCCTATTTTTCATCATCACTGATTTCTTCATGTGGACACTTGTATGCATAGTGACCAAGATCACCACACTTGTAGCACCTGAATTTCCTTATATCTCTAAAATTACTTGAGTCATTATTCCTTTCGATGAAGTTAGCTTCCTCATCATTTTCTAAAACTCTATCTGTTTTTGAAACTTTCTCTTTCTCTTTTTCTGAAGCCTTGAAATCAATATCTTTGATTGGAGGTTTATGCTTACTTACCCTCAAATCATTAGATGTGAGAGTACCTTGCAATTCTTCCATTGTTAACTTGTTGATATCCATTGTTTCTTCTATTCTTGAAACCTTTGCATCATATTTCATGAGAATTGATCTCAAAACTTTTTGAGTAACTTCTAATTCTTTCATATCAAAACCTAGGCCTTTCATAGTGTTAGTAATCTCATCAACTCAAAGTAAGAACTTTGCAATATCTTCAGAATATTCTATTTTCAATTCCTTAAATATTTTTCTAAGATTTTGTAGTTTTGCCAACTTTACCTTGGAATATCCTTCATAAGTATTCCTCAACTTATTCCACATCTCATTAGCTGAAGTACATACCATGACCTTTGCAAAATATCTCTCATGTATCCCACTCAAAATACAATTCATTTCTCCTGCATTTATCTCAACCAATTTCTTAGTAGTATTATATTCCTCGGGATCACCTTCAACCCTATACTCTTTTTCAACCATTTTCCATACCTCATATCCTTGTGATATCAAGTAGTTCTTCATCCTCATGCTCCAGAAAGCATAATTGTTACCATCAAACAATGGAGCCTTATTTGTAGATAATCCATTCTATGAAGCCATATGTGTTCTTGTAGAATCTGCCCTCAAGTTGTTAGCTTTTTCGAAGGAACCCACTCTGATACCAATTGAATAACACAAGCTTATACTGATAGGGGGGTGAAAAATATAAGACCACTTTTTACTTTTTCTTCCAATTCAATATTATATTGTGTAAAGATAGTAGTATCAATAGTAGTAATCAAAGCAATGCACAAAAGCCATACACAATAGAGACACCACAATTTACGTGGTTCACCCAATGTGGGATACTCCATAGAGAAAATATTTTACTAAAACTTTCTCAATCAATATCTTTGGGAATCACTCTCAATTACAAAGTTTATGGATCTTTATCCAAATGAGATGTTGATCCCCTAATCTCAAGTTCGTGGATATCTTCCACATGAGAACTCTTTCTCCTTCTACTCTAGCTATGTGATCTTCTAGAAGACTTTTTATCTCTACTGCACTAACTGATGGACCTCTCTCCACTTGAAGACTCCTCACTTAGATATGTCTTCAACTGTGTTGGCTGTTGGATCTCTATCCACTAAGACTTTGTTTTTTGTACTTTGTCACCTCCAAATATTTGTTAATAGGATCACTAATAACTTTCTCAATAGGCTCACACAGAACCTGCTTAACAAGATCACATAGAACTTGTCAAATATTCTCAAGCAAGCTCACCAAGAACTTGCCCAAATCTAAATAACAAGCTCACATAGATCCTGTCCAATGCTGAATAACAAGCTCACATAGAACTTGTCCAAATCTACTCTAGCAAGCTCACCAAGAACTTGCTCAAATATGCTCTAGAAAGCTCACCAAGAACTTGCCCAAATATGCTCTAGCAATCTCACCAAGAACTCACCCAAATCTGCTCTAGCAAGCTCACCAAGAACTTGCCCAAATATGCTCCAATAATCTCACTAAGAACTTGTCCAAACACCCTAAAATTTATCCCAAAGCTATCCTCAAATATGTCCTAAAGGCCTTCTCAAAGGCTCAATAAATCATGCTCAAGTAGTACTCAAAATGAACTCAACAATGAATTGCAATCTCAACTGAAATTAACTTCATAGAAGCATAAAGAGAATTGTTAGAGACTCAATATGTTCTAATCTCACTCTCAACCCAAATCAATCTCAACTCAACTCAAGTCAATCTCATAGAAGCATAAAGAGAATTTTTAGAGACTCAATATGTTCTAATATTACTCTCAACTCAAAATAGTATAATGGAATAGTTTGTTTTATAGAACTTGAACAATCACTTCACACATCACTTGACTAGGCTCAATCAACTCAAATCAACTAATCACCATAAGGGACAATTCTCTCTCACACAACCCTAGTCCAAGTATGTATCAACCAACTCAAATGTTTCCAAAAATTTTCAACCACAAATCTCACATAACAATGATACTCATGTTCTTTTCTAACTCAATGTTTTTCACAACCAATGGGCTTCAACAACTATGTTTATACAACAAATTTTAAACACAATTCTCAACTTATAAAACCTTGAGGCATTCAATCAACCACTTTCAAAAAGGAAACCACAAATAATCATTTTCCCTCAAATGATATTTTAGAAATCAACCACCATAAAAAATAAATAGAAGAATGTGCCCATACCTTTTATGAAGATGAAAAAACCTCTTTGTAAATCTGCCACAATCACAAAATTCTCTTGTCAATCTTCGCAAGGGTTAGTAGATCAAAAAATAATCAAAATTACTCCAATTTTCAATAATCATCACCCAGGTATTTAATTACACAACTTCCTTATCTCTCTTAAAATGACTTGTATCATAAAATAAAATTAATCAAAAAATTGCATAACCTTGTCACTCCCAAAACCACTTATACCATAAAATAAAATAAATCACAATATTGCATACCTTGTCACCTCATGAAAGAATTAATCCTCTTGGAAAATAACAAGGTAAACTTCACTTTTGGAACCCCTTTGCAAAATCAAAAATATCTCTTTCAGCTTATCTTCTTCTTCTTCTAAATCTTCTTCTTCTTCTTCTAATAAATTTTGCAATTATTGTAAGAAGAAAGGACATGAGAAAGCTGATTGCTTTAAGCTTAAAAAGAAGAGTTTAGTAATTACTACTCAAGAGGAGGATGCTTCCAAGGGTCCCCTTGAGTCCGAGGAGAGAGTAGAGTATATACGAATTACGAGGTAAGCTTAATGAAGATACCTTGGTAAATGTAAGTTCATCGGAAGGGGCTCGTGATGCTTTGTTCATCACTCGAGCCCATTTGCTTCATAATTTTGCAATTGATTGTATAGTGGATAATGGCTCAGAAAAATCTAATTGCGAGGTCCATTGTCGAGCGTTTGAAGTTACCTATGGAGCCTCATCCTCAACCTTATTCTTTGGGTTGGAAGGATAGTGGAAGAGGCTCAGAAATCACTCACACTTACACTTTAAAATTTGCACTTGGCCCACATTTCATAGATCAAGTCACTTGTGATGTGACTCCTATGGATTGTTGTGGGATTTTGCTTGGGCAACCTTTTTAGTATGATAGGAGAGCTGTTTATGATGCTTTCAAAAGAACCTACACACTTCAAAAATATGGTAAGGCCTTTCTCATTAAAAGCACCAACACTCCTAACATCATTCTAAGTTCCAAGTAAACGAAAAGGGTAATTAATAAAGGTGGTGATGTTGCTCTAATTTTCATTCGCTCTCAAAACACTTCTACATCTACATCCATTACAAAGCAACACTCTTCAATGGATAAAATATTGCAAAGTTATTCACACATATTTTAGGAGCCAAAGTCTCTTCCTCCAATTCACACAATTAATCACAGCATTGAAATAATTCCTGGTTCTTCTCTTCCTAATGCTCCCATGTATAGACAATCTATTTTGCAAAATGAATAAATAAAAAGGCAAATAGAAGATTTTTTGTCTAAGGGTTTCATTAAGGAAAGTACTTCTGCTTGTGCTTCACCTATTTTGTTAGTTCTTAAAAAATATGGCACTTGGAGATTATGCATTGATTTTCGTGCTTTGAATAGAATTTCTGTGAAGAATAGATATCCCTTACCCCGCATTGATGATTTATTATATCAACTTCAAGGAGCTAAGTTCTTTTCAAAAATAGATCTCAAAAGTGGATATCATCAAGTGCGTATCCAAGCTGAGGATACATGGAAGACAACTTTTAAGATGAAGATGGGTCTCTTTGAATGGTTAGTCATGCCCTTCGGTCTTACTAATGCTCCTGCAACCTTCATGAGGTTGATGAATGATGTATTTCGTGATGTCCTTGAAAAATTTGTCATAATATATCTTGATGATATATTGATTTTCTAAAAAACTTGGGAGAAACACCTTAGGCATATCTAGCAAACCCTTGATCTTCTTGCGAAGAATCAATTATATGCCAATTCTTCCAAGTGTTATTTTGGCAATACTTCATTTTCTTACCTTGGCTATGTGATTAGTGAGAGTGGAATTCAAGTAGATCCCATAAAAGTTGATGTTTTAATTAAGTGGTCCCCTCCTACAACTCTCACTAAGTTAAGGAGTTTCCTAGGACTTGCGAATTTTTATCGCAAGTTCATTCCTCAATATTCCACCCTTGCGGCTCCATTGCATTATCTCACTAAGTCCAAAACTCCATTTCATTGGGAGAAAATCCAAGAAGTTGCCTTTGAGAAACTCAAAAAGAAACTTTGTACAACACCTGTTTTAACTTTACCTGACCTCTCTCAACCTTTTGAGATTGAAACAGATGCCTCTAAAGTTGCCTTAAGAGCTATGCTCAAACAGAATGGTCATCCAGTTGCTTATCATTCAGAAACTTTTTCTACTGCTAAGTTGAACTATTCTACATATGACAAGGAGTTGTATGCTTTAGTTCAAGCTATTAAGTACTGGAGACACTACCTTTTGGGGAAATATACAAGTAGTACACACCGATCATATGCCTCTCAAGTTTTTACAATCTCAAAGTAAAATTGAAGAATCAAGACATATGAAGTGGGCCTCTTACCTCCAACAATTTCACCTGGTGATCAAGTACAAAAAGGGGAAGAGTAATATTGTTGTTGATTGTTTGAGTAGGCCTCCAACTGCTCTTTCCTTAATATTTATGTCCACTTCGCACTTGGGATTTCAAACTTGGCCTAATCAGTATTCTCAGGATCCTGATTTTGGAAAAATATTTGAGCAAGTGAGTAAGCCTTCTTCTTCCAATTTGCATCCTTTCCAATATTTCTACATCAAAGAAGGACTTCTTTACAAATTGGACAAGGTTTGTGTTCCTTGTGATCCTAGAGTGTCACTTCTTAAGGAAGCTCATTCTACACTTTATGGTGGTCACTTTGGGAAGCATAAAACACTTCATCATTTGCAATGATTTTTCTATTGGCCTAAAATGCAGAGGGATGTGTTGAGATTTCTCAAACAAGGTGCGATTTGTTGTCGCTCAAAACTAGCTAATAGGAAGTTTGGCTTAGGCATGCCTTTGCCCATTCCTTCCCATCCTTGGGAAAGCATTTCCATGGATTTGGTTAGTGGTTTTCCTATGACAAGTGTGCCAACATGATTGTGTGTTCGTGATGGTTGACAGATTCAAAAAATGGCTAAGTTTATCCCATGCCGCAAGACAAGTTCCGCATCGGACTTAGCCCAATTTTTCTTTGACAAAATTTGGCGTTCCTTTGGTCTACCTACCAAAATTATTTCGGATCATGATTCACGCTTTGTGGGTCACTTTTGGCATTCTTTGTGGAATATTTTGGGAGTTTCCCTTAACTTTTCCACCACCTATCATCCGCAGTCCGATGGGCAGACTGAAGTAGTAAACCATACACTTGTGCAAAGTTTACGAATATATCATCACGCTTGACCAGCAAAGTGGGACTTGAGTCTCACTCATATTGAACATGCCTATAATAGGGCCCTACATTCTTCTACAGGTCATTCACCCTTTGAAGTTTGTATGGGATTTCAGCCCTTGGCACCTTATGAGTTACCTTTGTCTTTGCCTTCTCCTGTCACTTCACATCTTCAAAAGGAGCAAGACAAGGCACACTCATTTGTTCAACACTTGCACAATCTTCAATCAAAGGTGGTTGAGATTTTGCAAAAGACACAACAGCAGTAGAAAAAGGCCATGGATCGACATCGAATTCCTCATCCATTTCAAAGTTGGTGACAAAGTTTGGCTGCATCTTGACAAGCGGCGTTTTACTGATAAGACTCATAGAAAAATCAAACCAATTTTCTATGGGCCTTATACTATTCTTCAACAGGTGTCTTAGAATGCTTTCTGCCTTGATCTTCCCACACACTTGGGAATTCATGACGTTGTCAATGTAGATCTTTTGAAGTTGTACTTTGACTCTACATTGGAGACTACACCAGCTATCAGTCATCCTGTGGACGTGGTTCTTGAAGCTCAGTTACCATTGGATGCAGATCAGATCTATGACACGAAGACTCGACAGACTCACCAGGGGTCTACCACCTCATATCTTGTGGCTCGACGAGGACAGTTGCCACATCAGGCTCGTTGGATTTCTTTTCATCAGATGTCCCATGACTTTCCTATTGTTTTGAAAGCATTGGAGTCCAATGCTTCTATTGTGGCGAGGCATGATGAGGATTGATGTTTAATATTTCATATGACCCCTCTAGTAGTTCCTAGCTAGGTTTGCATAGTTTATTTCTAGCAAATTAATATTGTAAGTGAGTCTCCTTCTCACATGCACTTGTGGGCACTAGTTATCTTCTAGTTGTCATTTAGAGTGTTAGTTAGTAAGTGTGAACTCAAAGTAGGAAGTGTGTACTTCAAGATAGCTAAAATGGATCTTCTAGTTAGAAATATTCCTTTATCTTAACTTAGAAGTTTACGTGCATTCTCCTTTGCACCTTTGTAGCTTTTGGTTAAGCATATTGGATCAAATCCATGATTTGATGGGTTGGTTATGTATTTTTGGCCATTAGTGCCTATATATTGAATTGTAAATAATAGAACACTTAGTTGGATTTTCAATCCTTTTCACACACACCTTATTTCTCCTTCTAAATAAGTTAGTCAAATATCCCTTGAAATAAGCTTTCCAACGATATATAATATGCCCACTTTCCGAAATAAATTGAAACCTTTACATATATATATATATATATATATATATATATATATATGCCAACCTCCATTAATTGCACATAGGTCAGCCCTCCATTAATTTAAACTTAAACTTTAAACTTTAATATCTTCATCACCGGAGGTCCTTTTTCGATGAAACAAAATTCCACCTTGGATTTTAAGAAAATCCCTTTCCACATAAGCCTGCCATAGTTTTAAATAGAACCTTTTATTTTGCTTGCCTTGGTTTTCATAAAAACCTTGTATATATGCATGCTCTCCGAAATATCATAGATGATTATCTATGAAGTGCTTTTGCCACCAAAACTCAATGTGACATCAATGATCCATGTGACATCAATGATCCATGTGACATCAATGACAACATAAAATGCCTCAAATTAACTCAAATTTCCAACAAATAACTCTAATATGATGCTTACAAAAACTTTATAATAGGCTAATGTGAATGTTTGAACTTTTATAGCACCAATATTTCATACCTTTTAGCATCCTCTTCTTGGTGATTTGATTCACATTTTTTGTGTCTCGAATTTGTAAAATTTGTAGTTCTACTTTCTTTGGCCAAATTTTTCCAATGCTTCTCCCAAATTTGCACTATGATTCTCCAAAATGCAGCTCTATGTCACCTTCAATTTTTGTTGTCCTATGACCTTTCAACTTCTACTATAAAAATTAGTAATATCCTTTCTCCTCCTTAGCTCTCACTGAATTCTATATTTAATTATGACCTCTTTCATTGGTATCTTCCTCAAGAATTTAAAGTTCTTGAGGCATTCAAAAAAACCCTTTCAAAATTTGGCAGACTTCTTGCCAAATCCTTCTTCCTTTTTGGGTTTGTTGTCGGATGACAAAAATTATCCCAAATTCTTATTTTTAGGAACTTATCCTACTTGTAATCTTCTACCTTGAGATTTCTTCATATCTTCTCCAATATAGTGAAAAGCAATCTTTGCTAAGTCCTAGTCTTCACAAGTTTTGTTGCAACCTTGTTGAAAGACTCTAGCCAAACAATAATTTTAAAAATTCTAAAAATGAGATCTATTTATATCCTCTCAATATATCTTTTGGCTCTCTCTATCTTCTATAAATCTCCCTTGTGGCTCTGATACCACTGATAAAATTTTAAGCATTAAATCTAATCATGAATACAATTATAGATTTTGTAATATAATGAGATAAATAAAAGAGCAATGAAACTCATGAACTATTTGAGAGGATACATAGCTTGATAATCCTTATATGAACTTTTATAATACTATATGGAACCAAGAGTCCATAATATATAGATTTTACAAATGACCTTTGGTCTACCTCAAAATGACCTTTGATATACATAAAAAATAATGTATTATATTCTAACAAATACCATCAAAGTAAAATACGAAAAACTTACCAAGAAAAGGCTTCAAGAACTCATTCATCAACCTCATGAAATTACTAGATGCATTTTTCAACCAAAATGGCATAACTAGCCATTCATACAATCATTCTTTGTCTTAAATGCAGTGTTCCACTCATCTCCTTTGATTTAAATTAGATGGTAACCAATCTTCAAATCAATATTTGTGAAGTACTTTGATCCTCTTAAATAGTCCATCAAGTCATTTATACGAAGTAATGGAAACTTGTATCTTATTGTAATTTTATTAATTGCTTAGGAGTATGTGCATATATGTCATTCTTATCCTTTCTTGAGGGCTAGTATACTTGGTACTATATATGGGATTAAATATACTTAATCAACCCCTTTTCCAATAGATATTGTTCCATTTTGTCATTCTCCATAGGTGTCATCCTATAGGTTGCCTTGTTTGGAAAACCTAAGCCATGTATGAATTTTATTTGATGACTAAAGCTTATCATATGTGGTAACCCATCAGGTAATTCTTCTAAAAGAATTTTAGCCTATTCTTCTAAAATAATTTTAGCATATTATTCCAATAAATCCTTTCTTTTATATGGAATTTTATCCATATAACTCACTATCCCATATTTTGTGGGTATCACAATGATAGCAAAACATGTTTCTTTATTCTTCATCTCCTTCAAAAGTTATTTTCTAGATATTCTACCCACTTCTTCTCTTTTATCCCATAAACACCCAATTTTGTTCATTAGAAATGTCACTAATAACCAATTGTGTGTAGGATTTCTAGAATGGTTTGTTAGTCCTAGTCACATTAATCTAATATAATAAGAACATAACCAATTGTTACTCCTACTAGAGGAAGGATAACGGTCCCTTGAGTAAACTAATGTACGAACCTTGAGAATCATTTCTCTTGGCTAGTATATTATGGTGGGCTAATGGGATTCATAAGGTGGGTTGTCCTCATTGGGGATATAAGGGTTATAAAACATAACTTTTGAAAGATATTTTCCAATTATAATTCCCCATTTGGATGTTAAATTTAGTCATTTAAGACTTGAAATTTATCCTAATTTGAAGAAGAGATATGCAAGCCCCAAAAAATTGTTGTCTTACTATCTATAAATTTTTGTGTGTTACCTAAATTAATTAAAACATTAATGCATTTTCATTTAATTTATCCTTGTACCTTTATATTATGATGAATTTGGATGCCCATACGAGCATGCACCAAGAGATCCATGATATCATCTCCATGTTTTGCTTCATCTACTTCTAACATTTAATCCTAATACAATGAATCTTTCTCTTCATATATTGTTGTGTCTTCATCTTCCACTTGAAAGTTACAATGTTCTTCATAAGATTGATCCTAGAGATGGTGAGAACAAATCCTTAGGAACACTCATCATTGTGGTAAGAATGATGAGAGTTGAAGTCACATCTATGTTGAGGACTGGAATCTTAGAGCTTATGTTCTTTCACCAAAGTTATACGTTGAGCATTATCAAGAGTATAAGGTTCAAGCATATCAACTTCTTTCTAAATTTTACGCTTAAGACCATGGTAAAATGCTGAGCCCACCATAGTTGGACTCAATTTGTGGATATAAGTGATAAGACTTTTGAACTCAATGTAATACTCCAATATTTTTGTTTACTTTGTTTGCATTAGATGGACCACATACGATGTGGAAGATCCTTTGTTAAATGTTTAGAGAAATTATTCTTTAAAGTTATACCACAAAAGAGGACCCCTTATTGGTAAATCTACCATAATAATCATTAATGATATTGGGTTTTCAATTTAGAAGTTGCTAATGCAACATGACCTAATTTTAGAATACAATGTATGTGAATAAGACTATCCATCTTGGCCATCCACCCCCAGGGATCAACACCTTGAAATGGGACATGTTAATATGAGGAACAAGAACTTCATGGAGTTAGCCAAGGAAATTAGAAGCACCTCCTACCATGGAATCTAGATCAAAAGTAAAGCATAGGTTGTAACCACCCATACCTAAAGGAGAACCTTGGGTAGCATAAGGAGTTGAATGACTTCTAGGGAATTTTGTATGACTATGACTAGGAGGTGGAATTGGAAGAATTGTCTTTGGTGTCTAATGAATAATAAAAAATTATTACCTTGGGGTTTGTTATGAACTATGAATAAGGAGAGGTATAGTAGCGGATATTTGTAGGACTCTTAGGATGTTATCTAAGGACTTGGAAATGGAAGTAATCATCTATTCTTGATTCAAAATATATGCACATAGAATATGAGCAATAGTACTAGGAAGAGGATAACCAATTGGAGGGATAGTAGGAGTGACTATGGAAGGGTTATTGGGAGGAGGAGGAGAGGAGGAATCAAAGGTGTTGGAATGAGGTAAAGTCATGGTGTTTAGAGAAGAAATATGATGCTAGTCAGAACTATTGATGTTTGGGAGATTGTTGTGATTCTTACAAGGATCTTTGGGTTAGTACTTATTTTTTCTCATACACACATCCTTAAACTGAATAATGCACTACAATCAAGCATTGATTCATGACCAACCAATATTGGTAGCAGGTTTATTCATATACTAAATGAATTTGTAAAACCCAAAAAATATTTATAATGGTAGTAAAACAAAGTGTGTGAAGAACACCTCTTACTTTGATCAACTTAAAGAGATGTTCGCAAAGAGATAGACCTCCCCCAAGGGTATCAACACACTTAGATTCTAAAAAAGTGTTGTTGGAAATACCTCTTATTTTAACCATCTTGAAGAAACAATCATAATGATATACCTCTCTCACAAGGGTTCAACAACACCCATTACTTATTTTTTAAATTGAATTCAGGAAAGGGAAGTAACAATAGCAAGCTCACAATATGCTAGAAGATATTGCACTAACATATGGACTATTTACAAAACAATTACTTGAATTAGGTGAAAATAATGTGTTTTAGGACTTCTAGAATGGTTTGTGTGCCCTTATACTACACATTCACACTCCACAAGGAGTTGAGATCAAAGCTCTAATACCACTTGTTATAAAATAAATCCAAGAAATATTGCAATAGCAATAACAATCTAGTGATTTACAAATTATAATACTCAATTATAACAATAATTTAGATCCAACTGCCAGAAAATCAAATATGTAATAATCAAATCCTAGATTCAAATCAATGCAAATCCTTACCCACTTAGAGAGGGTATAGTCTCTTAGGCACTTTAGAGAGGGTAAAGTCTCATATGCATAACAGACACAATTAAGATACAAATATGAAAGATAATTCCAACTACCACCCAAATCTTCCCATTTATAAACCAAATCAATCATTAAATCCAATCCTAATGCTCAATGACTAACTATATAAACCTGGGTCTTGAGCTATAAAAGTAAATATAGTTGACGTGACTATATTGGAGTCATTACAACTATACCTAGAGTCAAAGATAGCATTCATCGTTCTTTCTAGGTAAGAAATTTTTAGTCCAATGTCTACATTTCTTAAAGGATTACTATAATTATACTTAATTATCTCCTCTTTATCCTTTAAGGGATATTTATCCCCAAAATCTCTAGAAATCATTGGACAATTGATTATATTGTTTTATATTGTTGCTCAAGCAAAGGGTTATTTACATTTTATTTGTTGAATTATGTCAGTTTCTTATACTGACAATGAAAAGTAGATTCTTCAAGGACTTAGAGGAAATGCTCTCAAGTCTAAATAAAGTGTTATATTGGTTGGCCTAATGACCTAAAATTCCTATTCAAGAAGTAACTCTAAGCCCTAAAATAATTATGAGCATGAATTCAAGCATGGCATAAACTAGTAAAAAATGGGTAAGAATAAAATAGTTTTCTATAGCAAAAAAAACTTCAATAAACCCATTCAATGTCTTTACATTGTATACACGCAATAATCCAATTATAACCTTTACATTTTTTGGAGTATTGTCATTAGGTGTAATTACATTACCACATGTAAACATATATATGATTGGAAAGTACAATATTGCAAATTGAGTGCCAATAGGGATATGAAAAAGTTGGTTACATTCCATAGTACAATATTTAGGGTTGACACCTTATAAAAACTAATAATGAAACTTAACGTGATTCCATAATATTGGACTACAAACATTGAAGCATACATAAGAAACCTCATTTTGATCAAACCATTTGTTTATTGGTAAGTCAATGCCTAAGTGTTGGTCAATATGCTCAAGGTGTAAAACTTTACCAATCTCTCTAGCCTCCTCTTCATCTTACAAAAATTCTAATTTTATTTTCATTTTATATATTATGTCATGCAAATATTGTTGAAGCTTAAAGATAGCTTTATGAGTTTAAAAGTATCAATTGTTAATAAGAAAAATCTAGTTTAACTCCATAATATTAACCTTTCGATATTTTCTTTTATATTAACCTACAATAAAATTAAAATACAAACATCTAAAAATTACTTATACATCTAACCTAAATTTTTAAATTTTATTAAAATACAAATAATAAATATTATATTTAATAAATATCTTAATAATAACTCTATGTTTTAAAATGTTTATCACTATATTTTTTTGTTACAAAGGAGAGTTGGTCACAACCACACTATTTTTAGTAACCGACAAGCGCAAAGTTCAAACCATAAGGGCTACCCCCACCAAACCTATTCTGCCTTGTTATTGTTGACCCAACATGAAGGATACCATCAATCGCTCAAGATTCGTATCATTATCATCAATTTGGCATGCACACAGAAGATTCATATCAAACTACTACCTTTGAGGCTACCCTTGAGGTTATAACCTAAGTGTTTTATTGGTAAATACCTGGCCAGACAAGCACTTACCAATCCACCTAGCTTTTAAGTACCTAGCCAGACAAGCACTTACCAATTCACCTGGCTTAACAATATTTTGATGATAGAATATATAAGATGAAAATAAAATTAGAATTTTTGTAAGATAAAGAGGAGGCTAGAGAGATTGTTAAAGTTCTACACCTTGAACATATTGACCAATCATGTCGTCGGGGATAATACGGTGGAGACTATTGTTGATTCCCATGTGAAAAAAAAATTAAAATGAAAATTAACTAGCTTAAAGTTTTTTCATAACATAAATGCGAATTAAAGATTAGAGTTTTTCCATCAATATCTTTAATCACCTTTATTTCATGAAAAAATCTAAAAACTTAATTTTCATTTCACTTAATTTTCTGAAAACTTATCCCTCAAGGGCATGATTAGTCAATATGTTCAAGGTGTAAAACTTTACCAATATCTCTAGCCTCCTCCTTACCTTACAAAAATTCTAATTATATTTTCAGCTTATATATTCTATCATCCAAAATATTGCTAAACTTAAAGATAACTTTTTTTTTCACATGAAATTCTGCAACAGTCTCCATTATATTATCCCCGAGGCATGATTGATCAATATGTTCAAGGTGTAAAACTTTACCAATCTCTAGCCTCCTCTTTATCTTACAAAAATTCTAATTTTATTTTCATCTTACATATTCTATCATCCTTGTTAACCTTAAAGATAGCTTTATGAGTTAAAAAGTATCATTAAGCAATCGTTAATACGAAAAATCTAGTTTAACTCCATAATATTAACCTTTGGATATTTTATTTTATATTAACTTGTAATAAAATTAAAATACAAGCATGTAACAATTATTTATACATCTAACCTAAATTTTTAAATTTTATTAAAACACAAATAATAAATATTATATTTAATAAACATCTTACTAATAATAACTCTAGTCCCCGAGGGCTAGGTGGATTGGTAAGTGCCTGTCTGGTCAAGCACTTACCAAGAAGACATCTATGTTCAAACCTTGGGGGCAGTTTGTTTACAAAGGTAATAGTATAATCTGAATCCTCTGAGTGAGCACTAGATAGATGATGATGGTACGAATCCTAAGTGACTGGTTGTCTCCTTCACGCGTGTCAACAATAATAAGGTAAAATAGGTTTGGTGGGAGTAGCCCTTGTGGTTTGAACCCTACCCTTGTTAGTTACTAAAAATAGTGTGATTTTGATCAACTCTCCTATGTAATTAAAAAAACTTTATATCCTAATAATTTTCAATACACTCAAAATGTTTATCAATATATTTAATCTACCTTCATTTTATGGAAAAATTCTAAGCTTGTTAATTTCCATTTCATTCATTTTTTTGTTTTTGTTTTTTTTGTAGAGGAATAGGCAACAAGTAATGTTCATTACACTCAAAATGTTTATCAATATCAACTCTAAGATTGTTAATTTCCATTTCATTCTTTTATTTTGGGAGAGGAATAGGTAATAGTCTATGTCATATTATCGTCAAGGGCATGGTGCAAATTTGGAAAGCTACCACTATAAGGCATGGCGCAAATTTGGAAATATACTACTATAACCTTTGTTCTACTTTGGTAAATTTTTACTCCAAGTGATGGGGACCTCGGAGGGGCTCGAGATTGGAACCGCCAACCTCATGTTGGAAAACATTCAACTAAACCAGTCGGTCTATTCACTGATTAATTGCCCTTCATTTATCGTAATTTTTATTTCACACACTATTTATTTTGGGGGAAGGGGGACTTTGATAGGAGAGTTGGTTAAATCCACACTATTTTTTAGTAATTAATGAGCATAGGGTTCAAACCATAAGGACTGCATCCACCAAACTTTTTCCACCTCATTATTGTTAACCCAACGTGAAGTGGATCGTTGGTCACTAGAGGTTTGTTAGAGGATTCTAAACAAACTACTACCTTTGCAAGTGACAAGCATGCCCCCAAAATTAAAACCTAGGTCTTCTTGGTAAGTGCTTAGCCAGACAAGCACTACCAATCCACCTAGCCCTTGGATGACATTTACACTACCAAACTGTTTCCACCTCATTATTGTTAACCCAATGTGAATTGGACCGTTGGTCACTAGAGGTTTGTTAGAGGATTCTAAACAAACTACTACCTTTGCAAGTGGCAAGCATGCCCCCAAAATTTAAACCTAGGTCTTCTTGGTAAGTGCTTAGTCAGACAAGCACTACCAATCCACCTAGCCCTTAAATGACATATACACTATTTTATGCTTTTATTGATGCTCGATAACACATTCAACCATGTGCCTTGACTTGTACTTCACCAACATATAAAGAACAAATAAAAAAGTTGGTCTTAAAAATAATATAGTGATTAGGATTTTGCCTTTTTTTTTTTTTAAATTTAGGTTTACACTATAACTTATTTGAAAAAAATAAGCTAAACTGATTAACTACCCAAACAAAAATATATTTAAGAAATAATAATAAAACAACAATATAATTAAAATTATAATAAAAAGCACCTGGGATGCAGTGCAAAGGTTTGAGCTTTGGCTTTTCTTCGGAAGGTTCAAGGTTCAAACCATGACGTGGGTGAGTGTGTGAGAAGGTGGGTGTCTCTCTCCCTGATGGAGTTGTAACAAGTTGAGAGATTCTTGATCAAAACTCCATTTATTAATATTAAAAAATAAATAATAATAATAAGGTTAAATGATGTATTAAAAAAAAACCAATTAAAAGGTCTTCTTGAATTATTTCCTTCACTCAATAAGGCATTCACCGTAAACGTTCCCCTCCCTTGCATGTCCTACTATGATCCCCAAACCCATAAAGTTAATTTATATATATATATATATATATATATATATAAACTTACATATTCAAATCCTCTTTAGTCCACTTATCACTTCAAAACCTCAGTGGTATATCTTGTAACAAGATTAAAGATTTGAAGGAATATACCTCTTTTCCTCCCGGTATAATTAGATGTTTAGAGGGAGTGCAAAGCTTTGAATCTCAATACAATCACTGGAAATATAATTTAAATGAAAAGCATAAGCAAATATCTTTAAATAACTTATTTCAATTTTTTAAAATTATGATTATTTAATAAAAAAATAAATATTAAAGTGAATGGAATTCCAATATTCTTTTTGACAAAATGACGTGTTGTTGTATCCACGTTTACGCCCTAAAACCATTGGTGAACGAAAACCAGCTGAGAAACTGCTCCATTTTGCGGAGCCCACGTATCCTCTTCAATATATCATTACTCTTTCCACGATTTCAATCTCGACTCCTAATTTTTTTCACTAAGTAAATACTTGCGAGGGAAAAAAATTATAAAGAAGCTTCGTCACTTTCTTCGCCTTCGCCTTGTCAAGGTCACGGTGATACAGCAGCTCAACGATTCTAACAGCTTTGGAAACAAAAATTAAATATAAAATTTCTTTTTTATGTTAATATTTATTTATCCATCTTAATATATTTTTTACCTATCTATCCGTTCTAATATATTCTTCAATATATTCTTTCTGTCTTAATATATTCTTTGAGGGTCTAATCGGGGCAGGTTATTTTAGGAACATTAAGATTTTATTAGTTATTTTAGGAACATTAGGATTTTATTAATAATTGTAATTCTGGAGTGATTGACACATGTTGTTTCAATTTAATGGAGAAGAGTGGCAAATATTCAAATAACATGTTCTAGTTTCACACCATTGTGGTGAATTGTTCTTTATGGATTCAAATTAATTTTTTGCGTCATATTTTACTATCCGAATTTAACAGAGATGAAGGGGTTGGAAGAGCGTGGGAGGTGACCATGTAACGGAGCTTTATAAATAAGGATAAATAAGGGTTTATATGAAGGTTGGATATGTATATATGCATCAATATAGTACATGTTTGTTCTGTTTTTATGGTTGCATTTTTATGGGCGTTGAATGTTATATGTTATTTGTATTTGTGTTACACACCCTTTTGTGAGTGTAGATTGTGATACCTAGCAATGATCGTGAGGACAACAGGTACATAGGATAGGCATGAAAACAGATTAATGAGGTAAAGAACTAAGGATGCGCATGAAAGCATATTAACGAGTTAAAGAGCTAAGGATTCATTATTTGGACCCTATATAAGATTAGGCGAGCTAAGGAGTGTTGATAAGCAACACACCCCCACTGAAAAATGAGATTCCATCCTTAGAAAATTATGAACTTCCATTTTTGCAGCAGGGACCCTCTTGATCTTTTCAGGTTTTAAATCCAAATTTGCTTGCCTCCTTTTTAAAGTTGTGTTTTTTCTTGCATTCTAGTTTGTGTTATCCAAGAATTCACTTTTTACATGCTAGAATCATTCATGCACAAGCAAAATCTTGCACCGGTACCGAGAAAATCCAGAAAACAGTTGCATAATTCACTGAAAAATCAAACTTTCCATTTTTGGTAGTGTCGCGATATCGCGACACGTCCATTTTGGGAAATGTCGCGATATCGCGACAGGTAAGTAAAAATGCAGCTAAGTGCCAGAAAGGTCGCGATTTCGCGACATGTCGAGAAATCGCGACATGTCGCGAAATCGTGACAGTTTTTGGGAGAGAGAAGCAAGCTATACGGAGGGCGCGATTTCGCGACATGTCGCGAAATCGCGACATGTCGTATTTTCGCGACAGGAGAGAGAAAATAGGCTGCAGGATGAAAAATCGGCTAAGTCGCAAACATGTTCCAAAATCGCGGTCAACGCGGTCAACGCATGCAAGTAGGGAACTGTTGCGATATCGCGACGTGTTCTAGAATCGCGGCTGAAAATCGGGATGGCTGTACGGAGGCCAGGATGGTCGCGATTTCGCGACATGCCGCGAAAACGCGACATGTCGCGTTTTCGCGGCCGACGAGGGAAGAAGTTGCCGATGCGCTGGCAGGGTCGCGATTTCGCGACATGTCACGAAATCGCGACATGTCGCAGAATCGCGGCAGGAGAGAGAAAGTCATAGTTGACCTGAAAGTGCATTCCAGGCGGGAAACAGAAGGCTTCCTGGGGTAGCGACACGTGTCAAAGCGTGAATGGGACAAACAGAAGCCGACATGCAAGCTTATTTTGCGGTTTTTAATCTGTTTTTAATGTTTTAAGCTTATGATTTAATTAAAATGCTAATCTAATGCATCTTTTTGTCTTTCATGCAGGATTCCACCTGGCACTTGCGGGACAACCGGGAAAGACCATAAAGGCAAAGATAAAGTGCAGATTTAGTCAAGGACCGCCATGCTAGAGGAAAAGAAGCCAGTAAATGCATTTAATGGAGATTTATTGTAGAATTGATAGCATGGAGACCATTTCAACTCAGAGATGGATTTGCGGAGATCAAATTGATGGAGAAGTGGTGACTCATCCGGCTCACCAAGCAGAATTAATGGAGGCATTTATTTGCAGTTGCGGATGAATGAAAATTGCATTTGATTTTATCTTCTCCATTTATGGCAGCTAACTGCACTGATTTGCAGAAGGGTTAAGTTCTATCCGGACTTTGATTTTTAAATGGATTTTTATCGTAAAACCCGGGTCCTAGGGTTTAAGTGCGATAAGATTTAGGGTTTGAGCAAGATATTTTGGAAAAGATCAGGGTCTGTCCTGAGTCTATAAATACAAATTCTAAATGTAATCGCAGGAGGCGGAGACTTAGAAATAAAGGCTTATAAGCAATTTCTTGCAAATTTTGTGAAATCCTTTGTTTCCGGACTTGGAGTTGATGTGCTTTAGCTTTTTTGTGATAGCATGGCCAGGAGCCTAATCTTTTGCGAGTGTGATAAGTGTATTTTCTTTTGTTATCCGTTCCATTTAAAGTTTGTTAGATATATCTTCGTAAATCTGCCATTGTCAAGATTAAACATGCTTTGTTAGGCTTCGATTGTTCTATTGTGCTCGCTAGGGGAAGTTACTGATTTGAGGTTAAGTTTGTTCTAATTGCTCTGTCTTCATCTGTGCGAGCTAGGGTTGCCGGTGAAAGATACCGATTTTAACCAGCTGCCCTTGGATTTATGATTTTCTGCTAGATCTGTTTCACTCTGCCTTGTGCTCTTAGTTGAAAGTGATCTTAGACTGACTGGACACTTTCTTCTGGGATTTGTTCTGTTGTGAAGCTGATAGCATAGATAAGATTGACAGTTTGGGTTTACAATTGATGTTTGATAAACTTCTCTTTTCTGCCCTACCCTACCCTCTCTTTGCTTACCGTTAATGATCCATTTTTATTTTCTTTATTTGCCTTTTATTTAAATCTGCTGACCCATGAGAGCTAGATCAAGAATTCAAGTTAATCTGATTGTCAACAACTTTTGCAACTACTGAACAAGTTCAGGAACCCCCTGTAAGATAACAGAGCAGTCCATATTGAAATCTATTCCAGAAGTGGAAAAGAGTGAATTGCCATTCGACCCAACTCTGTAACTCGCACCTTGGATAACCAGCTAGATCCTAAAGATGAGTGGGATTAGTCCCGTGGGTGTCTCCGGAGCTTTCCTTGCTTCATCCTTTTTTTCGGGGTGTGCATGAAAGCCGGACCAACACCTAATTGGCGCTAGAAGGAGGGCCACAGAACATCTGTTCTTAGTGCACTTGAGTTGAGAAATCCGACTGTATGTGGAACTGTAAAACTGTATTTTATCCAAAGTCTGGTAGCCAATTTTCCCCTCCTCCTCAGCCAACATCTAATTGGCGCTAGAAGGAGGGCCGAACTCAGTTCAAGTGTTGTAAGGGCATAACAGCAACATTTGAAGGACCCACAGTGAACTCCAGACAGTTTTATAAATTGTCAGTACAGTTTTATAAATTGTCAGTACAGTTTTTAAATTGTCAGTGCAGTTTTTAAATTGTCAGTGCAGTTTTGTAAATTGTCAGTGCAGTTTTTGAAAGTTGTCAGTGCAGTTTTTGAAATTGCCAGAGAAGGCCTTAAGTTCAGTGGTTTGTTAAGAACAGTTCTATCATCACTTGCAGTTATCCAATTACAAATCAGAACATCACTGTCAGCCAAGTATTAATGGCAAATTGGTTGGGCTCCACAGCTTTGAACATTCCGGGTATAGCCCATGACTTGCCCAGAAGTCCAGAAAGATACCTCCCTAGGTATAAACATGATGGGACAAGAACTGCAGAAGAACATCTGCTAGCTTTAAAAAATGCTCTAAGATTGTTGAATATACAGCATGAAGATGTTGCCTGCAGATTGTTCCCGTTCACTCTCCAGGAGGGAGCTTATGACTGGTTTTTAAACCTCACCAGCAATTCCATTACTAGCTGGGATGATCTAGAGAAAGCTTTTATATCACAATTCGGTGAAGTGATAGATCCCAGCATTTTATATCAGCAATTTTTCAGCATCAAGAGAGAGTCGGGAGAAACTGTCAGGTCTTTCAATATGAGGTTCCAAAGAGCTTACGATAGAATTACTGGCCATTACATCCCAAATGCAAATTCAGCCTTAGAAATCTACAAGAATGCATTGGATTCGGTGACCTCTATTTTCCTCAAGAGAGACATCAATATTACAACCCTGACAGGGGCTTATAAAGAAGCCTTAATTCTTGAAAGACGGTTAGGGCCTCAAATTCTGAGCAGTCCTTTGATATCCTATGTTACACAGAACATGCCTGTTCCAGACCCCATTCCACATCATGAGTTAGTGCCAACATGTCATGCTCTACCCAAGGAGACTCCGTTAACTGTCACATCCACTCAGCATGTGCAAAATACAGAGAAAAGTTCTGACAAATTCAAAATGTAGGTGCTTGAACTGAACAGTTGTGATCTGGCACCACCCAAATCTGAAGTTTTTCCTGGTGATTTAAATTTTCCTAGAGATCAAAGAAATATTGATCTTTCTAGTTCACCCAAAAATAGTACAACCAGGGTTTCAGATTCTGTCACTTTTCTCGAAAAGATAGAAAGTCTTGTACATACTTCTGTGGATGAAATGCAAGATTTTCAACAGTTCAAAATGGACAGTTATGACTTGAAATGTGAGAGTCCAGAACTTAATAATGATCCTTCCTCATTAGAGGATGATGAAAGTGAGATTCAATCTCACTATGCGAAAGTAACTGAGGAGGATAGCATCATTGAGGATATGAGGGAACTTAAAGCTGACATCACCCTCTATGAACTGCCTCAGATTGTTGGACAAAACATTAACTTGATTGAGGCTTACTCTGGACCACCTGTTGAATTTCAAGAAAATGAGGAAAAGATGGTAAATATGAATGTGGTCAGCCAACTTGGAATTGATGAACTGTCTCAACATAAGCCTGCAACTTCTGAACATAATGTCAAAGAGGAGGCTATAAACTGTGTTGATGCAGATATTGGAGTTTATGATTTGGCAACTAAAAATGTGGGAACAGTTACAGCTCTAATCAATCACAACAATGATGTTTGAACATTGCACATTGATGAGGTTAAATCTAAGCAAGGCTCAGGTGAAAAGGAAAATTGTAAGCATCCTTCTAGAGGGATAAAAATTGAAATCCTGGATATTGAAGCAGTGCAGCAACCACAAAATGTTCAAGTTGTTAAGAACCAGGGCATACAGATAAAACATGATTTCTTTCAGTTGTCACATCATTTTGAAAATGTGGTGGTCTGGGTCTGTCAAGATTTTAAAGTATTTGATCCTGGGGGTTTTTAACATTCAGTCCTTTTGAAAGAACTCTGCAAAACCTTCAATTAGAAGCATGAACATGTTATCATATGATTTGTTATTATATGATTTGTTTAATTTGAAGGAGTTGTAGATTTGTTTTTCAAATGGGACAGGGAAGACAGTAAACCCAAGTCTTTCCCAGATAGAAAATCTTTGAAGCACAGTCTGGAGTGCATTTCGTCAACAGGACCTGAAAGGTAATTTTTTTTAAATTACTTGCATTGTCAAAAATTTTTTAAAGCACCATTTCTCTGCTTTCCCAACTGCTGCATTTTTTGAGTATGAAGGGAAGTTGTAATATATGTATGCATTGTAAATAAGCTTTGAAGTTTTTCAGTTTTATTTCTTTGTCAGTGCAGTTTTTATTTCAATGTCTGTGCAGTTTTAATCTGTTTCAGTTTAATTTTAATGCTCTGCAGTTTTAATTTATTTGTTTTTCAGTTTATTTCTTTTGTCAGTGCTTTTTATTTCCTTTCTTTGTCTTTTTATTTTAGCTTGCTTTTATTTTAGTCTGTACAGTCTTTTCTTTATTGCATTTCTTTTTCTTTGTTTGTCAGTACGATTTGCAGTTTAATTTATTTCAGTTGCGATTTTTATTTGCTTCAGTTCTTTTAGTTTATTTCTTTTATTGCCTGTACAGTTTTTATTTTCTTCCCTGCTTTTCCTTTTCTTTGCTGTCTGTACAGTCTTTTGTTTTAGTTCTTAATTTTGCTGCCTGTACAGCTGTGCTTTGCATCCTTTGTAAATAGCCTTGCAGTTTGTTTTATTCCTTTGTCTGTACAGCTATGCAGTTTTCAGTGTTTAGTTTATTTTATTTGCAGTCTGTGCAGTTTTGATTATGTTTTGCTTTAAGCCTGTGCCTGTCCTTGGAAGCCTGTACAAAGTCCTTTGGCTTCTAAAATTCTATTTTTTAACCTCTGCCTGAGCAATCAATGAAAAGTCAGCCTGCTAAAAAATTGTTTTATTCCTAGCTGATAAATCCTCAATCCAGTGCCTCCCCATTCTGCTCATTATTCTAATTGAGATAGTCTGCTTGCACTAAACTGTGGAACTATTTTGTTATCCAGGATGAAGGTAGAGAGATGATTGGATCTTGTGTCTTACTTGCCACAGTTGTTTTAATGATAGAAAAACTGCTATGCTGTTTTGTTGGAGGAACTCCCGGGAATCCAAGAAAAGCCTGGTTATAAGAGGGGACTATGGTTCATGCAATTATTTGGGTGTCACCGGAGGCTATCAATGCCTAGACTGAAACAGTTCCAGATTGATCAAATATTAAAAGAAAATTGTAATTTCTCTAAGGTCTTCCAGATAGTGATATATTTCAAAAAGAAGAGAGATAAAAAAAAGAGAGATAAGAAAAGAAAAAAGAAAAAGAAAAAAAAGAGTTATATGATCAAAAGAGGCAGCCAATATTAGATTCTGCCCTACAGTTGTAAATTGGGTCGTGTAAATCTAAAGGGTAACTCTGTCTAGGCTGTAAAAAGCTAAACTAGTAAACAAGCTCTACTCGGTTTCCCCTTTTACAATCTAGAAAAGTTGATTAATCCAAGTTTATCATTCAATTCAGTCATCCTTGAAGAAAGTTCTATACCTTTGTAATTGCACATCGAAATCTTCCTTGAAGTAATCCAACCTGAGTATGTCCTTGGGAAATTTTAACAATTGGCAGTTAGTAGTCAATTTATTGTGAAGAATGCCTGTGGCAAGGCATGATGCATGGTCTTTTTGTTTTGAAACCAGAGTCTTGGGTTCTAAAATAGTGCTACTATTTTACCCATAGATATCACCATTTGTTGATAAGCAACACACCCCCACTGAAAAATGAGATTCCATCCTTAGAAAATTATGAACTTCCATTTTTGGCAGCAGGGACCCTCTTGATATTTTCAGGTTTTAAATCCAAATTTGCTTGCCTCCTTTTTAAAGTTGTGTTTTTTCTTGCATTCTAGCTGTGTTATCCAAGAATTCACTTTTTACATGCTAGAATCATTTATGCACAAGCAAAATCTTGCACCGGTACCGAGAAAATCCAGAAAACAGTTGCATAATTCACTGAAAAATCAAACTTTCCATTTTTGGTAGTGTCGCGATATCGCGACACTTCCATTTTGGGAAATGTCGCGATATCGCGACAGGTAAGTAAAAATGCAGCTAAGTGCCAGAAAGGTCACGATTTCGCGACATGTCGCGAAATCACGACAGTTTTTGGGAGAGAGAAGCAAGCTATACGGAGGGCGCGATTTTGCGACATGTCGCGAAATCGCGACATGTCGTATTTTCGTGGCAGGAGAGAGAAAATGGGCTGCAGGATGAAAAATCGGCTAAGTCGCAAACATGTTCCAAAATCGCGGTCAACGCGGTCAACGCATGCAGGTAGGGAACTGTCGCGATATCGCGACGTGTTCTAGAATCGCGGCTGAAAATCGGGATGGCTGTACGGAGGCCAGGATGGTCGCGATTTCGCGACATGCCGCGAAAACGCGACATGTCGCGTTTTCACGGCCGACGAGGGAAGAAGTTGCCGATGCCTCTGGTAGGGTCGCGATTTCGCGACATGTCGCGAAATCGCGACATGTCGCAGAATCGCGGCAGGAGAAAGAAAGTCATAGTTGACCTGAAAGTGCATTTCGGCGGAAAACAGAAGGCTTCCTGGGGTAGCGACACGTGTCAAAGCATGAATGGGACAAACAAAAGCCAACATGCAAGCTTATTTTGCTGTTTTTAATCTGTTTTTAATGTTTTAAGCTTCTGATTTAATTAAAATGCTAATCTAATGCATATTTTTGTCTTTCATGCAGGATTCCACCTGGCACTTGCGGGACAACCGGGAAAGACCATAAAGGCAAAGATAAAGTGCGGATTTAGTCAAGGACCGCCATGCTAGAGGAAAAGAAGCCGATAAATGCATTTAATGGAGATTTATTGTAGAATTGATAGCATGGAGACCATTTCAACTCAGAGATGGATTTGCGGAGATCAAATTGATGGAGAAGTGGTGACTCATCCGGCTCACCGGCAGAATTAATGGAGGCATTTATTTGCAGTGCGGATGAATGAAAATTGCATTTGATTTTATCTTCTCCATTTATAGCGACTAATCGCACCGATTTGCGAAGGGTTAAGTTCTATCCAGACTTTGATTTTTAAATGGATTTTTATTGTAAAACCCGGGTCCTAGGGTTTAAGTGCGATAAGATTTAGGGTTTGAGCAAGATATTTTGGAAAATATCAAGGTCTGTCCTGAGTCTATAAATACAAATTCTAAATGTAATCGCGGGGAGGCGGAGACTTAGAAATAAAGGCTTATAAGCAATTTCTTGCAAATTTTGTGAAATCCTTTGTTTCCGGACTTGGAGTTGATGTGCTTTAGCTTTTACGTGATAGCATGGCCAAGAGCCTAATATTTTCAGACTGTGATAAGTGTATTTTCTTTTGTTATCCATTTCATTTAAAGTTTGTTAGATATATGCTGTAAATCTGCCATTGTCAAGATTAAACATGCTGTTAGGCTTCAGTTGTTCTATTGTCTGCTAGGGGAAGTTACAGATTTGAGGTTAAGTTTGTTCTAATTGCTCTGTCTTCACTGTGCGAGCTAGGCTACCGGTGAAAGATACCAGTTTTAACCAGCTACCCTTGGATTTATGATTTTCTGCTAGATCTGTTTCACTCTGCCTTGTGCTCTTAGTTGAAAGTGATCTTAGACTGACTGGACACTTTCTTCTAGGATTTGTTCTGTTGTGAAGCTGATAGCATAGATAAGATTGACAGTTTGGGTTTACAATTGATGTTTGATAAACTTCTCTTTTCTGCCCTACCCTACCCTCTCTTTGCTTACCGTTAATGATCCATTTTTATTTATTTTATTTGCATTTTATTTAAATCTGCTGACCCATGAGAGCTAGATCAAGAATTCAAGTTAAATCTGATTGTCAACAACTTTTGCAACTACTAAACAAGTTCAGGAACCCCCTGTAAGGTAACAGAGCAGTCCATATTGAAATCTATTCCAGAAGTGGAAAAGAGTGAATTGCCATTCGACCCAACTCTGTAACTCGCACCTTGGATAACCAGCTAGATCCTAAAGATGAGTGGGATCAGTCCCGTGGGTGTCTCCGGATCTTTCCTTGCTTCATCCTTTTTCCCGGGGTGTGCATGAAAGCCAGACCAACAAGGAGTTATGGACCCATATAGAAATTACCTCACGTGGGCTAGCTAAGGATTCAAAACATTATTTAGAGCTTATATAGAGATAACCCTAGTTGGGCTAGCTAAGGATTGAAAACATTATCTAGAGTCTATATAGAGATAGCTTTAGTTGGTTCAGTTAAGGATTCAAAACATTATTTAGAGTTTGTAGACATGGAAAATTGATCCACTTTGAGTGGGCAATCTTCCTTAGTGCGCTTAAGAGGCCCTCACTCCTTGCCAAGTGCAAGGCCTTTGTCCCTCCCCTTTTTAATTTGTTTGTCTTTTAGCAAAATCGTGCCCCACATTTACGAGGTGAGACTTTGAGCCTCGTGGACGGGGCACGACTTTGCTGTTTAACCAAGTTTTTAAATTTATTTTATTTTATTATTTTTAAAGTCTGCTTAGACCCATTTTTTAAACCTTTTTGCATGTTTTGGCATCGGCTGTGAGTTTATTTATACTCGCTTTCCTTCTTCCAATTGTCTATAAAAGAAAGGATGTTCTTGCTAAAAAAAAGAGACGTGCGAATTTTAAGTGCAAGTGTGATATGCAAACTTTTTATGTGCGACCTATATGCGAAATATTTAGAGTTCATTTCTGATTTACTTTCTCTACTGTAACATAAGCCTCGAAGTGCGAATTTTATATTGATCTTCTATTGCGTGGATTGGATTGATTTGCTATGTGACTTTGTGGATCCGTGGTGTAGCTTGGAGAGATAGAGTGTCCGTCTGGATACTTGGTTCTCTTCTACTTGCTTCTGCGATGTCCACTAGGGTTTGATTACTTTGTTGTCTGAATTTATTTTATCTTCTGCTTTCGCTTCTTATTTTTTTATTCTACAGCAAAATCGTGCTTGGCATTGGCGAGGTGCGACTTCGCTTACCCTAATTAGGGCAAAGTTATTCGTAGAAATAAAATCGTGCTTTGTCCAAGTAGGGCATAACTTTGTTGTTGCGATATCGCATCCGATCTAAGCGAGGTGTGATTTTGTCCTAGGGTACACTGGGGGTAATTTTCAGATTCTGCTTTCAGTGTTACATTCCATTCTATCTCCATATCATACTATTGTATTTTTATTTTTGCTTTTTGTTGTTGTTTTTCTGATTTATGATTAAATATCCAAAGGTCAATTTTTTATTTTGTATTAAAAGGTCATCTAAAAGGACCTAGGGGGCTTGACTACTGCTATATTTGTCATATAGTGGCCTATGCAAGCCCCCTAATATTAATTTTATTTTTTAGTGTTTCATAAGTGATCTTGCAGGAACATGAATTTTTGATATCATTGGAAAAGAGATGGAAAAGGGCTAAATCAACCACCAATCTAGATAAGTGCTCTATCAATATTATTGGTTGAAAATCTTGTTTCATTTTTTATTTCTAGGCATTTGAAAGTGAAAAGCATCTAGCTTGCATCTAGAGATAATTTATGTGTATTTACTCTTGTATAGTTCTACTTTAAAGGTTTTTTAAAATAAAAACCTAGGTTAGTGAGCATTCAAAAGAAAGAGTCATTCCAAGATAGCTCTTGTATGCCTGCATTTTGTTTTCAATTGCATTATTCTATTTTTTATATTGTCCTTTATATTTTCTAGCTTAGATCTAGAAAGGTCAAATTTAGGTGATTGCCTAAAACTGAATACATAAAAAAATCCTGAATATCCCAAGGACTTGGAACGAGTCCTTAAACCGTTCCTGGTGAACCCTTCTCCATAGCACCGAGTGTAGAGTACAACATACCCCCATGGTTCACCCCACGAAATGGTTACCTCCTTGCAGATCCAACCCTTTTTTTTGGGAATTATACATGGAAGGGTGGTTTTCCCTCTCTATAGAGTCCATATAGAGATAACCCTGGTTGGTCCAGCTAAGGATTCAAGAAATTATTTAGATCCGCATTAAATACATCATTTAGATTTCATATAGTGATTACCTAGGTTACACATTAAAAATATTATTTAGAGCTCGTATAGAGATTACACCATTTGGGCTATCTAAGGAGTCAAAAAATTATTTAGAGTCCATATAGATATTACCTAGGCTGTGTCATTACCTCAGTTGGACCAACTAAGAGTTCAAAAAATTAATTAGAGTCCATATAAATATTACCTACGCTGCGCCAAGGATGTGTAGGAGCTGATATAAATTAGGAAAAGGTGATAATTTGTCATCCATCATAGGATTATTCTCTCTTTCATTATAAGATGTTTGTTAGGTAGTTTGGTTTGAGGTAAAACACAATGCTGGTCTAGTATCAATGGGTTGTTAGAAATATATGATATGGGGATCTATTACATCAAAAAAAAATTAGAGCCCGATGTTATTGATCATTTGATATAAAATCTTATAGATGCCATTGATATTTTCATATAAAACCCAAGTATTGAAGACATATTTTTATTTAAAATTTAAGTATATATGTCATTGATTTTTTAATTTTTTATTTAAGACCCAAGTATTGATGATGTCTTTTGATTTAAAATCTAAGTATATATGTCATTGATTTTTTTATTCCAAGTATTGATGATGTCGAATGCATAGATCAAATACATTACATGGTATGAGGGCTTGGTAGGAGGTATTTTGACCTATGACGACTACCTTACTAAGTAGAGTTTATGCATAATACATTATATGGTATGAGGGCTTGGTACAAGGGCTTGCAAATCAAATATATTATATGGTATGAGGGCTTGGTACGAGGGATGACTACCTTACTAAGTAGAGTTTATGCATGCCATCATAGACTTATGACAATTACCTTACTAAGTAGAGTTTATGCATGCCATCATAGATCTATGACAATTACATTACTAAGTAGAGTTTATGCATGCCATCATACCAAGTCTAGAAGGTTTGTGAGATGACACGACCGATATCACCACCAATGAGGTAGTGGCACCAATGGAGAGAAGAAACTAGGGTTGCAATATAAGTCATAAAATTCATTATAGAGTAAGAGTTAGGGTTGAGAAAAGAATCAAGAGCATCATTAACTATAGAGTAGGATTTGATGGTTGTAGAACATGATGTGCTGGCTTAAGAGAGAGATAAACTAGCAAGTTAGATTGGCCTATAAACCACCATAGAAATCCTAAGCATATAATTAGATCACTAATGAACATGATAATCTTTCTTTGGAGAAGAATCAATTGGTAAGCTAGATTGTTGGCCTATAATCCATCATAGTGATATTGACTATAAAGTGCAATCAAGACAAGTAGATGGTGATAGAATCTAACACCAATGGCATGGAAGATACATAACTATTGAGTTAGTCTTAGGATAGCCTAATTGACACACAAAAAAATGGAGGCAATCGACTAGGCATAATATTATGAGATCATATAGATGTAGGACTTGATCATTGTGATAGTGAGGACACTATTTTTATACTAGAGAATCAAGATCAACATTAGCATTTGTTGATGAATACTCAAATATAAGCTTAGGAGAATTAGATAAGTAGGCCTCAAGGTTCATAATATCTATCTTGTCTTTATGATCTTCATCTCTATGATCAAGCCTAGGTTATAAATCATTTATAATACTTAAAATCAAGCATTGTTGTTGATGAATGCAATGTAGCTGTTTATCTCATATTAATGGAGTGACTATTTCCTCCATATTGTATTATATTTTCATCACTTATATTTATAGTATATTTCAGTCATATTGTTGTTCCACTTTCTTTAATATTTTTTGTATTTCATTGCGACCTGTGTTAGATCTCTCCACTGCATATATCCTCAAAATCTAACATACTTATATATATTCTTCGAATAATATATTAATACATCCCCCACATGAACATCATTCTTACTTTCCATTAACATGTATTGTATTCGAGGACTAATACAAGATCATTAGAACCTAGAGGTCATGGATTAAAAATTGATATATCTGCTTGTTGTGGTGCAGTGGTAAATGCCCTGGGTGCTGGTAGAGGCCGACCCAGGTTCCATTCCCCTTGTCTCCATCCTGCAGATATATGGTATAGTTAGGAATGTCCTATGTGCTGGTAGAGGCCGACAAGGCTCCATTCCTCCTATGCCCAATCTGTTGAAAGTGGCACCTCAAAATGGGTGTTTTCCACTATAAATTAGTTTTAACCCAGGTGTTGTAGGTGAGTTGGAGAGGAGAGGGCAATCCTCCAAGGGAGGTCCCAGGTTCAAATCTCCACCCTACCAAAAAGCTGAATTGGGTATCTAAAATCCAATTGATAATGTTGGTGCGGGCAGGGGTCGGGTGCGACCCCCGGGTGACTTTGACGGTGTAGTACCCCCTTGTTCGTGGTCTCTCAGACCAATGCAGCTCCGCAAGGGGTTTTTTGCTTAAAAAAAAAA
>JAQPPZ010011431.1:0-48289 GCA_028583015.1 Wollemia nobilis
ACTCACCAAGAACTTACCCAAATATGCTCTAGCAAGCTCACCAAGAACTTGCCCAAATCTGCTCTAGCAAGCTCACCAAGAACTTGCCCAAATCTGCTTCAACAAGCTCACTAAGAACTTATCCAAACACTGACCTCAAATCGGTCCCAACACTGTCCTTAAATTTATCCCAAAGGCCTTCTCAAATGCTTAATCAATCATGCTCAAGTAGCACTCAAATCTCATCCACAAATCTATCAAGGCAAAGCTCAAGGATGAACTCAACAATGAATGACAATGTACTCTTCAATGGATGACAACGATGATCCACAATGATATTAACTCAACTCAACTCATAGAAGCATAAAGATAATTGTTAGAGACTCAATATGTTATAATATCAATCTCAACTCAAATCAATCTCAACTCAACTCAATTCAATCTCAACTCAACTCAATTCAATATCGTAGAAGCATAAAGATAATTGTTAGAGACTCAATATGTTCTAATTTTACTCTCAACTCAAATCAGAATAATGGAATAGTTTGTTTCATAGGATTTGAACAATCACTTGACACATCACTTGACTAGGCTCAATCAACTCAACTCAACCAATCACCATAAGGGACAACTCTCTCTCACACAACCCTAGTCCAAGTATATATCAACCAACTCAAATGTTCCAACAATGCTCAACCACAAATGTCACATAACAATGATACTCATGTTCTTTTCTAACTCAATTTATTTCACAACCAATGGGCTTCAACAACTATGCTTATCAAATAAGGTTTAGACACAACTCTCAATTCAAAAAACCTTGAAGCATTCAACCAACCACTTTCGAAAAGGAAACCACAAACAATCCTTTTCCCTCCAATGATATTTCATAAATCAACCACCATAAACAATCAATAGAATAATGTGCCCATACCTTTTATGAATATGAAAAAACCTCTTTGTAAATCTGCCACAATCACAAAATTCTTTTGCCAATCTTCACAAGGGTTAGTAGATCACAAAATAATCAATATTACTTCACTTTTCAATAATCATCACCAAGGCCTTTAATTGCACAACTTCCTTATCTCTCCTAAAACCACTTGTACCATAAAACAAAATAAATCAAAACATTTCATAACCTTTTCACTCTCAAAACCACTTATACCATAAAATAAAATAAATCACAATATTGCATACCTTGTCACCTCATGAAAGAATTAATCCTCTTTAAAAAGAACAAGGCAAACTTCACTTTTGGAACCCATTTGCAAAATCAGAAATATCTCTTTATACACATCTTATTTCTCCTTCTAAATAAGTTATTCAAATAGCCCTCGAAATAAGCTTTCCGACGATATATAATATGCCCCCTTTTCAAAATAAATTGAAACCTTTACATATATATATGCCAACCTCCATTAATTGCACATAGGTCAGCCCTCCATTAATTTAAACTTAAACTTTAAACTTTAATATCTTCATCACCGGAGGTCCTTTTTCAATGAAACAAAACTTTTGTAAGAAAAGCCCTTTCCACATAAGCCTGCCATGGTTTTAAATAAAACCTTTTATTTTGTCTGCCTTGGTTTTCATAAAAACCTTGTATATATCTATGCTCTCCAAAATATCATAGATGATTATTTATGAAGTGCTTTTGCCACCAAAAATCAATGTAACATCAATGATCCATGTGACATCAATGACAACATAAAATACCTCAAATTAACTCAAATTTCCAATAATCACAATGATAGAAATCACTCAGATGATGAAAATGAAGAACATCTATTCTTACGAATAGAAGGTGAAAGAGAACAATGCTTTGTGTGTGGTCAATGAGATCACAGATCAGGATATTGCAATGGACTCAATGATAGTGAAGATGAAATGACACATCAAGGAAATAGGCAAAGACAAAGTATTCGTGAGATTTTGTTTGCTATAGAAGAAGATAATGATCTCAATGACAGTGAAGATGAAGAAGGGTTTTTCTATGGGATAAAAGAAGTAGAAGAAGAACTTCCACTCCAAATAGAAGAAGTTAAACAAGAGGATATTTCAAGAAAGACAGATGTCTCATCTAAAAGAAGATTTCAATGATATCCATGAGCAACTACAAGAGGTTAAGGAGAATATAAAAGAATTGATATGTTCCATACTTGAGAAGTTTGATCCATCACATGACTCAAAAGGTCAAGATATTTTCGCTGAGAAGGAAACATGTATTTTAGAGACAATAGATATGGATGCCAGTTTGCTATTGGACACAAATGAAGAGAAATATGAAGAAATTTGCAAAGCTCCTTTGGTTCCAAATATCCAATTTGGATCTTGTTTTGAGATAGGTGAATCAAGTTCAAAAGGCAAAGAAATTATTGAAGAAGAAAGCAAGGAAGAAGTTAAGGAAGAAGATTTTTATACCACAAAGAAGGATCAAGGATACAATGCACAAGTCAAATGTGATCACAAGGATAATGGTCAAGAAAGGTATGAGGAACCAAGGCATGAACAAAGGGCTTTTCAAGGACATTGTTTTTCTTGTAATGGATTTGGACACAGGGCTATACACTGCAGGGTCTATGGATCAAAGAAGTTTGATTTTGCTAGAAGGAAATTCAAAGGAAGAAGGTATGGTTTTCAGGGACATTGCTTCTTATGCAACAAGATTCGTCATAGAGCTTCTCAGTGCAAAGGAAATAAGCAATATAGTTTTGATTATAGAGCTGCACAATTCAGAGGTCATGGTCAAAATGATTATGGAAATAGATCTTCACAATACAGGGTTCAGGAAAGGAATGGATATGGAAATAATTTCAAGAAAGAATTCAAGATATGGGCACCATCCAAAGGCTACAATATCAAGTTTTTTAATTGTAATAACTTTGGACATATTGTAATATGGTGTAGGACTCAATTCCAAACAGGTTCAAGGCAATAAGGTCAAGCAGTTTCAAGGCAAGAAGGTCAAATAGGTTCAAGAAAAGAAGATCAAGTAACTCATCAAGAAAAGGATATAAAAAATATGTGGAAGGAAGTTGACAAAGGAAAGGAACAATGTAATATGGGAGTAAATGTACTGCCACCCCAAAATTAATCACCTCAAGAGAGAATATGGTAGGGGGCTAAGCTTAAGAGTCATATCTTTTAGCCCCATAGGTGTCCCTTTTGCCATTGATGTCAAAGGGGGAGATATTTGAGTAAGGGGGAGAGCATTGAGTTAGGGGGAGCAACCTCCAAAGAGAGCATTGAGATAGGGGGAGCAGCCTCCAAAGAGAACATTGAGATAGGGGGAGCAACCTCCATAGAGAGTATTGATTCAGGGGGAGCAGCTTTGATTTTTAGAAATGGCTTTTGCAATGATTGTGGTGATTTGCATTAGATGTGTTGCCATCAATGAAAAGGGGGAGATTGTTGGCAATTTGAGTTATTTTGTGTTGTCATTGATGTCACATGGATCACATTGAGTTTTGGTGGGAAAAGCACTTCATAAATAATAATTTATGATATTTTGGAGAGCATGGATATTTACAGGGTTTTGTGGCACAAGAGGCATATAATATTTAATTTTTTAAATATTATATTAATGGTTTTTAGTAAAACCAATGTTAAAGTTTTTTATTAAAACCAATGGCAAGGGTTTTTATTAAAACCGACGGAAAGGTTTTTTATTAAAACCAACGGAAAGGGTTTTCATTAAAACCATTGGAAAGGGTTTTTCATTAAAACCACTATGCTAAGACTTCTCCAAATTATGATGGATGAAAATATTTTCCAATAAAACCTAGGTGCAAAAAGTTTCATGACGAAATTCAAAATAATGAAGGAGATATCCCAATTCAAAGTTAAAAGGTGAATTATTAATTTTTTATTTAATAATTCTAAGGTCTAAGGTTGTATTATATTATCCGCCAACGTGCAAAGGTTGGGGAGATAAATAAATATTCGCCTATGTCATTCGAAGGCATGGAGGTGCATATAAATAAAATGTTAAAACCTTTGCTTATGGAAGATTTGGCATAGCGCATGAGAGAGAGTGATCGAAAGGGGAGCAGCGAAGAAAAAAGGATAAATAACTTTCGATTTGAAAGCAAGGTCAAGTAAATAATGCGGGAAAGTGACGTCATTCAGGAGCCTATAGCGTAGTTAGTAGCGCATGAACTTTGCACAAGGCAGGTTCACTGTTCGAATCCCGCCAAGGGCAAAGTGTTTTGCTAAGAAAGTAAAATCAAGTTTCAGATTTGAGCACAGGTTAAAGTTGGGTGTTTAAGATTAAAAGCCCAACATGGGCTAGCACCCACATTGTAAGCGCTTCACAGCGCTAAGCGAGAGGAATGGAGTTTGACTCCCGTGAAGGTGTGAAGGAGCATTAATTTTGGTAAGGCATTTTGGCAAAGACGATTTTGAAGGTTACGAAGGTAGCGAATTTCATATAAAAGTATTTATCTCTAGATCATGGTAATATTTGTTATTACCAAATTTTTGGTGCATTAAAATTATTTTTGTGATAACTAGGGAGTCATAAGGAGTTTAGGGAAATAAATGCTTGTTGTATGTGTTAATGTGCTTAGGGAGTTATAAGGTGTAGAATTAAATATTTGTTATTGTTGTGTATTATTAGGGAGATATAAGGTGTGGAAATAAATATTTGTGATTGTTGTATGTGGAGTTATGAGGTGTGGAATTAAAAATAAAATCATAGGTGCTTGTTGTATGTGTTAATGAAATTAGGGAGGCATAAGGTTGAAAAGTGTTAAACTTGTTATATGTCCTAGTGCATAATTTAATTATGAAATTAAACTAGGAACTTGAGACCTAGTTAATTGTTACCTGAGTTAGAAGACATGCACATGATTTAGGGTTTGAAGTTGAATACAAATTGCTTGATTATGTGCCTTGGCTATTGGGAGGAAGTGAATGGATTAAAAATTCAATTTTATGGATAAAATTGATGCTTGAGTTTCATGATTGCTTTAGTGGAGTTCATTGAGAGTATTGCCATTATTGAGGAGATATTTTCCATTGCCTTGAGAAGCATATTGTTGGTTACTTGTTGAGTACATTGCCATTAGTTGAGACAATTGAGGAGATCATTTGCTATTCACTTGTGGATACATTTGTATTTCATTTTTAGGAGATAATTGTTGGCTATTTGAGAACTCTTTGCTTGAGGAAGTTGTGCTTGTTTCTTGAAAGCTTATTGACATTGCATGAGGAATATATTATTAAGAACCTATTGCTATCACTTGTGGAGATTGTCCTTGGTTGGTTGAAGTCCTCATTGTTATTGCTCTGAGAGGTTTCCATTTTAGAGATCATTTGTCATCCATTTGAGAGTACCTTGTTGAGCATTGTTGTCATCCATTTGAGAGTACATTGTTGAGCATTGTTGTCATCCATTTGAGATATCATTTGTCATACATTGTTGAGATTATTGTAGATCATTGTTGTCATCCATTGAAGAGTACATTTCCATTCATTGTTGAGCATATTTTTGAACATTGTCATCATTCATTTGTTATCCATTGTTGAGTTCATCATTGAGCCTTACCTTCGTTGATTTGTGGTTGAGATTTGAGTGCTACTTGAGAATCATTGGTTGAGCCTTTGGGAAGGCTTTTGGGATAGAATTTTTGAATAGATTTGAGACAGACTTTTGTGCATGATTGGTTGAGCCTTTGAGAATGTTTTTGGGACATATTTGTGAACATATTTGGGATAGCATTTGAGCAAGATTATTTGAGCCTTTTGTGAAGGCTTTGAGAACAAATTTGGGACAATATTTGAGCAGAATTTTTTGAGCCTTGTGATAAGGCATTGAGGCATATTTGTGAGCAATTAAAGAGACAAGACAGAAGAAGAAAACACATCAACACCAATTACCTAGCTGAGTAGATCATTGGATAGCCTAGCTGAGAAAATCAATGGAGAGCCTAGCTGAGCAGATCAGTGGATAGCCTAGCTAAACAGATCAATGGATAGCCTAGTTGAGTAGATCAATGGATAGCCTAGTTGAGCAGATCAATGGAGAGCCTAGCTAAACAAATCAATGGATAGCCTAGCTGAGCAGATTAGTGGATAGCCTAGTTGAGTAGATCAGTGGAGAACCTAGCTGAGCAAATCAGTGGAGCCCACCTGAGCAGATCAAGACAACTTAGATTTGAGCAAATAAAAGTAATAATTTGTATTAGAATAAGGATCCCTATTTCTTTGTGAAATAGTATAAGGATATTATATTGTGGACTACCTCACATTGGGGAACCACATTAAATCTTGTGTCTCAATTGTGTATGATGATTTGTGCACTTGCTTACTATTGCTATCTATGTTATTAATGCACACTGCTATATTTGGTTATTGCAATTGAGGACACTAATTGGTATTGGTTTGGAAAGAAAGTAAAAAGTGGGCAATATACTATTCACCCCCCTCTTAGTATAAGCTTGTGTTCTTCAGTTTGTTCAACCCAGGAGAGTGGTATTTGATCTTCGAATTGAACCCACTTTTGTCCCGATTTGGATCCATTTGTATGCACTTCCAATGGAGTTCTAGAGTGAGCAGGTATTGGAAATCATCAGTATTTACCTTGTAATATATTTGGATGTTTCTAGAGACACAATGAAAAGAAACATAGCAATTTATGCTATATTATGCGTGGAAATGGATCTTAGCCAACCTTTTTCGACAGAGGTTGAACTCGAACTTGTAGGTATATCTTGGATTCAAGAACGGGATTATGAGACGTTGCCCTTCAAGTGTAGAGTTTACCATAAATATGGGCATTTGGCTTGGTCCTACCCAAAAATATGAACACAAAAGTGGAGGCTCCTCTAGGAATGTCAAATCTTCCTAAGGAGGGTAAGTCAATAGTCAATAAATAAACAACCAATATTTCTTAGGGTGGACAAGCACAAGGAGATGGTTTTGAACAACCTAAAATAAGGAGAAGGCAAAATAAAAAAAGTTGGCAAAGAGCAAACCCAACTCAAGCCCTTGAATAGGTATGAGATATTCATGACACTAGTGGACCAGGAAGAAGAACAATTGATGGAAGGAGTGGATGGGAATAATAAAAACAATAACAACTATGTTCAAGCCCCTCTTTCATGTCCTCCTATTCTAAAGCAAGTAACAAAGTGCAGTGAGTTACCACAATCAGAGATTGTAGGGGCATTAATAGTGCATAACCAAGAGCAATCGATATTTAAGGATGTCATCATGGGTATAGCAAAAAAGAACAGAGAAAATTCAACTCTAGGGATAACTCAAGTGAAAAAGAGATCAAAGAATATTAGATCTCAAGGAGTGGGTAGAAAATCAAATAAGGAATTGATAGCAGTTCAAGGAGATAAACTGATCGTTGGGAGATTGGTAAGGATTATAGACTCTTATAGATCTCAAGGTAATCAATGATTAAACAATCATGGAATATTAGGGGTTTAAACAGTAGAACCCATCAATCTATTATTCGAAGACTCTTAGAAAAAAGTAAAACAGATTTTTTGCTTATCCAAGAGATAAAACTATCATTGGATCTTATGTGTAAAACAATAAATAGACTTTGGAGGGGTGTTGGTCATATGGAAGTGGATGCCCAAGGGGTCTCAGGGAGGATAGTTACCTTTTGGAACTCTCTTGAATGGACATCAATAGAACATATATCTTGGAGGGGTGTCCTCACATCACATTTTATGAACAATGTGACAATTGAGTAGGTTTTAATCACAAATTTTTATGGGTCTCAAAACCTAGATGGTCAGATTTATCAATGGAAAGTAGTGCATAATATGAGAGTCTCAAGGGAGGAGTTAGACTGGATTGTTGCTAGGGATTTTAATGCTAAATTATCATCTAGATACCAGGAAGGGGGAACCCCAATTTTGGATCCAGGGGATCGAATTACGATTTCCCAAGTCCATGCATTACACTTCGTGGATATTAAATGTCCTAGAACCAACTATACTTGGACTAATAAGAGGAGTGAACCACATAGCAGGACTTGTGAAATGGAATCTAAATTTTAGATTTTGGAGGGTCTAATTTTAGATCATTTCTTCATTCTATTGGAAGGGGGATTAAGACAGGACAACATCACAAACCATTCATATTTGAAAATTATTGGTTACAAAAAGAGGAATGTCAAAAGAAAATTCCACAATGGTGGGAAGAGGAATACCTGGTATATGGGAAAACAATATTTAGATTTCAAAAACAACTTCATTATGTCAAGGATCGACTAAAACAATGGAGGTGAGCTAACAAGACAGACTTCCAGGTCCAAAGAGCTCCATTGGTGGCCATATGGGATGAGGTTCAAAAACACTTCAAGGAAGGAACAATTATAGAGCAACTCAAAGAAGAGGATGATGCATTGAGTAAATCGGTTGAGGACATTGACAACTAAGAGGAGATCTACTAGAAACAGAGAGCAAGAACCACCTAGTCATTAGAAGGTGATAAAACACTAATGTTTTCCATCGGACTACTTGTGCTAGGAGACAGACGAACAAGATGGAAGCTCTTCAGGATGAGAACGAAAACTCCTTTGATACAATCCCAGGTATGTATTTCCATTCAATGGATTATTCTGCTAAAATTTTTAAGGAAAGTATGGTGCAAGATGAAGAGGATCAAAAATTTCTTGTTGTAATACCCTCTATTATCTCTGAAGAGGAAAATCAGGCCCTACTTAAACCCATTGATAGAGAGGAACTAAAGAAATTAGTCTTTGGAATGAGTACCGAAAAAATACCAGGTCCAGATGGCTTTCCAATAGAGTTTTTTAGACTTTCTGGGACAACTTGGAGGAGGATGTAATGGTTGTTATAGAGGAATCCAAAGGTAGTAAAAGAATGCTTAAAGCATTAAATCATACATCCATTGCCTTAATTTCGAAAGGGCGGGAGGAGGTGCATATTTTAGATTATAAACCTATTTCGTTATGGAATGTCATGTATAAAATAATCACAAAGTTAATGGTTGAGCAGCTAAAACATCTTCTACATAGCATTATTTCCTTAGAGCAAGGGGGTTTTATAAAGGGCAAACAAATTTTGGATGGTGTGGTTTTAGCTCAAGAGGCAATCCATTCAATGTAAAAATCTGGTAATTGGGGAATGTTCATAAAATTGGATATGTCAAAGTCTTATGATAGGGTGGAGTGGAGCTTCTTTTTAAGGATGATGGCAACCTTTGGTTTTTCTTAAGATTGGATAGAATGGGTCATGAGCTGTGTTTCTACTCTGACATACTCAATGCTAATCAAAGGCCTTCCCTCACAACCATTTAGAGCTACTCAAGGCCTTCGTTAAGGAGATCCCTGTTCCCCTTATATTTTTCTCATATTGGCTGAAGGCTTGGGTAGACTCATCTTGAGGAGAAGACAACAAGATTTGCTAACAGGTATCAAGGTGGGTGACGAGGGTTTGACTCACTTATATTTTATGGATGACACAAGAATGGTGGGAGTGGCCAACTTCAGGGAAGCAATAATGACTAGAGATACTCTTAATGTTTACCTTAGAGCCACAAAACAAGTCATCAATAATAAAAAATCCAAAGTGATCTTTTTCAATCTTGATAGAAGGCTTTAGGATAAAATTTTAGAGATCTTGGGATTCATGAGGACTTCTCTCCCACTAGTATATTTGGGGGTTTCTTTGCATTTAAAAAAAATAAAAAATAAATATCTGGAGGAATATTTTGGGTTGTATCAAAGAAAGAATTAATCATTGGTCTCACAAATAGTTAAGCTATGGGGGTAGAATAACTTTTTTGCATTCAGTCATTCTAGCCATGTCAAATTATAATTTTTCTATCCTTGTTGTCCCACATACCATATGAAAAGAGTTAACAAGATGGCTAGAAAACGTTTATGGGAAGGAGTAAAAGGAGAGAGGAAATGAGCCTTAGTATTTTGGGAGAAATTAAGTCAGCCTAAGGTAAAGGGAGGTTTGGTACTGAGGAGATTAGAGTTAAATAATAAAGCTTTGGTTGGAAAGCTTTACTAGATGTGGATTTCCCAATCAACTTCTTTACTCAGTAGAGTTTTAACTAGTAAATATTTGGGACAAGTGAACCCGAATGAGGTGAGTCATTTCCTTTTGGATGGTAATGGATCCTTGATGTGGCAGGCTCTAAAGTTAAGATCTCAAGTAGTGAAATATGGATTATTATGGAAAGTGGGGAGAGAGGAGAAGGCATGATTTTGGACAGATTCATAGGATTCATACAAGTGAAGACTTGGAGTCTACACAATGAAGGATGGATATGATAATATCCTTCCAGAACCTCCTCCTCATGCATATCAAGTTGAGGATTGGAGAAATATTTGGCAAACCAAGGGTCAACCGAAAGTAAACTTCTTTTCTTGGCAGTTAATGAACAATGGAGTTATTACTTTTGATAATTTGAGATGTAGGGGAATCGTTGGTACATATCAATGTGTTTTATGCTACAAGATCAAGGAAACATCTAACCACTTGATGTTTGAGTTCCCATTTACGCGTCAGATCTTGGAGCGATGGTTTTTTTATTATAAAATTCGAGCCAATGGTGATTTGAATCGGATTAATATTTGGGAAAGATAGAAGAGGGATAAATTTAAATCTAAAGCTCTTTGTATAGGTTGGAAGCTTGAATTAAAATTCATTTGCTGGCAAGTGTGGTTAGAGAGAAATGGTAAATTTTTTAGAGAAACCTTTTCATCCTTAGATGGTGTTTGGCAAGTCATTTGGAGCAAAGTCACAGAAACAGTGGCAGTGTATGCTAAAGAGGAAACTCATGTTGATATAGGGATGATGGAGAAGGAATACGAAGTGCAAGAGGTGCAGGATAGAGCTAGTTGGAAACCACCCCCAGAAGGTTGGGTTAAAATTAATACTAATGGAGTTACAAAAGGTAATCCGAGTAGAGCTAGAATTGGAGTGATCTACAGGAATCATGTTGGAACAATGCTCTATTGAGAACTACAAGACCTAGTAAGGGCCATGAACAATGAAGCAGAAGCCTTAGCTATCAAATTTGCTTCTATTTGGGCGGTAAGACAAGGTTACAGGAGGATAATCCTAGAATCATATTTTCAAATATTTGGTGGGAGCTCTAGACTGCATGAGGAACTTTGCTTTGAAGACATGGAGGTTGAGGATTCTTATCACCCAAATTAAGTAATTGTGAAGGGAATTAGATGATGTAATTCCAGTATATGTGAGTAGAGATCTAAATAAAGTGCCTGACTTCCTGGTTAATATGGGTACTGAGAAGAAGGTAGGGGTTCAGTGGTATAGTGACATGGTTATTGAGGATGAGAGGATTAAGCAGGTTGGTGAGCAAATCCAATGTTTAGATAATTTGAACAACCATTGTAGAAATATGGTTTAAGATATTTGGCTCCAATGCAAATCTTCTTTTACTATTGTAAACAAGTGTTCTTGTTGGCTAAGGATGGGAGAAGTCTCATCCCAGCTTGTAAATGATCTTTGTTTTAATTTAAAATTTTCAAATTCTTTTTAAAAAACTAAATAATTCTACCTGGCAATAGAAATAGAGCCCATGCAATTGATATGGATCTTGGAAATCAAAAATGAATGCCAATAATTTAAATTAGCATATGGATCTAGAGGAATAAAGCTCCAACAATGGGAAAAGGAACACTCGAAAATGAAAATGAAGTGCAGTAATGAAGCTCGATAATTAAAATGCTACCTGATAATAGAAATGAATTCCAAAAATTAAAAAAAATGAAGCCCAACAACTATAAATGGATTCTAGAAATTGAAGTAAAGTCAACAATGGAAAAATGTTTGGAAATTTGAAAGTAAATTCTGACAGTGAAAAATGTCTGGCAAGGAGAAGGTGAAGCTCAACAAATTACAGGCTACCCGGATTGATGCCCTCACGATCAGCAATAATATAATGTCGAAAAATCATAGTTTTAAGACTGGAAATATTTGCTGCAATGCCAAAAAAATTCAAAATTTGAAAAATAAAAAAAATTAAAAATTAAGGTTTCAAACCTTAGGAAAATTTAAAAAATTAAATTAATAGTGATTCTAATGTTCTAACCTTTATTTTTTTTAATTTTTGCAAACATTTTTGCTGGTGGTATTATTAATTATGGCGGACATAAAATCTCAGTGCGAGCTTGGGAAAATGCAACTATGCAGGGTGGAAGATGAAAAAATTTAATGGTCAACCATGATTTTGCAAATCGAAGAATTAATGAGACATGGCCATTTTGAAATTCCTATAAATCGTATAATTGAAATTTAATGAAGTCTGGTTGTTGAAGGATGCATTGCAGATGAAGTAGTGTGTATTTAGTAGAAGCATGACTGAATTTTGATGGGAAATTTAATTTTTAGCAGGTTCATCCTAGAAGTAGATGGAATTAATTACAAAATGTAATGCTAGGTGAAGGCCAAAAATTGTATAAGTAGTGGCTCACTAGTCGGTTACATAGAAGCCATATGTTAGCTTGTTGCCTTTTTGCCCCTTTTTTTGTGTAGTTGGATGGTTTTTGAACCAATTTTGCTATTGTTTTATGAGCTCTACTTTTGTAATCCACTAAAGTGCACAAATCTGAAACAATATACTCAATGACTTATTTTTTGATATAAAGGCTTTGAAATTTGTTGTTGTTCAATCTATACATGTTGATGGTGGTTGCATTCAGTCCATTTCACAGTTTGTTTCTTCTTTGAAGATTGCACCATCTTGAACCTTAGGTTGTGTGAATACTGGTTGGGTCAGGATTGGTTTAAATGTAGGTTTGTTACTTTACCAGATCGGAGCAAGAGTTCAGGGCAGTATCAACTTGTTTTCTTTTATTTTCACTCACCCTTCAACTTTTGACTTTTATTTGAAGCTTACTTAGATTAGGATTAGAATTACTTTCATATAGTCAAGCATTTTAATTTCAGCACTACACCAAGAAATTTATGTTTTTAAGCAGAACCAACAAAGGCCCTTTAAAAGGAATAGTTATCAACGACCCCTGAGTCTATCCGCACTGGCCAAGACCTAGTATACTTGAACCTTGAGGGAAAGAGATTTTTCTTTCAATATGGAACAAATATTTGTTCCAAGTACGTTGACATGTCCTTCATTGTGTCATTTGCATGCTCAACAAGTTTGTATTTTATCTTCAAAATATTTGAACCAAAATAAAAATTTCTTAATTAATACCCTTCCCAGGTAAGGCTCCTCATTTTGGTAGGGTCTCGTGAATTCTAGGGATCTAATTCTGAAAGGCCTTAAATGTAATTTTTAAAATGGGAAAATGTTGATTTATGGGAGAACCCATGGCTTATGGATGATCTCCTATATTAAATTCCTAATTTGGCACTCCTAAGATCGGTGAATACAACTTTGTTTGGTCTAAAAGTTGCTAATTTCGTGGAAGTTAATAGTGGAAATAAAAAATAGAATTCTTTGAATACAAAGCTCTTAAACATCCTTGAGAAGATGGCCAAGAAATACATTGTTGATAAATTGAAATATTAGGTTAGAAAAATGCTAGATGAGGAAGACAAAATTCTGTGGAGAGGAGAAAAGAATGGACTATTTTCTATGAAATCAGTAAATCTTCTCTTAGATTATGGCAATCCGCTCACTCCATCCCAGTTCAAAATTTAGCTCAAGGGTCTCACTCCTAAAGACAATATCTTTTTTGGCTAACCTCCTAGAACAGAATTCTAACTATTGATAATTTGTAAAAAAGAGGGATGCCTCTCATTAACAGGTGCTATTTATGTAAAGCATGGGATGAATCTCCAGATCACCTCTTCTTTTAGTGTCCCTTTTTAAATTCAGTGTTGGATAATTTTCTAAATTCTTTAGGTGTTAGTTGGGTTGCACCATGCCTTTTATCTTATTTTGACATCCAATGGACCCCTCATTTTTTAGACCCAAGGTTAAAACTTGGTTGGAGCTATGGTTTTCCCCATCTCCTTTGGAGTATTTGGAAAGAAAGAAATAATAGGGCTTTTAAGAATACAAAGAGATTTTTTATCTCAGTTTGCATCAAAATAATCTCAATAGTGGTGGAAAATGTTTCAAACCTCCCTCAATTCCCATCACCAAGAAGAAAGGATGAGGAAGATTTGGAAATGAAAATTGGGTTCCAACCAAGAACTAGACTGTTGAACTCAATCCATCCTAATTTAAGATCGTAAACTAAATGGGATCCTCCCCCCTTGGTTGGGTTAAATTCAATTTTGATGGTGTGTCCAAAGGTAATTCGGGTCTAGCAGGAGCAAGAATTTTGTTCAGAGATGATAAGGGAGTAATCCTTCTTGCCTTTGTAGAAAACTTAAATGTCCAAACTTACAATTTTATAGAGACGAGAGCTCTGTACCAAGGGATGGTGTTGCTGAAGTCTGTGGAATGTTCAAAATTGATAATTGAAGGGGACTCTTTGGTTACAATAAATACCCTTAAAGATTTGGATTTGCTTGCTTGGAGTATCTCGAACATGATATCAAAGGCCAAAAGACTATCCCAGTCCATGGAGGAGATTCAATTTAAGCACACATTCAAGGAAGGAAATGGGGTTGTTTATGGTCTATCTAACCTTGGGATTCATCAAAATGATTTAACCATGTGGAGAAGAGACTTTCCTCTGAGTATTCTCAAACAAAAATTTGTCCTTAGAACATGACTAGTCCTTCTTTTTGTTGTATTTGCTAGGTTTAAGGTGGAATTTGGGTCTAGCCTTAATCTAAAAAGCCCATCGTTTGGTTCATTTCTTGGCCTTGCTCTACTATGGAACCAGACTTGAGAAAGTTGGTGAGCGTCACCAAGAGAATTGATATTTTGAATTTAAAGCACTTTATCATTGGTGTCAAAAGGGACGATAAGAGGTTGTTTACTTTTCTAAACTTGACCTAGAATCAAAATTTAATCATTTTAAATAAAGGTGATAGATATCCAAGCGCGTGGAAGAGCATCAAGTTTAATTGCTACACGTATAATTGGGAGGTGCATTTTTATTTTTTGATTCCACATTATGGTCTTGGTAATGATCATAATAGGTTGAACAAAAATTTTGAAGGAAAGGATAATTATGGGAAAGATTGGTGTTTGGAGTTCTTTAGCTCAGGTAGTACTATTGGTAGGAGTTGGAGAGTAATCTTGATGAGATGGATCAACCCGATTGGAAGAGGGAGATTGATTTCAAAGGATTGGACTTCGATCATGCACTTGGGGGGATTTACCCCAAATTGGCTTGGAGTGGTGTGCCAAAATTGGAAAGGGGAGTTTTCTTCTATTTTTGTGCACTAGTGTTATAGTTTGTGCAAAAATTTCCTGATTGGTAGATGGTAATCCTGGGGAGGTGGTGGTTATGATTTTTCTTGTCTAGAAAGTTGAATCATGTTATCTAGTTTTGTACAAAGGATGTTATCTTGTTTATTATTTTGATGCTTCTCATCCTCTTAATATTCCATTATTTTCAAAATTATTAGACTAGTTATTTTAACCCACCTAATTATCATAGGACAACATATCTTATTAATATAAGTCATAAAATTACAAAAATGTCCATGAGAAAGTAGATATTTAAACATGGATATTAATTATATTATCGTATCTCGCCTACTATTCTTCGTTTGTCTTGGACAAGTTATCATGTAATTATAACAAATCATTTTATCATGATCCATCTTATTATACAAGTGTACATTATAGTATAAGGATATGAAAGTAGATTGTCCTTGTATGAACGTGTACTATTTATCATTGCTCAAAAATACTTTGAAATCTTTGATAGTCTTTTTAACATTTATTGTTATTTTTGTATTTTTTTGTGGAAAACATCCTAGAAGGGATGCCACTTTCGGGTAAGACCCAAGGAGGCAGGGGTATCCATTCCACCAAAATTACCCAGGGCTCAAACCTGGCCTACCACCTTTGACATACTCAAGGAGCAAACAAACACACAATAAGATTAAAATAAATAAATAAAAATAATAAAATAAAATAAAAAACATGCTCCTTGAGTGTGTCAAAAAGATAAAGCACAACCAAACACACACAGTAAGATAAAAAAAAAACCACAACACGAACCACATAGAAAAAACACAAGAACAACAAAAAAAAACACAAACATGACAAAAACAACAGAACACTACAAAGACATAACCAACAAAAACATGAAAAACAAAAACAACCAAAACCTAAAAAATTAAAAAATAAAAATAAAAATAAAAAACAACCAACAACAGACAATAAACAAAAACAAAAAACATAGAAAACACTCACACACAAAAATACGAATTAACACAAACATACAGAAACACAAGAACAAGAACAACAAAAACACAAGAACAATAACAAAACAACACAAAACAACACAAAGAACACAAAAACAAAACAAAACAAAAAACACACACACCTCAAAAAACTAAACAAAAAATAAAAAAGGAAAAAGAAAAAAAAAATTGAACATAACAATGACCTTTCTAGACCAAAATACTTTTAAGGCAAGAATCAACAGAGGAAATAAAAGAAAGAATAGATTGAGTTAGGGAACTAAAATACCCTGATCGAACCAAAGAGAAGCAAAAATAAAGCAAGAAGAAACTAGGTACATTCAGAACTAGAGCCATCCAAATAAATGATCGAAAGAAGAGCTTCCCTTATTTGTGAAGCCCACCATCTAGGAGGGTGGCCATAACAAGTAAGATCACCTTTGTCCAAAGCCCAATTAGCTAAAGCATCAACATTCTTATTTTGATCTCTGACCACATGATTGTAATCAACTTTCAAAAATCCCATCTGGATTAATTGAATCTTCTCAATAATTATTTTTATTCTCCAATGAATCTTATGATTCTTAGAAGGATTCTTCAAAATATTAATCATGAGTTGAGAGTCAGACTCAACTAACACATTTTCCCATTCAACCTTAGTAGCCTCTTGAAGTCCTCCAAGGATACCATACCCCTCAACAAGTTTATTGGAAAGAATACCCAAATTCTTAGCAAAAGTAAAAACCAGGGAGCCATCTGAAAGTCTACCAATTCCTCCTGCACTAGCTTTTCCAGGGTTCCCTCTAGAGGCTCCATCAGTATTGACTTTTCCAAAATCCTTAGGAGGAGGTTGCCAATTTCTTGTCCTATCCATCTTACAAATACTCACATTCCCTTTAAGTTGGTTGCCCTTAGAAGATTTAATATTCAATCTTTGTATCACTTGATCCCATCTTTGGTTGGATTTTTGGGGGTGATTAAGGAGATGATGGACTGATTCAACTAAGTTGGCTATGGTATTTTGCCAAATATAGTGAATATCCTTCCTATATTGATTAAAAATTCAGTTGTTCCTTTCATTCCAAATATTCCAAAGAAGAATGGTAGAACCCATCCAAACTAACTACCTAATAAAGTGATCAACACCCTCTTGTTTAGGCCAATCCCTCCAAAGCTATTCAAAAGTAAAAAAATTGGACCATTGTAAGCCAAGTAAAGTGGCCATTCTCCTCCATAGCTTAGAGGCTAAAGTACACTCAATAAAAAGATGGTTGAGAGTTTCTACATTCTCTCCACACATTTCACATCTAGAAGGGCCATGAAAACCATGCTTCATAACTTGCTCACCAGTAAGCACCCTACGATGCAATAAAAGCCAAGTAAAGAACCTCACCTTAGGCCAGAGCTTTTGAGCCCACAACTGAGAAAATATGTTAGAATATTGGTTGATATTATTATGGCATAAGGTCAAATAACCTTGAGCAACTGAATACTCACCCTTAGTAGTGTTGTTCCATCCAAAATAATCTTTTTCATGGGACCAAGAGAGAGATCTCATATGAAGGATGTCTTTGATATCTTGTCTTTACCTTTCTGGGATTTGAATAGGCCAGTTCTCAATAGGGATCCAATATCTACCAACCTTTGAATTACCAGTATGGTACCGACAATAATTAGCCACCTTTATCCAGTTAGCTCGGTGAAGCTCCTCCATCCAAGGCCTCCAATCGGGAAACGGAGTTATCAAAGGCCTGTGACCATCCCAAGAATCCATCCAATTATTTACCTGTTGACCATTATGAATGATCCAAAATAATTTGTTTCCTTATCAAATCCTTACCAGTCTTAAGAACTGCTAAAATGGGAGAACCTTTGGTAGGAAGTTGATAGCGAAAAAGGTCTTCAGGACTTTTTTTCTCAGCATATTTAACATGGATATTATTGGCCCAAAGAGCATTGGGGTTATGAAATATCCTCCAATATAATTTAGCAACTAAATCTTTATTGTTATTAATAGAAGACCATAATCTTAACCCCCATTCATTCTTAGGAAGACATAAAGTGTCCCATTTCACCAAGGCCCATTTTCTTTTCTCCTTAGTACCACTCCATAGGAATCAATTACTGATTTCATCTAGTTCTCGAAGAACAGCCTTTGGGATATTCAACATGAAAGAAACATAAATAGGAATAGCTTGAAGGACTGATTTTACCAAGGTGATTCTACCCCCAAAATAAAGCCACCTGTTGGTCCACTTTCCAATTTTCTTCTTGACTTTGTCCAACAACCAATTCCAATATTTTTTTTTTGCCTTTGAATATTGATGGAAATACCTAAATAAGTGATCGTAAGGGAGCTCTTCTTATATCTTAATTTATCCAAGACCATGGATTCCTGTCTGGCAGAGCAGTGAAAGAAAATAACTTTAGATTTATCTTCATTGATCAACTGCCCAGTAGTCTTAGAAAAGTAGCTAATGATTTGCTTAATATTAGAAGCTTCCTTAACTATAGCTTTACCTAAAAGAGTAGAGTCATCAAAAAATTGAATATGAGAGATAGGTCTAGCTCCATTAGCAATGGTAACTCCCTCAAGGGTTTTGTTTTCCCTCTTTTTGATTATAGTCCTACCCAAGCATTCAACAAGAATGATGAATAAATAAGGGGATAGCGGGTCACCTTGCCTAATACCTCTGGAAGCTGAGAATGACTGAGAAGGCCTACCATTGATAAGAACTAAGTAGGAAATTGAAGAGATACATCCCATAATCCAATCCATCCAATCCTTAGAGAAACCAAATTGCCTCAAAACTTTGATAAGGAAGTGCCAATCCACTCTGTCATAAGCTTTGGATAAGTCTAATCGGATGAACATGGAAGGATATTTTTGCATATCCATGGAATGGATGGCTTCCTGAGCAAGAACTATCTCATCTACTATTTGACGCCCTTCCACATAACCCCCTTGTTTAGGGGAAATAATCTTATGCAAAAGAGGCTTCAACCTTTCTGACATGATCTTAGTAATGATTTTGAGAAAAACATTACATAAAGCAATAGGTCTAAAAGCTGAGATATGATAAACCTCTTGAGCTTTTGGAACAAGAGTAACATAATTTTTATTGATAACCTTAAAAATTTCTTTGGCTTTCTTGGCTTCTTCCACCACCTCTAATAAATCAGCATGAAGGATATTCCAAAACTCTTGGTAGAACTCAATGGGAAAACCATCAAGACCTGGGTTTTTCCCTTTTTGCATTTTAAAAACTACCTTTTGAAGCTCATTTATAGTAACAGGAGCAGTAAAAATAGAGTTATCCTCATAAGTGATAAGAGAAGGGATTGCTTGAAGAACATTTTGTTGAGAAGCTGAGTCAAGAGGAGTAGCAGCAGAAAGATTGGAAAAGTAATCGACAACAATAGAGTTCATGCCATCCCAAGTATATACAACATCTCAAAAATATAATTTCATGGAAGAAATAAAGTTGTGAGATCTTCGGGCTAGAAGAGATTTGTGGAAGAAATTTGTGTTTCAATCTCCTTCTTTGAGCCATTGAATTCTAAATTTTTGCTTCCATAAGAGTTCTCTTTTTTCCATTCCTCTAACTGAGTTGTGAGTTTAATTTCATCTACACTTCTATTCTCTATGAGGCCATCTAAACGGATTTTCTTATTCAAATTTTCAAGTTGAGCAATAAATTCATATTTTTTTTATGAACATCCCCAAACTCCTTCTAGTTCCAAGTCTTGATTTTGGATTTAATGTATTGCAGTATTTTGGAAAAATAGAACATCTTAGTCTCATACCTAGGCTTACCTTCCTTCCACCATTGTTGCACACGAGGTTTAAAGGAATTGTCTTTGAGCCACATTAATTGAAAACGAAAAGGAGAGAAACTCACATTGGTTTTCCACATTTCCACCATGACTGGCCAATGATCCAAACCAACATTGTTAAGAGTCTTCACTTTAGGAATGTGACCATGGATTTAGAAATTTTCAGAGAGCAAAAACCTATCCAATCTCTCCATTATACAAGCTAAGCCTTGCCTTATGTTAGACCAAGTCATAAGGCCATTATTTTGTTGGATGTCCACAAGATGGAGGTTTGCAATATATTCGCTCATGAGGTTAGTGCTTTTGTCCAAATTTCTATTTCTCCCCATTTTCTCATCCAGAGAGAAGATGGTATTGAAATATCCTCCGATCAAGATCCAAGCTTTAGGAAAATGAGAGATAATATGAGTTATATCCTTCCACTGTCTTCTTTTTTCCTCCAAAGTAGTCGGAGCATAAATAGTAATGCAGAGCATAAGTTGGTTGGAATGTCTACTTTGAATAGCTTTAGCCAAAAGACCCCAACTGCCAACCATATGGTGAATAACTACCTCTTTTGGGTCCCAAAGACAAGCAATGCCACTAGAAGTCCCTTGGGAACTGAGGGAAACCACTTTTCTAGCTGGCCAAATTTTACTACCAATTGAGTTCATATCCTCCATTGACATCTTCGTTTCTTGAAGGAAAACAAGACGTGGATAATTTATCTAAATCATTCTTCTAATTTCATTTTGTTTTGAAAGACTCCCTTTGAGTCCTCTAATATTCCAAGTGATGATCTTCATTAATACCAGGGCTAAAAAATTTGGGAAGGGCATTAATCTTACCTTCCTCTACAAGCTTTTCACCTTCTTTTACCATATGATTATTGATTGGTCTTACGACCTGCCTTTTGATTAGAATCCATCTTCGATTTTTTCCCTGTTTCTTGAATTACTCCAATTGAATCTAATATGGCTTCTAACCCTAAACAATTCTCGGACATAGCCAAAATTTTACTAGAGGGTTCGACAGAGTCTATATTGGGACCTGTATTATTTGAAGTTTTGACATTTAAAATATTGTTTTTCTTGTGTAAATTTTATTTATTTATTTTTCTATTGAAAACCTTTGATTTGTTGGTTTGTCTTTGAGTTCTTCCCTTCATATTTAAATTATGTTTCTAAGATTTATGTTTCCATTATTTCCTCTTCCTCACTTGGGACATCATTTGTAGAAAGTATTTCAAACATATTAGCAGATGACTTTGATTGATCCTTCATAACTGGTTTTTTTTTAGTGTTCTTCTTCTTAGGAATTTGGAAACCTCGTGAGTTTATATCTTCTTTCTTTTGATCAAGAATTTTATTTGGGCAAGCACTAGCCAAATGACCATATTCATGGCAAATTCTACAATGAAAAGGAACGTTCTCATAGTCCACTACTTGCTCCCAAGTGTCTTCCCCAAATTGTAATGTGATATTTTTAGGTAGGGGTTTGTCAAAATCCATTAAAACACAAATCCGAGCATAAATTATATGTTCAAAATCTTGAGTACAATCAACAGTCATCATAAAAGTTCCTAAAGAGTTTCCAATTGAAGAAAAAATAGTAGGATTCCAAAATTCAATAGGGAGGCCAAAGAGTCTAACCCACACGGGACCTGTAGAAGGCATCTCTTATTCGATTTTAAATTTAGTATGTCAAGGCTTCATGAAAAACCCTGCCCTTCCAAAAAATCAAGGACCCCCTTGAAAAGTTTTCTCTATCTTCATTATTAGCAAATAAAGCAAGAAAATTACCATTTGGATAAATAGAGATTTGTAACTCACCTTTAGTTTTCCATATTTTTGTAGCCCAGACTTTTAAATTAGATAGGCTCGGACGAAAACCCATGAACCGACAAATTAGTCCTATTTTTTCCAGATCTTCAATGCCGGTATGAATGTTACCCATATCAAGCTTAACAATAGGAGTTCCATCAACTACTTTAAGACATCCTGAATCCATTTTCCTGGGATCAATCTTAGGCATTCCTAGAGGTTTATGAGAAGCCCTAAGATTATTATTAGCATTAGGCTGAGGTTTTCCACCATGGAGGACATCCCTAAAATTCATTTTTGGGGCTGAGTCTTTGAAATTCTTACCCTTGACAGGGGTTTTCATAGAAGATTTATTTTGTGGGTGCACCTTAGCACCAAATTCACTTGAGATCTGAGCCATTTTTGATCAACTGCTTGAAACTTATTTCGTGATCTCTTTAATCCTTGCCCTAGACACCGTGGAAAGGTATGGTTTTCACTTTTATTTTGTGCAGCAAATTGGAAGTCGTTGTCACTCAAGTTCACAACATGATCTATTGAAAGATAAATTTCTAACCCATATTGGATCCCCTGCAATATATCCTACTAAAATATTGAGTATAAACCACAAATATATTGGCCTCTAGGGCCCGAAGGCCCTAAAAACCAACCTCTGGAGCTGCTTGCACTCAACCCAGATGAAACCCTCACACAACCGCTTGCCAAAAATCTCATTCACACATAAGGATGTGCTAGGATCTGTGTTGCTCTAAATGATCTAAATATTGGTGGAGACATTCTAGGGTTTTTCAGGCATCTACCCTCAAAATTTCAGCTCAATCCGAGTTCGTATGAGTGAAATATGGTTGAAACAAGTTCGATAGTTTGGGCAGTCCTGTGAAAAATGTCCCTCCTCAATCAACTTAAGATAGAAAATCTAATTTTTAATTCCCCTGTTATTTTTGTATTGAATACATATAATTTAGCATAAATTACATAAATATTATTATGTGATTCAAAACTCAAAATTTGATGAATTTTAAACTCAAAATTTTGTGTTAATGAAAATCATGGAAGAGTGCAATTCAAAAATAATAGAGCATAACAAACTAGAATAGAAAAATATGTAAGGAAAATAGTATAATATTTTTATTGCTCAGAAAACAAAGTACAATGCAAGCAATCTCTAAGAAGATATCTGAGACCATAATATTATATCCATTACTCCTATCTTTATAATCAGGGGTTCATCTCTCTTTATACAATATTTTTGGTATACTGGAAATCCATCATATTGAATATAGAAGGTCACTCACATGGAAATGTGGTGGTTTATCTTCCATATGAAAATGTAATTGTTTACCTTCAATGAGTTAAAATGTACATTTAGTTAAAATTAACTTGTTCTTTTGTGTTTTATCCCATTCTCACAACACATATGACATTAAAGTGTAGTGTTAAGTTTATCTTAGTTTATTAATTCAAATTTTATAATAAAGGATTTGGAAAAAGGTTATTAAAAATCCATGACAATACTTGTGTATATAGCTAGATTCTACTAGATGAAGTCTATGTCTCCTAGACAAACTTATTTAGGGTATATCAATATTTTCAAAAGTCCTTGTTGATAAGATCATAAAAAATCCAAATAACTTTTTTTTTGGTTGATAAGAGAGTTGGTTACAACCACACTATTTTTAGTAGTTGGCAAGCGTAGGGTTCAAACCACAAGGGCTGCATCCACCAAACCTATTCCACCTCATTATTTTATAGCCCAACGTGAAATGGACCACTGGGTGCTCGGGATTTGTACCATCATCATCAATCTGACACGCACTCAGAGGATTCATATCAGACTACTACCTTTGCAACAAGCTTTCCCCAAGATTTAAACCTGTCTCTTCTTGGTAAGTGCCCAACCAGACTAACACTTACCAATCCACCTAGCCCTTAGGGGTAAAAAAATCCGAATAACTTAACCCACATAATATATTTTTCAAAAACTTATATATCTACTATTTTTTCACTCCATTGTCTCCAATACAAGCCATTTGTTTGCACAAACACTACCCTATTATTTTATTTATGATTCAAATTTGAAAATAATATGAAATAAATCATTTTAAAAATGAAATTACAGAATACTATATACATTTTTTTTATCTTGGTTAGTGTGAGAAACCCTTATGACTAACACTTAAGGTGGGGCATCCACATCCCTACCATGACCTCTCATAAGGGCAAGAGCTGAACTTATCAATAGAGGCCAAAAACACAACCATTACACAACCACCCCCTCACACACTCGCCCATGCTACGATTTAAACCTTGGACCTCTCAAAGAAAAGCCAAAGTCAAAACTGTTGTGTTTTCCCCAAGACTAAAATCCTATAAATTTAATCTTTGTTTTTTTCAATTTATTTAAAAAAAACATGGTTAATAATGGTTGACCCCAGGTAGCACAAGTGGCATTGAGGCCGAGCGTTTAGAGGCAAAGCCCCTGGCTTTGCAAGGTAAAATGTAGCAGACCTCCACCCAAACGTTAAATAATGGTTGAATTCATAAATTAACCCTCTACTTAAACAATTACTATATCATACTTAATCATCTAATTATTGGTAATAATTTTTATTAATCATTTATTATTTTGATGGAGTTTGCATAAATACTTTGTTTCCTTTGTCATTAACCAACAAAAGATTAGTTTTCTTTATTAAGGCAACCTTGATTCCAAGTTGAAATTCTATATATAATTTTTCTTTGATATCTAACTTGTACACAAGAGAGCCTTCCATTATTCAAATTTCTTTGGAGATTTCAAGATAAAAATATGAAAACAAAAGATATGATTCACTTCTTATGTTACAATACCAATATAGCCAAGTCGACTATATTTCCAAGTGATAATTAATTTGTTGATTTATCATTATATAGTATAGGTTGATTTATTATTTCATCATCTTTTCATCTTCCAAATCATTTGCATAATCGCAAGGACTAAGTCCTCCTTAGTGGCGAAGGACTTAGCCCTCCTAAAGTGGCAAATATTTAATTGATTACATTCATTTGCATTTGCATTCATATTGTTGTGAAGAATATTGCTTCAAGTGGTATCAAAGCAATCTTCTCGACAACGTGGGAAGCAAAACATTTCATGCCAATTTTTTTTGGGAGAAACCTGCAGGAAGGACAACAGAAGCCAGAAGGCAAAGCGCTACGTATACGGATGATAAAACAGTCACAATACGTAAAACTATATCTTGTTTTCTACACAGTAGTTTAGGAAGGCTGACACTCCAACGTAGACTGTGAGATTTACAAATTCATAAATGCAGGAACAGACGAAGTTACCATCTTTCACAATCTCCCAGGGATCATTTTAAAGGCTTGATAAGTTTTCGATGCTCGTGTATGGTCCAGCAGCAAAAAATAATACTCCAAGACGGGCACAAATCATATTTCAATAATACAATTTGATGAATGTAAATTAGGGTTACAAGATAGAAGACCGCTTTTTGGCGAGTAAGAATATTACGTTCATTTAACAACTTACACAACGTCGCATGTTTAACTGAAAATAAGGAGCTTCAATGATGAGGTTTAATTTATTGTTAGACTTTAGGATTATATTTTATTTTTCCTAATGTTCTAGTTTGTCTGTTGATACATCTTACCGACAGGATCTACCGACACCTATTTTCGACATCATTTGTTGCCCTTCAGCAACAGCGAGAGGAGGCCGACATCATTGATTCTAGATATGTTTGCGGAAGAAGGTCGACACCCAATTTTTACCCTACTAATTCTTGGAGCCATCACAGCACCGAAAATAACGTCGCCTACGTTTTTTAGATTAACGGTTACTGTCAATTTTTAAAACCAATTCAGCACCCAAAGGAGGTATCCAGCACGCGTTGGAAGTGTCATCCGACTCATACGCATGCCATTTGTAGCTAATTGTGGGTCCCTCCAAGCCGTCGCCTGTCATACTTTCAATACATGGTTCGTCGTCTCTCCAATCCGCTACCAGTCTTAATTTGCAAGTTGACTTCAAACGGGCTGAGTTGCTTGATTTCGTAAGTGCAACCTTTTTGTTTTTTAAAGTAATTTCAATTTACTTTCATATTTTACATAGGGAGAGAAGAGGAATTTTATTTAAGGGTTTTATAAAGTATTTACAACATGTACTACCTTTTTTTGTTTAAAAAGATATTTGTAAATTTTATTTCCTTTTTGTAAGAAAAGTTAGAAAGAAAAGCCCCTATGTTTTGATCTTCTTACATTAAGAGATTGCTCTAAATTGATTGGCATTGTCAAATTATTTTGCCTTTGTAAATATTACATTTAGTGCAAATATTAGAGCATTTAAAACCCTTATGTAGCATCACTTTGTAAGATCTCCTGGCGATTACTCGGGCACAAATGGCCTCCAAATTGGCTGATAAAATGGCTCAACTCACACAACTTGTGAGTGTTTTGGTTGACAAAGTTACGCCCCAAGATATACAACCCCAGTGTGATGTTCCCATCTACAGTAGCTCCAGAGATCCGGAGGTACTCAACAGTTGGATTATGGATATGAGCAGTTGGTTCGACTACACCAAATTGGAAAAGGATCAACAAGTTGCTTTTGCAAAACTGAAATTGTTCGACATTGTGAAGATCCTCGTTAGTGATCGCCAATGCACGCAAAATCCTATTGACTCATGGGATGAAATGCAATGCGTATTGAAGAGTAATTTTTACCCTTCCAACTATGTCGAAGACTTGGAGATTCATTGGCTTCATCTTCGACAAAATTCTAATATGAGTGTTAGTGATTATATGTTGCTCTTTAACAAGTTGAGGATTTTGAATGTCGTGCAGGATAACACCACCAAATTGATCAACAAATTCAAGAGTGGGTTGCAAGAGCCCCTCTACAAGAAGTTGAAATACAAGACAATTCTAAGCATCGACATGGCTTTCAATCAAGCTATTCTTGTGGAGGAAGAGTTGCGGGAGTCCTCGCTTGGGTCTCGCTCTTCAGCATTGGGAGAAAATTTGAAGACTTCTAATTATCCATCAAAGGCATCTAAGTCTTCTTCTTCTTCTCCTTCCCCCTCTCCATCTTCCTCTTCTCATTCTTCTCAAAAAACTTCTAAAACTTTTGTGGAATGTAGCTATTGTAAAAAGAAGGGTCATCAAAAGCATCAATGTTTTAAATTGCAAAATTTAAATAAAAAGTCCCTAGTTGTAAAGCCTTCCAATGAGGAACCCCAAGAGGGTCCTATTGAGGCTATAGGGGAAAGAAACGCATACAAGGAATTAAGAAAGTTAAAAAAAACCACCCCTAGTCTCAAAGTGATCGTGAGAACTTGTTTGTGACCATGGAACACTTGAATGGCACCTTTGTGATTGATCGTATCATCGTTAGTGGCTCATAAAATAATTTGATTGCGAGATCCGTCGTCGACAAACTAAATTTGCCAATGACTCCCCATCCTCATCCTTATCCTTTGGGATGGAAGGATAATGAGATTTCATCCAACATCACACACACATGCACTGTGAATTTTTCTTTCAGTCCTAATTTTATGGATATTATGGTGTGTGATGTAACTCCCATGGAATGTTGTGGTTTATTGCTTGGGCGACCTTATCAATATGATAGAAGGTCTATTCATGATGGGTACAAGAACAAATTCACTTTGCACAAAAATTATAAGGCTTACATAATCAGAAGCACACAACAAACACCACAAAATTTGATGTTAAGTTGTAGATAAGCAAGGAAAGTTGTTAATAAAGCAAAGGAACTAGCACTCATCTTCATCAGGCCACTTAATGAAGGAACTCAAGCACCTAAGAATTCACATGTCAGGCACTCTTCAGTAAATTCATTGCTTCAATCATATTCTGGTATTTTCAAGGAACCTTCCAGCCTTCCACCTGAATGACAGATTAATCACAACATTGAGATTGTTCTTGTTGCCCCTCTTCCTAATGTTTCAATGTATAGACAATCAATAGTGCAAATGGATGAAATTAAGAGGTAAATTTATGATTTGTTAGCTAAAGGTTTAATAAAACCTAGCAGTTCTCCTTGTGCTTCTTCTATATTGCTTGTATTGAAGAAATATGGTACATGGAGGCTATGCATTGATTTTAGGGCACTAAACAAAATAACAATAAAAAATAGATACCTGCTTCCACGGATTGATGATCTCTTGGATCAGCTTCAAGGAGCTAAGTTTTTCTCCAAGATCGATCTCAAAAGTGGTTATCATTAGGTCAAGATTCATGCTTAAGACACTTGGAAAACAACATTCAAAACCAAAATGGGACTTTTTGAGTGGGTCATGCCCTTTGGTTTGACAAATGCTCCTGCCACATTTATGCGGCTAATGAATGAAGTATTCAAATATTGTTTAGATCAATTTGTAATCATCTATCTTGATGACATCCTTGTATTCTCTCCTACATGGAGAAGTCATTTAGAGCACTTAGATTTTGTTCTTCAAAATCTTTAGAAGAACCAATTGTATGTCAATCTTCCTAAGTGTTCTTTTGGGAAAAATTCCATTACCTATCTTGGTTTTGTAATCAGTGATAAAGGGGTTCAAGTGGATCCTACTAAAGTTGAAGTCATTATCAAATGTACAACTCCTACTTCTGTCACAGAGTTAAGGAGTTTTCTTGGGCTTGCTAATTTCTATCATAAATTTATTGTACGATATTCCACAATAGTCGCTCCCTTACATCATCTGACAAAGATCAAAATTGAGTTTTAGTGGACAAAGGATCAACAAAAGGCCTTTGACACATTGAAACATAAATTGTGTACTGCAACTGTTCTTGTTCTGCCAGATCTTGTTCATCCTTTCGAGATTGAAACAAATGCATCATAGTTTGCACTTGGAGCCGTGCTAAAATAGAATGGCCATTTTAGTGGCCTATCATTCTGAAACATTTTTAGAGGTAAAGAAAAATTATTCTACATATGATAGAGTTGTATGCTTTGGTTCAGGCCATTAAGTATTGGAGGCACTATCTTCTAGGAAATAAAATAGTAGTTCACATAGATCATATGCCACATAAGTTTCTTCAATCTGAAACAAAAATTGAAGAGGCTTGACACATGAAGTGGGCATCATAGTTGCAATAATTCCATTTGGTAATCAAGTACAAGAAAGGACAGAATAATACAGTAGCATATTGTTTGAGTTGTCCACCTTCAACCCTTGCTTTGATTGTTGTGACCACATCCCATATTAGCTTTCAAACTTGGCCCACACAGTATTCTTCGGATCCTAATATTGGCTCAGCTTTTCAGCAGCTTTCACATCCTTCTACTTCCAATTTGAGAGCTCTTCAAGACTTTCATCTTAAGGATGGCATGTTGTATAAACTGGAAAAACTATGTGTACCTCGTGAGCACATGGAGTCTCTTTTAAAAGAGGCTCATTCTACTCTCTATGGAGGTCATTTTGACAAGCAGAAAACTCTTCATCACCTTCAGAGATTCTTCTTTTGGCCTTACATACAGCGAGATATTCTTCAGTTCCTGCGATAATGTGTTGTATGTAACATTTCTAAATCCACCAACAGGAAATTGGGTATGAGCATGCCTTTACCCATTCCTTCTCGTCCTTGGGAAAGCATTTCCATGGACCTTTTGAGCGGTTTCTCGATGACAGTTAGATAGCACGATTATGTCTTTATGATTGTGGACAAATTTAGTAAGATGGCCAAGTTTATTCCATGTCGTAAGACAAGTTCTGCACAAGATTTAGCCTAGCTCCTCTTTGAGACAGTATGGCGCTCATTTGGTCTTCCAACCAACATTTTTTTTATCGCGACTCGCATTTTGTGGGTCACTTTTGGAGATCTCTTTGGAAGATCTTGGGAATATCCCTTAACTTCTCTACTGCTTATCACCCACAGTCTGATGGGTAGACAGAGATAGTTAATCGTACTCTTATTCAGAGTTTGAGGATCTACCATCACTCCACTCTTGCCAGGTGGGATTTAAGCCTCACTCACATCGAGCATGCCTACAATAGAGTTATTCATAGTTCGATAGGATATTCTCCTTTGAGGCATGTTTTGGATTTCAGCCATTGGCTCCACACAAGTTTCCCTTGTCTTTGCCCTCTCCTGCTACCTTGCACATTTAGAAGGAGCAAGATAAGGCCAACTCTTTTATACAACATTTTCAAAGTCTTCAGACTAAGGTGGTTCATATTCTTCAAAAAACTCAATAGAAACAGAGACAACAGATGGACAGACATCGCACCCCTCATCACTTTCAAGTTGGTGATGAAATTTGGTTTTATCTAGATAAACGGTGTTTTGCAAAAAAGACTCATAGCAAGATCAAATCTCTTAATTATGGGTCATACACCATTGTTCAGCAAATTTATGAGAATACCTTTCACCTTGATATTTTGGCTCATATTGGTATTCATGACGTCGTTAATGTGGATATCCTGAAGCTATACTATGATTCTACCTTAGAATCTTATCCAGTTATCAATCATCTTGTTGTTGTGGTTCCAGATGCACAGCTTCCGCTCCACACTGATACACTCTTTGATACGAAGACTCGAAAGACAGGGTAGGGTACTTCTACTTCTTATCTGGTGGCCCGTCGTGGCCAGCTTTCGCATCAGGCTCGCTGGATTTCTGCTCACCATATATCCTGATATTTTCCCTCTTTGTTGAAAGCATTGGAGTCCAATGCTTCTTTTGTTGGGACGAATGATGAGGTTTAATTTATTGTTAGACTTTAGGATTATATTTTATTTTTCCTAATGTTCTAGTTTGTTTGTCGACACATCTTGCCGATAGGATCTGTCGACACCTCTTTTTGACGTGACTCGACATATCAGTACTGCTGACATGACTCAACTTATCTTTCAGTTGTTTTGCTGCTATTTATGCACTTGTACATAATGAATAAATCAGATTTTGTCATAATACCATAACATTCAAATGTTTGAAAGTTGACCGAAGAAGGTGGCTTCATTAGCGATCACGTCGCATGGGATTAATCTGCAATTACAAAGGAAGAGCTTCCAGTTTAATTAACACACACATCGCATGTTGTTCATCCAAAACAGATAAAATTAAACGCGTCCTCCTTAACGCTTTGTCACGAAAATCAAGTGATTAATCAGTTTAAAAGATAGATCAAAATACGCGTGAGTAAAACGAATTAGGAAGGAAATCAATATTTTAGTGATTAAATCAAACTCCTCAAACGACCAATCAGATTTAAGGTATGATTATAACTTAATTTTTATAAGGTTTGTTTAAAACAACAATAAAAAATGTAGCGTAAGAAAAGTGTTTGTCCCACATTCAAGCAGGAATAAGCGAAAGGCCCTTTATATTCAATTTCGAGCAATAGAGTATTTGTGTCTTTGACCACATGAATCATCCTCATGCGTACTCCATTGACTTAATTGTCTAACGATGTGTCTCCTTGTCATAGTGCATTTGATTCAGCTTGTGTCGTCTATATCCTTTGGTGTGTCCTGCCCCTTGGCGTCGTGTCCCTTGTAGTGCATTGTGTTCGTTCGTATTTTTTTCGTATTCTATGCATTGTGTTCGCTCATGCATTGTCATATTTTGTGTGTGTCCATATCTTGTCTTGTCACCTATCCATTCAGTGTATCCCGTATCTTATTCATTATCGTATTTTGTGCACTGTGTTTGCTTGTGCGTTGTCATATTCTATGCACATTCATCCCTTCTCTTGTCACATATCCGTTTGATGCGTCTTGAATTTCATCTCTTATCTTGTCACCTCTTCGTGAGCTGTATTTGAACTAGTTGTTGTGTTTGAACTATCTGAACTAGTTGTTGATAACGTGTTCGAACTAGTCGTTGTGTTCGAACTATCCAAACTAGTCGTTGATAGCGTGTTTGAACTAGTCATTGTGTTTGAACTATCCAAACTAGTCGTTGATAGCATGTTCGAACTAGATGTTGTATCTGCACTAGCCGTTGACAGCATGTCTGAACTACCCGTTGACATTCAAATTCAAATTAGTTTGAGAAACTAGCCATTGGGATATTATAACCAAATTAACTTTGCAGTTGGAGCGAAGGTTTCACAGTGGGAGCAAAATTAGGTTTCACAGTGGGAGCGAAATTTGACAAAAACAATTTTTTTGCAAGACATCACCCATTTTTCGTTCAACCTATTCCACAATTTTTGGTCAAACTTGATTCAAATTTTTGCTAAATTTATAAAGCAAGTGCATAAGTTGTAGGTGGACTAAAGGACCAAATGGATGATTATCTAGCATAGATAATACAAACGAAGGACTTTCTAAGTCACCAAGAAGATCTCCACAAAATAAAGGTACACAATACAACTCTCCTTTACGCATTAACAACTTTGATCCCAACCATCCTACTATTAACCCCATGGCCCCTTCCAACTCAACCAATGAAAATCTCACACATGAGGAAATGGAAAACACCAATGTAAGTAACCAAAACATCCAAGCAGGTCTAACTCAACTAATGACTAGTATGAGCAACATAACTTTGATGCTAGAACAATTATTGAAGAAACATAACCAAGAAGCTCCTCATTCCCCACATAACTACCATAAATAGAGTGATACTGAGGATCGGGATACAAAGGAAGTTTATCAACAAGCAAGATGGTCTACATGTGTTAATATTCCACGTGTTGATAAGCCTACATTTTAGGGTAGTGATCCATGAGGTTGGATAGCTAAAATGGAAGGTATCTTACAACTTTATCATGTGCCTAAATCTGAAAAAAGTTCCTTATGCCTCCTCTAAACCAGGTACTAAGGCTTACCAATGGTTCACTTGGCAAAAACATCAACATAATAGACCCCTTCTAATGGCTTGAATTCAAGAAGTTTTTTCTCAAAAGATTTGATGAAGGTACTTCGTCCTCATACATAGTTCATCTATTAGCACTTAAAAAAATTGGCTCAGTAAGAGATTATGTTTCAAAATTCACAAGTCTTCTTGCTTATACAGGATATTTATAAACCGATGTGGTGGTGTCGACCTTTTGACATGGGTTGAAAGAGAATATTAAAATTGAAGTTGACTTACAAGATCCTTACTCTTTGGATGACATTATAAGAATTTCTAAGCTAGCTAAGAGAAAGGTGCAAAATTTGTCATCTTTCATACGTGACTCCTATAATCATCCTCAATATCGCAACAATTCCTTTCGTAGAAATGACCAACCATCAAGATATTATTGCTATAAATGTCATAAACTCATCCAAAAGATCAAGAATGTGTACCAAGATAAAAATTTCAAATAGAATATGATAATAGAGAAGATGAGGAGGAAGCAGAGGATATCATTCCACAAGAATCACCTATGCCCGAAGAGCAATTGGATCATAATGAAGCAACATGAGATGAAGACACTATGGCTATTTTAGTAATGCTCTTATGGGATTAACAACTCACCATACAATCAAGGTACCAAGATTCATTCGACAAAATAGGATAAAATATGCTGATCAATTTAGGTAGTACTTATAATTTTATTGACCTTAAAACTGCTAAGGCATTGAACTTACACATTAACTCCTCCAATCAAGATAAGTTTCAAGTTTTAGTTACAAATGGAGAAAATGCTCAATGTATTGGTAGAACATCTTCGGTTTCAATACAAATGGAAAGTTATACTTGGCATGGAACTCTCTTTGTTATGAGTTTAGGGAATTCAAACGTTGTTTTGGAAGTTGAATGGTTAGAACAATTGGACACTGTTAGTTTTAATTTCAAAAAATTATTTGTGGAATGGAAAGAAAATGGAAGGACCATTCGCCTCCAAGGAATTCCAACTCCTCCATTAAAGGTAGTGAGTTCTCACAACATGGAAAAAATATTAAGAAAAGGGGGTTATGGATTCATAGCTCAAATCAATTATTTGGAAAAGCAAGCACAGGATATTCTTGAAATTCACTCAAAGGATCTTCAAGATATTGTGGCTAACTATGATGAAGTTTTCCAAGAATCAAAGGGACTACCTCCCAAACGATCTCATGACCATGCAATACACCTTGTTTCAGGAAGCCTTCTTCCTAATGTTTGTCCTTATCAATACCCTCAACCTCAAAAAATAGAAATTGAAAAAATTGTCCAAGAACTTTTAGAACACTAAGTCATTCGTCATAACACTAGTCCTTATTCTTCACTAGTGGTTTTGGCCCGTCGTAAGGATAGTTTTTGGCGTATGTGTCCTGATTTTTGTCCTCTCAATAAAATCACCATTAAGGATAAGATCCTTATTCCTGTCATAGATGATTTATTAGATGAATTGCATGGTGCAAAATTTTTCACAAAATTGGATTTACGCTCAGGTTTTCATAAAATCAAAGTAAGGGATGAGGACATTCCTAAAACTGCCTTTCGTACTCATGAAGGTCACTATGAATTCTTAGTCATGCCTTTTGGTCTCACTAATGCCCCATCCACATTCCAAAGTCTCATGAACCATGTCTTTCATCCATTCCTTCACAAATTTGTCTTAGTCTTCTTCAATGACATTCTAGTATATAGTAAAACATGGAAGGATCATTTGATGCATGAAGGAAAGGTTCTTCATTTATTACATAAGGAAAAACATTTTGTCAAACGCTCCAAATGCTCTTTTGGCATTCAATAAGTTGATTATTTGGGTCATATTGTTTCTCATGAAGGTGTTAAAGTGGATCCTAATAAGATTAAGGCCATTCAGGACTGGCCTTTACCTAAAACCACCAAGAAAATTTGTGTTTTTTTGGGTCTTACAGGTTACTATCGCAATTTTATGCGCAATTATGGTAAAATTGCAGCTCCTCTCACAACTCTCACAAAGAAGGATGCTTTTCATTGGTTTGATGCAACCACTCAAGCATTCATGGCTCTCAAGGAAGCAATGTGTACTACTCCAGTTTTGGCAACACCAAATTTTTACAAACCATTTGTGATTGAATGTGATGCTTCGAGAACAGGTATTGGGGTAATACTAATGCAGGAAGGGCATCCCTTGGCATTCGAGAGTAAATAAATTTCGGGTAAGAATTTGGAAAGGTCCACATATGAGAAAGAAATGTTGGCTATTCTACACGCGGTTGAAAAATAGAGACACTACTTAATTAGTAGCTGCTTTATTATAAAAACAGATCATAATAGTCTCAAGCATTTTCTAGAACAACAATTTTCTTATCTAGAGCAAAATAAGTGGTTAAAAAAATTATTGGGATATTATTTTGTTATCAAGTATAAGAAAGGGAAAGAAAATGTGGTAGCAGATGCATTATCTCGTAAATATGAAGATGAAGTGGTTATCAATGCTATTTCAGGTCCTTGTTCCCAATGGATTTCTCAGCTCTAAGAGGAATGGTTGTCAAATACATAAATGACCCAAATAATTCAAGATTTGATGCTAGGATCATCCGAGCATCCTTATTTTTCATATGATGACAAGGTATTAAGAAGAAATAATCGTATTTACATTCCGCACAACTCTACCATCAAATCCATAATTCTGGAAGAATCGTGTGCTTCTCTATCAGCAAGACATTTCATTTTTTGAAGACATATCTACGGGTAAAGCAATTTTTTTATTGGAAGGGATTGAAATCTGAGGTCAAAACATGGGTGGATGAATGTGAAGTATTGATGTGGAATCAAAACAGATTAATTAAATTACTCAAAGGGCTAATATAGGCCCAAAAATATAACAAAACCCCTACGAAGGAGCAACAAATTCCCAAATAGGAAATGTCGGCACGCTTCCAAAGGAGGTTGACTAATCCATCCAGCTAGCCTAATCTAGAGTGGCTAGCAATTTATTACGTGAGCACAAAGTCTCACCAAAAACAATAAGACCAAGCCCTAACTAAGACTTAGTCTAACTAAGGAATTAACCTTAGTTTACATTAAAAATTGATGCCCTCATCATACCTCCCCACAAAGGAAGCATTGGACTCCAATGCTTGTACAAGAGTAGTGGGTAAAGGGTGAGAAACTCGAGTTGGAGGAAGCGAAAGCAGAAAATCAGTTGCCAGATGAGGAGGGGCACTGATAAGGTCGATAAGTCCAAGGGAGGCTGAAGCTGAAGGGCCTCTCCTGGTCAGGACTGGAGGTCCAACTCGAGTGAAAACCTGTGGGTGAGGTTGAGGACGAATCTCCTGTGGCGACGGCTGCAAATGCTGCTGCAAATCAGGAACCTGTGACACGATAGCAGCAGGAGGAGGAACAACTGAAGCAACATGAGGAGGAGGAGCCTCCTTGTGTGCTGTGGAAGCTGGTGTGTCCTTGGGTTTGCGGAAGACCAATGTTGTATGGCGTGGACCTGTATAACTGTATGTGGGCATCGTGGAAGAGATGAGAAACTTCTTGTTCTCATGATGCAATGTATAGATATTATTATATGCATCATATTGAGCCTGTTTGTCAAATTGATAGGGCTTTCCAAGAATGAGATCACAATGATCAATTGGAGTCACATCACAAGTGACTTTGTCCACATAGCGTGGCCCAAATGCAAAAGACACAGTGCATGTTTCTGTAATCATGGAGGAGGTGTCCGCATCTTTCCATGCAAGTGGGTATGGATGAGGATGGGGTTCGACAGGAAGCTTCAATTGATCGACAACGGCTCTAGAAATCAAGTTTGTTTGAGAGCCATTATCGATGATACAATCTACAAAGTAGTTGTGTTTGAGATGGGCACATGTGACAAACAAATGGTCACGGCCTCTCTCAATCATGTTGTGTGTCAACAAAGTATGATTGTTAAGCCCTCGAAGCTCTGGATAAGTGCGCCTTTCTCCCGTAGCCTCAATAGGCCCTTCTTCTTTTTCCTCTGGGGAAGCTTTTACCTCTGGGGAAGCTTCTACAATAAGATTCTTTTTCTTCCTAAAACACTCAGATTCGTTATGGCCTCTTTTCTTACAATGATCACAAAATTTCTTAGGATCAAAAGGAGTAGAAGAAGTGTTAGAAGAAGGGGAAGAAGAAGAAGAAGAAGAAGAAGTCTTCGATTGTTGCTTTTGTTTTGAATTTTTGGTGGAGTCAGAAGAGCGAGATCCACCGGCTTGAGCAGCAAGCTTCTCCTCCGCAAGCTGTGCTTGATTGTACATGGTGTTCAAATCTGTGATAGGAGTATATTTCAACTCCCTAAAAAGTGGTTCCTGCAGTCCACTTTTGAATTTGGTGATAAGCTTAGTAGCAGAATCCTGAATACCATTCAGAATTCTCAATTTGTTGAATAGACCGATGTAGTTTTGGACACTCATGTTGTATCCCTGCCTCAATCGAAGCCATCGATATTCAAGATAATCTCCATAATTCGATGGATAAAAAGTATTCGTCAAATCCTTCACCAATTCATCCCAACGGGTGATGGGATTCTGATTAACGAAGTGGTCTGTAATCAAAACTTTGGCTATACCAGAAAGTTTCAAAAGGGCAAAAGACACTTGTTCATCTGCTGGTATTTTGCTATAGGAAAACCATGTGTCCATGTCGAGGATCCAATTGTTTAGAACCTCAGGATCACGGGAACCATCATAAATTTTGACTTCACATTTTGCCTTCACTCAAGAGTCACTAGGACCACTTTTAGTAGCAATATCATTGACCTTATCGGCCAAGGTACTAATGGCTGCGGTGATGTCAGCCATTTGCTGTGCCAAATCCTGAGCCATTTGGCTTCTGGTATACGCCAGGGATATTACAAGGAGGAGTTACAAAATATGTTAAAGGGGTTACAAAAAGGAGTGCTATTGCCCAATTAATTGCAAAACAACTATAATAGTTTTAATGCAATTTTACAATATTTTGAGGGCAAAAATAATTTAGCACAATAAAATAAAATGCCCCTTTTTAAAATTTTAATTCCCTTTGTATTTTTTTTTTTTTTTTATGGAAATATCTTTTTGTTTTTGTTTGAAATGGACAAACTTTAATTAATACCAAGCATAGGGTAACCACGAAGGCCAACGTAGCAAATGACGGTCAGCAAGCGCGCAGCAACGAACAACAACCCGGTCGATCCGTCTACTCGGTCCACGCGCAAACTGTTTACGCGCTGCAAACTGTCCTCACACAGCAAAGCCGTCTTCGCTGTTGACGTGCAGTAGAGCTGTCCACACGGCCACAGAGGGATACGGCTGCAGCGGTGATTCTGCCAAAAATGGCAGACAAACCATGTGGAATTCAAATTCAGACCGAAAACAGGTCGATTCCACCATCCAAAATGCGGTCGTCGGTGAATTCGAACGTGGAGTCCGGTAAAAACAAACGCGGCCCACAAATTTACCCTCGCGCACTGTCGGGTCTTTTGTGCACAGAGGCCAGCATATGGTTTCTGGCACGCAGGCCAAGGGAAAAGGGCGTCTTCCCGTGAGCAGAATTGGCAGGCGGCAGCGATTTTTTTTTTTTTTTAAATGGTCGCTAACGCCAAGTGGAGACGGGTTAGCTCTGCAGGAATGGATTTCTCCGTCTGCACGGCGCACACAGAAGAAATTGACAAAGGATTTCTCCGTCTGCGCTGATGAATTCGTTCATAGTGGCGAAGAAAGGGGTTTTGGGCACGCGGGCCCGTTCTCTGCACAGGATAAGGGACGCAATACAGGAATCGGCTCCGAAAATGGGCGTCCAAAGATTAGCGGATACAAAAACGCAGAAATAGCCGGACGTCGACGCGTTGTCCCAAGGCAGATCTGGCCATGCTGACAGCGTCAACGACACCAGCCTGATAGCGGAAGCGGTCGGTGAAAACAGAGCGTTGTCACATTCTGCAGAAGCCAGCAGGAACCCTATTTGCCGCGGAAATGGGCGTCCGGTGGGTCTGTGCCAATCGTAGACGTGCGGCCAGGAATGGACGTCCGAAAGCGACGGAAAGCAACGCAGTCGGCACAGGTTTTCTTCAACGAATCGCATCCTTATATCGGTAAATCGCGTTCATGATGTTAACTTCCACAAAATGACAGCAGCAAATCGCCCTCCTTTTAACAGCAAATCAAACTCCTCAGCGCTACGTTCTTCACGGTGTCCCTCAGTAGTTCACCAATATTCACATAGCAGATGATATTTTAAGTTTAATTAAAACTTAAAATGTAATGAGGATATCCACCAAACACATCATAACAAAATAAAAATCAGATGCGATCTTCCAAAGTAGCCACGGCTTTTCAAGTTTGCAACGCAGCGGACGGTTCTTCTCAGCAGCAATGCGTCCAAACTTCCTCCAAGGATATCCTCCATCGAGCTCTGATACCACTGATGTGGAATCAAACCAGATTAATTAAATTACTCAAAGAAAGGGCTAATATAGGCCCAAAAATATAACAAAACCCCTACGAAGGAGCAACAAATTCCCAAATAGGAAATGTCGACACGCTTCCAAATGAGGTTGACTAATCCATTCAGCTAGCCTAATCTAGAGTGGCTAGCAATTTATTACGTGAGCACAAAGTCTCACCAAAAACAATAAGACCAAGCCCTAACTAAGACTTAGTCTAACTAAGGAATTAACCTTAGTTTACATTAAAAATTGATGCCCTCATCAAGTATGTCAGTGCAATAAGGGTGAAACAATCAAATATCCAAGACTGCTTCAACCACTACCTATCTTGAATCGCCAATGGGAACATATTTCAATGGATTTCATTGAAGGTCTTCCTAAATCGAAAGGTAAAACAATAATTTTTGTGGTAGTGGATCGCCTCTCCAAATATGCTCACTTCAATGCTCTACAACATCCATTTTCAGCAAGCAAAGTGGCTAAGGTATTTATGGACTCAATTTTCAAGTTGCATGGAATACCCAAAAATATTGTAAGTGATCGTGATCCCATTTTTACTAGCAATTTTTGGAAAGAATTATTTCGTCTTAGTGGTACCAAGTTAAATATATCTTCTGCATACCATCCTCAAACAGATGGCCAAACTGAAATAGTTAACAAATGTTTGGGTATCTGTATAGGATGTTTTTCTCAAGATAAAAAGTATCAATGGAGTCATTGGCTTTCTTTAGCAAAATGGTGGTACAACACTTCGTACCATTATTCCATCAAGATATCTCCATTCAAAGCATTGTATGGAGTAAAACCACCAACAATAGCAAATTATGTTCCAGGTTCTTCCAAAGTGGCCCAAGTAGATGATTGGTTCCAACATTGACAATCAATGCTCAACATTCTCAAAGATAATTTGGTCCAAGCATAAAATCGCATGAAGCAACAACAAGACACACACTGTTCCGAAAGACAATTTAATACAGGTTTTATGGTGTTCCTGCGTCTGCAACCCTACAAACAACTGTCATTAAAGATTAAGACCAATCAAAAGTTGACTCCAATATTTTATGGTCCTTACAAGATAGTGCACCGCATAGGCGAAGTGGCATATCAACTAGAACTTCCTCCCTCATCCCGTATACATCCAGTATTTCATATTTCCTGTCTCAAGAAGGTGATCAGACAAAAAGTACACTCTCATTTAGAATTGCCATTACTTGATGAAGAATGACGTATATATCTCCAGCCAAAATCAATTTTGCAGAGCAGATCACGCATTCTTCAATCCCGTCACATCAAATATTTCTAATCAAGTGACAGGACCTACCAGTAGAAAATGCTACATGGGAAATAGAAAGTATCCTGGAGATATTTTCAGCTTTGAGGAAAAAGCTTTCTGAGGAGGGGAGCCATGTTACAATACCAATATAGCCAAGTCGACTATATTTCTAAGTGATAATTAATTTGTTGATTTATCATTAAATATAGTATAGGTTGATTTATTATTTCATCATTTTTTCATCTTCTAAATCATTTGCGTAATCACAAAAACTAAGCCCTCCTTAATGGCGAAGGACTTAACCCTCCTAAAGTGGCAAACATTTAATTGATTACATTCATTTGCAGTTGTATTCGTATTGTTGTGTAGAATATTGCTTCATCTTACTTTCACTTAAAATTATTAAATTACATATAACATAAGTTAATATTATCTTTATATTAATAAAAGATATCAAATCATTCAAGGAATTTTTTTTCCCAAACCATATCAATGAGTTCATAATCTTATTTAAGTAAGATCAAAATAAGAGACAATGTATTCGTAAAGGCTTTAGGTTCACGTTATGGAGACCTAAGTTGGATGACTCCGTTGTACACCTAAATTATATGCTTGTGTTAAAAGTATTTAACAAAAAAATCAATGAGGAGACCAAAACCCTCCTTTATAAAAGCTTATGCAAACTCATTGAAAAAATATACTCTCTTATCAAACTATAAAAAAATCTCCAAGGTGGATGTGTATAAGAAGTATTACTCAGAAGAAAAAATATATAAAAAAATCTCCAAGGTGGATGTGTATAAGAAGTATTACTCAGAAGAAAAAATATATAAAAAAATCAAAAAAATTAAACATTATTATTTTTTATTTTTTTATTTATTTATGAAAAAAGCTATTTAATTAATTGAAAATTAAAAGGCTTTTACAATCAAAAAGTGGGTAGGTGGAATAATCACACCCTTGTAGAGTTCACACTAACCCTAATTACGGTTTAGAAAAGCAAAAACATTAATTTTTTAAATTTATTTTTAATGGGTTACACGGAATTGAAATAGTTTCACTTGTATTACACCACATAGTATTATAATAGTTTAACAATTATGTATATACTATTTTACAAGATCTAAATTTTGATATCTTCTTTAAAAATTAATGAGTTTTTAGGAGGAGTCATGGTTGGGAAGAGACTATCATAAGGTGTCGTAAGGTTCATAACAATAACCAAAAAAAAAAAAAAAAAATTAATGAGTTAATATCATTTAATTAAACATTATAGTCTCACTCACTTGGAAATGGTTAGGACTTTGACTTCTTTTTAAAAGGTTTAAGATTCAAACCAAAACCTAAGTATTATTAATGTAGTTGGAATTTTAATTTTAATACACTATAAAAAAATCACTTATCTTACCTTATAAATTTATATTAAAAATATTATTTTTTAATAAAATTATATTAAATAAAAAATATATATATATATATATATATATATTTTTAAAGTCTATACAAGTAGACTTATAGTGTAACCTGGCCTTTGACAAGGCTAAAATCCTACTCCTTTTTCCTACTTGAAGTAATCGAGTTCAGCGAACTTGAAGAACCCTTACAAAACCAAAGCAGTCTTAATCAACTCAAACACCAAATTAGCTAGAAGGTTAAGTTATTGACCATCGTCTTCTTTAGGGTTTCTCATAACCTCTGCATAAATTGTGGCACACATCTGCTTAGTATGATAAAATTTGTTTAATTGTTACCCTTACAACAGATGTAATGAATGGCAGAGAAGGGGCTATAATATCTTTCACCACTCTTCGTCCGCTCAGCCCAGGTTACGGTTTATGGTTTCGCAATTTGCAGTATTCGATCCTCAACAAAGATAAAGATGGAGTCGGTGCACAAAGTTCTGAAACAGGTAACATCAACGCCCTCGTTTTCATTCCTAAAAGTGAATGCCCTCCCTCTCTGTACACGATTTCCTCTTCGTCAACATACATCTCATGTTAAAGAGAATGGTGATGTAATACGATTTTTTCAACGCATGACTGACCTCTGTAAATTGGGGAAGACGGATGAGGCCTGGGCGCTTTTCCTTTCAGCCAAAGGCAAAGGGCTTTGTCTTAATGGGAAAACCTTCAACGTCCTTTTGAATGGTCTCGGGCACCGTGGTGATTTTCGTAGAATAAATTTTCTCCTTGCTCAAATGTATGAGATGAGGATTGTTCCAACTGTTGTAACATATACCACCTTGATGAAAGCCTTGTGTAAATGCGGTCATATTCAAGAGGCACATGGGCTTATTTATCGAATGAGACATGTTGGTTGTCGTCCAAATACTTTTTCATATAGCACACTAATTGATGGTCTCTGCAAGGTGGGCAGAGTGGATGAAGCTTACAAACTAGTAGCAGAAATGAGTGGCGTTAATTGCTCTCCAGATACTGTTACATATAGCATATTAATTGATGGTCTCTGCAAGGCGGGCAGAGTAGACGAAGCTTTTAAACTAGTAGCGGAAATGAGGGATGTTAATTGCTCTCCAAATATTGTTACATACAATACACTAATTGATGGTCTCTGCAAGGTGGGCAAAGTAGAGGAAGCTTTCATCTTAGTAGCCAAAATGAGAGATGGTAATTGCTCTCCAGATAGTGTTACATATACCACACTAATTGATGGTCTCTGCAAGGGGGGTAGAGTAGACGACGCTTTCAGACTAGTAGCGGAAATGAGGGATGCTAATTGCTCTCCAGATATTGTTACATACAGCACACTAATTGATGGTCTCTGCAAGGCGGGTAGAGTAGACGACGCTTTCAGACTAGTAGCGGAAATGAGGGATGCTAATTGCTCTCCAAATATTGTTACATACAATACACTAATTGATGGTCTCTGCAAGGCGGGTAGAGTAGACGACGCTTTCAGACTAGTAGCGGAAATGAGGGATGCTAATTGCTCTCCAAATATTGTTACATACAATACACTAATTGATGGTCTCTGCAAGGTGGGCAGAGTAGAGGAAGCTTTCATCTTAGTAGCCAAAATGAGAGATGCTAATTGCTCTCCAGATAGTGTTACATATACCACACTAATTGATGGTCTCTGCAAGGTGGGAAGAGTAGATGAAGCTTTCAGACTAGTAGTCGAAATGAGGGGAGCTAATTGCTCTCTAGTTACTGTTACGTATAACAAACTAATTGATGGCCTCTGCAAGGCGGGCAAAATAGACAAAGCCTGCATTTTGTTTTCACATATGATGAAGATTGGCCTTCTTCCAAATGAAGTGACATTTAAGACAATTATTGATGGATTATGCAAAGATGGTATGGTGGACAAGGCACATAAATTTTTCTTTATATGTCCAAAATTGGTTTCATCATAAATTTTTTTTTTTTTGAAAGAAAGGAATATTGATGGATCAGATGAAGAAAGAAGGCTGTGCTCCAAATCATGTAACTGTTAAGTTGCTTAGTGACTAGATGTTTAGTGCTGGTCAGATGGAAAATTGAAAGACTTTGTAATAATGATGCTTTTATTTCTAGGTGAGCATAATTCTTATACCTGGTTTAGTGTTGGTTATAGAAGTCACCCTTTTGTTTATATTAATATTCCCCACTAGAGGTTTAAACTACACGTATTCAGCGGCCTCATCGTTTTGGAATCCTTTTATGACTGATGTATTACTCATATTTAGATCCTTTCCTTTGATCTAACTTTTTAAGTTTACTATACATTGTTATTGTTTTCTAGCTTCACAAACCGTGGTCAATTGTTTGGAATGAAACATAATTGGACCTTGTGGTTTCTTTATTGGAGACATTTTTTTTGTGTAAAAGTTTCACTGTCATACAATTTCCCTGTACATGTAGAATTATATAAGAAAAGTTAACTTTAAAAGTAGCCTTATGCGTAGTATGATGTATAGAGAATGCTACTATAGAATTGTGTAGGTGTTTGTTACACTCAGGTAATTATTATATAGGTGCTTCGTAAAATTTAGTCCTAGACATTGTCTGACAGCAGTGGGTGGTTATGCCCACGACCTCCTCTAGGCACTGAACCAATGTTTTCTTATAACATAGATAGTCTATCCATTTTCCTGTAGTTAGGTCTTCAGGAAACAATCTCTTGTTTGGGGAGCTCAAACAATCAACCATTTGTTAGCATCAAACTGTCACAAGCTAAGCTATGCAGTCTCTCTTATGTTTTTTAAAGCTGTTTTCAGGGTAGGCAAGTTGAAAAAGGCATCTGACAATTCTAAATAAGCATAAGCATTTAATCATCGTTGAAGCATCGTAAGATATTGATTACATTTGCATGGCGGTTCATCAGATCTTCAATTGCAATTTGCATTGGAACCGATGAATTACAAGCAGACCAAATCATTTGGGCATTATTCTTGTTCAACCAGGGTTCAGTTCTCCTGTTTTCTGTAATTAGTGAAGCACTTATTTCTATTATATCCCTGGATCTTATCATCCAGTTTCATGGGGCCCAATAATTGATAGTTTCTTGTCTTCCATGAATCTTCCCAGTTGGGTAATGGTCAGCTGGTTGATTGGCCTCCCTATGGCAAGTTCAATTGATGTTATGTCAACCTTTGACTTTAAACGCAAAGCTTACTCAAGGATAACTCAAAGCTCTTTATTCATCATGCTATCTGATTTAAATGCCTCCACCAAAATCTTCAAATACCCTTTTATTTTCAGAGTTCCAAGATTTTCAAACACAGCAGTACAAAGTCTGTGATGTTGACATATGCTTTTGCTTCATTATTTGTCCCTCTTAGGATTCAAAAGGCATATGCCACTTCTATCCTCCTTGAACTGTATCTGAATATTCCTCCACCACCTACAAGACCTGGATTTCCATGTGATGCTTCATTGCAGTTCCACTTCATGTGTTTGGCTTCAGGATTGACCAATTGGCAAGCACAAGAATTGATATGCTGGAACTCATCTTACTAGTGGTGAGGGGGAGGCTCAATTAGTTAAAGAATATTGTTCTCTAGGGTTAACTTCAACTCATGATGGCTTTTGTCTATTACAACCTCTTGTCAATAATTGGCTTCTTTGCTTTTGTCTATTTATTAGAAAAGATTTTTGTGTTCCTCTCCTATGAGATTGATCAAATGTCAATTTCTGTTGCTCCTTTCCAAATTGTTTTCAGTAGGTAATTCTTTCCAAATGTTGGTCATCATAGCACTAAGCTATGAATACTGGCTGAGCTAACCTTAGAGAACTCCGATCCATTCAAGATCCATGACCAGATCTCCTAAGCCTATTGTCAATGTATCAAAAAGTATGTTGGATTCTCTTCACTGTTTTGACAGGCAGCACCATCAAGCTCCTGGGAAGATGATTCTAATCAGTGTGTCCCGTGACAAAATTTTACCTATTGAAAACAAGCCAGAGGAAAGAGTTTACCTTTGTCAAGCTTTCTTTTCTACATATGCCAGATTTTGGGCAGGGAGTTAGATGGTCTGTCTTGATTAGAATTGAGTAGCCTCACTTGATTGAGTAGTTCCCAGTTTTACTGCCTATCCATGGAGTGTCTTCTTCTTCCAAGTAAGGAATGGGTCTTTCTTTAAGGATTAGCTACAACCGGTTGACTTACTCCCTATCCATGACTAAATCAATGTTCTCCATATCTTTCTAGGATCTTAAATTGTTCTAATTTGTGATTGACACCATGGAGTTTGACAACTAGTAACTTGGATGGTATTTTGGTCAAAGTTTATTAGAAAATTCTTTCAAGAGTTAATGCTTTTGGATTACATGCTATTCTTAGGCAACAAGAAATCTCTTTTCAGCATTAAATATATCTTTTTCTTTTCTTTTTCACCAAAAAGCTTGAACTTGAAACATATTGCATTATTATGCCTACACAGCAGATGAAGTTGTACTACAACTAAGTAGTAGATTGATGCCCAAATTTAAAAATGCAAACTGTAGTAATAGAGTGTTATTGTAGATAGGTGGCAGTTGTGTTATCAGATGTGGATTTTTTCATTTCAAGAGAATGAAAGTGTGGTCATTTGTTTCTAATTGTAAAAACCACCTTTGTACTCCTTTTTTGCAACTGTCTTATCCCATCAGCATTATAGTCCATACAAGTCAGTAGTCTAAACGTGGGCAGTATTATCTTTTGTAGTTGTTTACTCAAGACGATGATTTGCAAATTGAAGATGAATTAAGTTTCTTTCTTAGTTATCATACATAAGGTACAAATTGCTTTGTCAAAGTCCTTTGAGAACTATTACTTATTGAAAATACAAAAATATAAACCAGGCATAATAGGACAAGTCTAAAACCTACATCAAAATTCCAAGTCAAAATGGCTTCAATAAATTTGTTTCGAAAACCATAGTACAAGTGACCACGAGTTGGAATGGCTTCAATATTCCAAGACATTACTCTTCCTACTAGAGTACAAGATTGGTCAAAGTAGAATAGGCAACATCAGAATTTAATCACACTGATAGGCATTCTACAGTTGTCTCCTTCTTCATTGTAATTATCGCAGTTAGTTATTAGAGTTTTAGGTTGCATGTCTCGTTCATCTAAGTTACTAACTAGATCCTAGTTTGCATGTCCAATTTATTTTAGTCACTAGCTCAAGTCTTAGTTTGCATGTCCATGCACATGTACATATATAGATCACTAACTGCATATAAGTTGGACAAATTTGAGGTGTCTATGCATACCTAGTTCAAGGGCGGCTTGTAAACCTTCAACCTCATCTTTGTAAATCTGTTTATGCCTTACTAATAAAGAGTGTACATTGTCAGTTTTGGCAGATATTTTATCCCATTTGCTTCTCAAATCTCTGTATTCAGCTCTTATAATTTTTACTATAGGTACATTTCATTTGGTACTAGAGCCTTGTTGACGTCTTCAAGTACATCCTCACTTGCGTGGGATCCATCCTTGCTGAGTGTCATTTTGCTCAGCCTCAAGTTGAGATGGGTTGTATGGAATGAACTTCTGCTGATTTGAGTATTTTACCTGGAAATTCTTGGTTTTAAGTTGTACTAGGACAAGAAATTATGTTCCAAGATAAGTCTGACTGCAAATATAAGGGCTAACAACAAAAGAAGGTTTAATATTGCATATCCAATAACACAAACATTCAATAAGTGAAACATGGAAACTCATAATACGGTCTTCAAGTACATCCTTCCTTGCATGGGATCCAACCTTACTGCGTGTCATTTTGCTCAGCCTCAAGTTGAGATTGGTTGTATGAAATGAACCTCTTCGGCTGATGTGAGTATTTTACCTGGAAATTCTTGGTTTTAAGCTGTGCTGAGACAAGAAATTATGTTCCAAGGATAAGTTTGATTGGAACTACAAGGACTAACAACAAAAGAACGATTAATTTTGCATATCCAATAACACAAACATTCAATAAGTGAAACATGGAAACTCAGAATACGGTCTTCAAGTACATCCTCGCTTGCGTGGGATCCAACCTTGCTGAGTGTCATGTTGCTCAGCCTCAAGTTGAGATTGGTTGTATGAAATGAACCTCTTCTGCTGATGTGAGTGTTTTACCTGGAAATTCTTGGTTTTAAGCTGTGCTGAGACAAGAAATTATGTTCCAAGGATAAGTTTGATTGCAACTACAAGGACTAACAACAAAAGAACGATTAATTTTGCATATCCAATAACACAAACATTCACTAAGTGAAACATGGAAACCCAGAACAAGAGCAATTATATTGATATCACTTGCCTCTTTGAGGGGGCAGCCTCCTTAGCAATGAATTCCAATCTTCTTGTACCCCATGAAGGTTACATCCTTGCCTTTTTATAAGGATTACAAGCATATCTCATGACTACTATACCAATATTCCCTAAGTATATATTCTAATGAC
>JAQPPZ010011432.1:0-42294 GCA_028583015.1 Wollemia nobilis
TGATATACTCACAAAGGGGTTACTGAAGGTGACTCAAATAAATGTTGGACATTTCTTCCCTTAACATTAAAGGGGGATTGTTGAGGGTGATGTCAAAAGTCACCCATAATTATTAAATTAATATGCGAGTTATAAAATAAAGCACATCCAAAATATATTAAATTGAGTTCTTTATTCATGTAAATTAATAACTTTATTTAATTTAAAAATAAATAAAAAACAACATGCAAAGTGGCATAATGAAAGTTGTTTTTATAAAAAAAACCAGTTTTTAGCTTTTTTAGCTTTTTTTAGTTTTTTTGCATGATCAAGGCTAATTGATCATTATATATTTCGTAACTGGAATATTTTTGAATTAGATAAGAACAAGAATATTTTAGTGTGCACAATTGTGGATTTTTTTAAGGTTTATATTTGTGTGCTTTTTTAATTCTAGATCAAAATTTCTGGTTTGGACCAACAACATAGTTTTATGAAATTGTAGCTTGTGGTTGAGGATATTTCATAATTTGGCATTCAAAATTGGTTATATTAATCACTAAACACTCCTTGATAATTTTTGGGTGATATCCATGCTCCATTAATGTTATTTTTTTCTTAGATCAGAATTTCTTTATTGTTATTTTTTAATCTCTCCACCTCAAGAACTTTCAGCCACATAGATCTCTGTGTAGTCTACCCCTATAACCACCATGCCACCATAATTTTAAACCTTTTACACCACTGAAAGCACCAGGAAAGCGATGAGAGTTAAGTATTATGAGGCCCAATATTTTAACCTTGGACCTTCACACCCCTTATGAGGTTTGGGGGAACCAATTGCTTTACACCTCGAACCTTCATATTGTTTATAAATAGATGTATCTTCTAAAGATTTTTCTTGCCCTAAATAATTTGAAATGCAAGGAATAACCTCATAAATGCTTTATTTTCACATTTTGTTCTAAAAACCCTAAATTGCATGGATTATCCTCCATATTCATTACTTTCTTAAACTTCCCTAGAAACCTTAATCTTCCTTGGATATCTTCCACACATTTTTATTTATTGTGTTTATCTTAAAACCCTAGATTAATATTGTCTTACTTCACCTTATTCACTTTAAAATTTGCCTCTCCACATTTTTTAACACCTTTAAATATGATATTTGAACTCTACATTATACTTCCTCATTCCTTATGTTATTTTTTCTTCTAATCATTTCTTTGTGTGAACCATAATAACCTTTGCAATTTGATGATGCAAAGGGTTCTTTATTACCATATTTTTAGGGGTGGAAAATACTTGATTTGACCTAGCTTATCCTATGCTATGATGTCCTTATTTCATATTTAATTTTTCCTCATGCCCAAAATTTTCCATCTCTTTCTCCATTATTTTCACTTTGTAGTCTCTTTCCATGTGTTTAGTTTTATGATATTTGCAATATAAAAAGGTAATATTTTCATAATGTACTTGTTTTTCCAAATCTATTGATTTATATTTAATACTAAAGAATTATTGTAAAGGTTTTGAAATATCCATGGAAATACATATTTTAGTGTATACAACATGTATTCTCTCCTTAGTATTTTGTCCCTTGTATATGAAATCATCTAGACTATTGCCAATATTATTTAAAAAACTTCTCATTGATGAGTTGATAAGGAAGTCCAAAAAGTCTAATCAACACTAGAAGACTTTTAATAGTTTTTCTTTCCATTGAAAATTTCTAACTTCATGGTCTTAAATATAATTCATATTTTCCACTAAAACAAGGGCCTACACCCATTATTTTATCTCTTATTTTTGAACTAGAGAATATAATTAGGAAAAATACTTTTGGATGAAAAGTAATGGAAAATTATAAATTCAATCATGACTTCCACTTGATCCAATTTATAATTTTTAAAAAACTAGACAACTATTTATAGAACTTACATATTAACCATGTAGTTTTAAAATCCATTATATCATGCTCAATTATCTCATCCTTGATAATCACTTCTAGTGTAGTATTTTCTACCTAGATAGTGTTTGTTATATATCTACTCTTCCACTTATTGTTGGCTAGGAAATCCTTGATGTCATCTAGGATATGGGTTCTAATTAAAGATAACCTCTTATAGCATAAAATTATATCGTAGCAAACTCACAAATAAAAAACTTGGAAAAATAATAATATATCATTAAATTACTTCTTATTGGTTCATTAAAAAAAATGTGGCAATACATCCTAATTATGTTTTTACTTCAATGAAAAGAAAGGTGGAATCTAGAAGGCTAAAATTCATGCCCCTTTGTCTTCCAATCCTTCTCCAAAATTATTTTATTCTTATTTTTTTCTCTAGTGACTACCATAAACCACTTGTATGGTAGCATTTGTACAATAGCACCTTTATGATAGTACTTGTACATCATCCTTTTAAGACAACACTTGTACGATAGCACTTATAAAACATGATTGTATGGTAGTATTCTTTTAACAATACTTGTACAACATAATACTTGCATGATAGCAGCACATGTACAACAACACTTTTATGATAACATCAATAATTTAATGACAATAACACTTGTAAGGAAATAAGAATTTTATGATAACATCACTTGTATAACAACAATAACTATGTGATAGTAGTATAAAGTGAATGACAATAGCAATTGTATGATATCAACACTTGTATGGTAGTGACAATAGTCATTTTATTATTATTATAATAATTATTATTAGTAATATTATTATATATACATTTTTACCTAGACAATCCTACATCATATACACTATGTAAGAGAAATACACCATGAGCTCTAGCTCATGAATATTTTATGAACTCTAGAGCTAAAATACATACTTAGAAACTTTAGATGCACTCATCCATGTTGCTTCTTCCATTGCTTGACTTTTCCACTTGGCCAAATACTCATAATTGTCTTTTCCTCTTATTTGTTGGCAATTTTGGGTACCTTGGGTACATTGCCTTTTCTCTAAGTGTAGATGTTGTCATTGATGTCAAGAAGTTCTTGAAGCAATTTGATTTGATGACAAGGAATTTGTTTTGATGAAGGTTTCAGCATGGATAGTGAGTTTTCAAGAAGATCAGAGTAGCCCAGTTGCAAAAGATCAAGAAAAAGACAAGTAAGAAAAAGTATGCAGGTGGCTGGAAAAACTGTCACGATTTCATGACATGTTTCAAGAGAGAGAAAGTGTTGGAAAAACTGTCACAATTTCGTGACATGTTTGAGGAGAGAGAAAGTTCTAGCAAAACGGTCGTGATTTCGCGACATGATGGAAGAAAGAGAAGAAGCTAGCAAAACTGTCGCGATTTCACGACATGTTGGCAGAGAAAAAGGCAAGTGGCAAAAATGTCGTGATTTCACGACATGTTGGTAGAGAAAAAGGCAAGTGGCAAAACTATCATGATTTCGTGACATGTTGACAGAGAAGAAGAGCAATTTCGTGACATGTCGCATTTTTGCGACTCGAAAAGTGTAGGAAGGCAGAGAAGGAAAAGTGTCACGATTTCGCAACATTTTGCAAAGAAGGCTGTACGAATGAGAAAGTGTCGTGATTTCATGACATGTTGCAGAAGAGAAAGTCCACAGTGTGAACTGTCATGATTTCGTGACAAGATTGAAGAGAGAGAAAGTGATTCAGGAACTGTCATGATTTCGTGACATGATGCAAAGTTCCAAGTAAGGGCTGTCACATTTTCACGACATGCTACAGAGGTCGAGTTGAGGACTGTCATGATTTCGCAACATGCTACAAAAGCTTGAAATGGGAACTGTTGTGATTTCACGACATGCAGCAAAGGGAAAAGCCTAAAAGGAGAAGCATCACAATTTCGTGACAAGCTACAAAAGAAAGCGTACAGAAGCCAAAGTGTCGCGATTTCACGACAGGCAGTAGAGAAAGCGTACAAAAGCCAAAAGCATCACGATTTCATGATAGGTTGCAGGAAAAACTTTTGGAAGCTGAAAGCATCGTGATTTCATGACAGGATGAAATAAAAATGTACGGATGCAGAAAGTGTCATGATTTTGCGACAGGCAGAAGTGAAGAAGTCAGCAAGATGAAGATGTCGTGATTTCATGACATGTCGCAGTTTCGTGACCAGAAGGCAAGTGTAGACTCTAGCATAGGAATATGTCACGATTCTGTGACATGTCATAGTTTCACGACTCTAAGAGGAGAGAGACTCTATGGCATTAGTAAGTGTCACGATTTCATGACAAATGCTAAGAGGAAGGCCATGAAGATAGAAGGGTCGCAATTTCATGATAGCATTGAAGATGACGTCAACAGAGGCAAAAGTGTCATGATTTCATGACAAAAGCAGAGAAGAAGGGCATGAAGACAAAAGGGTCACGATTTCATGATAGAAGAGTAGATGACATCAACGAAGTCAGAAATGTCATGATTTCACGACATAAGCAGAAAAGAGGTTGTCAAAGGCTGTAGTGTCGCGATTGCGTGACAACAGGCGAAAGAAGATGTATGACAGGCAAAAGTGTCACGATATCGTGATAGCAGGCAAAAGAAGGCGTACGACAGGCAAAGGTGTTGCGATATCATGACATGTTGTAGTTTTGCAGGGATAGCTATAGAACCAGAGGCAGTTGAAGGATAGAGTTAACCTTGAGCTGACAGAGTTAAATCTGGGCTGACGCAACGTAGGGTTTTGCAGTCGACGTAGTTTAAGGATTACAGCCGACTAAGTTTGTGAGTTTTGATCTTGATAATGTTAGTATAAAAGGAGGGCTATTTGAAAATATTTTGTATTGATCATGGTGTGCGTTCGAAGAGCGATTTTCATAGATACAGTGCAGGGAAAAGTTTGATCGTCGAGGAGTAGAGTGTTCGAAGGTTGTGTTGCTGTGTTTGCGTAGAGGTGCATAAGTGGATTTTTGATCGAGCGCTGTAATTGTGTAGAGGTGCAATTTCAAGGACATTAGTGCCAGACTGAAGGACTATGTTTGGTGCAGATAAAGAGGACCGACTGTGCGGTGATAGAGTTGAGGACAGAGATCTCCAGCCAGAGTAGGGAAGATAGGTGTCTTTTGTGGATAGAGTTCCACTTGCTAAGGGCAAAGGAGGTAGAGGTCTTCTAGAGGATCACCATTAAAGAGCAGAGCTAGGGGAAGGTGTCTCCTTTGGGTTGGTGCCCATAAAATTTGTAATCGGGAAAAGTTTCCCAAAATTTGAGGTGATAAAATTTAGTGAGAAATTTTATCCGTGGAGTAGCCCGCATTGGGTGAACCACGTAAATTGTTGTGTCTCTTTGTGGATGGTGTGTTGTGCATTGTTTTAATTGCTACTTTTAATTCTACTATCTCTAAACTACATAATACTATTTTGAAAGTTGAATTGAAGCAAAAATAAAAAGTGGTCTTATACTGTTCACCCCCCCTCTCAGTATAAGCTTGTGTTATTCAATTGGTATTAGAGAAGGTTCCTTAGAAAAGGTTTAACAGCTGGAAGGAATAATTTATTAAAGAACACAATGGATTATTCAAGTGGTAATGCAGCACCTATTCTTAAAGGATCAGATTTCGGTTTGTGGAGTGCAAGAATGAAGGTTTATCTAATGGCTCTTGGTAATAAGGTATGGAAAGTGATTGAAGACGAGTACACTATTCCTGAAAATGGTCCTTATACTAAAGAAGACAGGCTCATGCTTCACAAAAATTCAAAAGCCATGAATGCAATCCTAAAAGGCTTACAGAAAGAAGATCTCACCAAAGTTATTCACTGCAAGACAGCTAGTGAAATGTGGAAACAATTGCAGGTGGTTTATACTGGTGATGCAAATGTCTGAAAGGCTAAATTAAGACACTTTAAAGGTATGTTTGAACAACTCAAAATGAATGATGATGAAAATATTAGTGACTACATGCTTCGTATGGATGAGGTTGTTAACTCCATGAAAGACTTAGGTCTTGAGCTTGCTAAAAATGATGTGTGTGATAAGATTTTAAGATCTCTTCCTAATAGATTTAGTGAAAAGATTTCTGCTATTGAGGAAGCCAAAGATTTAGATAAGTTGAAAAAGGATGAGCTCCATAGTATTCTTGCAGCATTTGAGCTGAGAATTCAAGTGAAAGTTGATATCAAGAAAGAGGCAGCTTTCAAAGCTACCAAGAAATCAAAGGGCAAATAGATTCAAGAGAGTGATTAGTCTTCTAGTGATGAAGAGGCATATTATAGCAAGAAAGGCAAGTTCTCAAGAAAGCACAAAAGCAAGAAAAATATAAGATGTTTCAACTATGGAAAGTTTGGTCATTATGCTACTGAATGTACTGTTTCCAAAGATGAAAGTGATGAAGATATACAAGATATTAAGAGCAAGGATTCTGAAAAGCACAGGTATTACAGAAAGAACAAAGATGAGCACAACAATCAAGGAAAGAGGTATTCACACAAGAACAAGAAGAACTTCTACCTAGACAAAGCAAGTAAGTGTTCTAGCAATGATAGTGAAAGTTCTTCTAGTGATAATGAAAATGAGATGTTGTTCATTTTAGAAAAGGAGGAAGAACCGAAACATAAATTCATTATCATGAAATGTTTTAGATGTGGAAATTTTGGGCACCTTGAGGATGATTGCACAAATAATGAATTGGTTGCTAGTATGTATGAGGATGCTTCAAAAAATGATAAAGAAGATGCATGTATGGTTTTTGAAAAGGGTAGCACCTCTAGTGATAAGAAATCTGAAAAAGGCCTTGATAATTCAAAATGCAATCAAATAGAGGATCTTGAGAGTGAACTTACTAATGCTCTTAGTGTTTTGAAAAAGGAAATAAAGAAGAATGCTAGACTCAAGGATAAGTTAGATGAATGTTGTATGGAGAGAGATGAGCTTATAGAAAGTCTTGACATCTCTATGGCTAAGACACAAGAACTCAAGAATGAGTTATATTCTAAGATTCTGGAGTATAGTGAGTTAGAACAGAAAATGGCTTCTTTGGAAGAGGAAACTAAAAAATACAAGGATAAACTATACAGGTTTCAAGAAAGCTCCAAAAAGGTTAAGTCTCTCATCAAAAGTCAAAGAAAACCAACAGATAAAATAGGTCTCGGTTTTGTTGAGCCACACAAGGAACAGGTTGGGGAATCTAGCAAGAGATTTCAAAAGGAAGAGAGTTCTGATGAAGAAAGTACTTCAGATCATGAGTCCATAAGTGATAAATGCGCAAAAATAGAAAACAAAATTTTGAATGCCAAGAAGAAGGTTTCGGGACCCAAGAGGTCAAATAAAAGAAAATTTCATGGTAGATGTTTTGCGTGTCATAGGTTTGGTCACATGGCTGTACATTGCATGACTCAAGTGAAGAGAGTAAATGACAGTTTCAGGGGCCGTAATTTCTTTCAAGGGTGTTACTACTCTTGTCAATAGTTCGGGCACAAGGCAATTTTTTGCAAGGCAAATAACAGGAACTGGGTTAGTCAAAACAGGCAGATTCAAAGAACAACTATGCCTGAAAGAAATAATATCGTTACTTGTTATGAGTGCAACAATGCAGGTCACATAGCCAGACAGTGCAGAGCTAATATTCCAAGGTATATGAATATGAACAGTGGTATAAACAGGTCCAAGGATCAAGGTGTGGATAAGAAAAGAGATGAGAACAAGAACAAGAAAAGTGACAAGAACAGAAACATTGACAAAGAGTTCAAGAGAAGGCCCAACAAAGAAATTGTAGACACTGATGATGATGAGTGCCTAATGGGAGTTTAACTCCCACCCTTGTTTTAAATCACCTCATCAGGAGGTGGGGGAGGGACTAAGCTAAGAAGCTCATTCTTAGTCCCTAGTCCCAAAGGTGACCCTTTGCCATTGATGACAAAGGGGGAGAGATTTGAGTAAGGGGGAGAGATATGAGTAAAGGGGAGAGCTTCAATGTGAAGAGGAAAGCTTCAAGTCAGGGGGAGCAAAACTTTATAGGAGATTCTTAGCTGTTAGCACAGTTGGTTTAAGTTTTAGCTCCTGAGACATGTTTTTAGTAAAGGGTTGCCATCAATGACAAAGGGGGAGATTATTGGCAATTTTGGGTACCTTGGGTACATTGCCTTTGCTCTAAGTGTAGACGTTGTCATTGATGTCAAGAAGTTCTTGAAGCAATTTGATTTGATGATAAGGAATTTGTTTAGATGAAGGTTTCAGCATGGACAGTGTGTTTTCAAGAATATCAGAGTAGCCCAGTTGCAAAAGATCAAGAAAAAGACAAGTAAGAAAAAGTATGCAGGCGGCTAGAAAAACTGTCACGATTTTGCGACATGTTTTAGGAGAGAGAAAGTGTTGGCAAAACTGTCACGATTTCATGACATGTTTGAGGAGAGAGAAAGTTCTAGCAAAACTATCACGATTTCACGACATGCTAGAAGAAAGAGAAGAAGCTAGCAAAACTGTCATGATTTCGCGACATGTTGGCAGAGAAAAAGGCAAGTGGCAAAACTGTCATGATTTCACGACATGTTGGCAGAGAAAAATGCAAGTGGCAAAACTATCATGATTTTGTGACATGTTGGCAGATAAGAAGAGCAAGATGGAAAGTTTCATGATTTCGCGACATGTCACATTTTCGCGACTCGAAAAGTGTAGGAAGGCAGAGAAGGAAAAGTGTCATGATTTTGCGACATTCTGCAAAGAAGGTTGTACGGACAAGAAAGTGTTACGATTTCATGACATGTTGCAGAAGAAAAAGTCTACAGTGTGAACTATCATGATTTCGCGACAAGATTGAAGAGAGAGAAAGTGATTCAGGAACTATCGCGATTTTGCGACATGATGCAAAGTTCCAAGTAAGGGCTGTCGCATTTTTGTGACATGCTGCAGAGGTCAAGTTGAGGACTATCGCAATTTTGCGACATGCTGTAGAAGATTGAAATGGGAACTATCACGATTTTGTGACATGTAGCAAAGGGAAGAGCTTGAAAGGAGAAGCATCACGATTTTGTGACAAGCTGCAAAAGAAAGCGTACGAAAGCCAGAAGTGTCATGATTTCGTGACAGGCAGTAGAGAAAGCGTACGGAAGCCAAAAGCATCGTGATTTTGTGACAGGTTGCAGGAAAAACTTTTGAAAGCTGAAAGCATTGTGATTTCATGACAGGATGAAAGAAAAATGTACGGATGTAGAAAGTGTCATGATTTTGCGATAGGCAGAAGTGAAGAAGCCAGCAGGATGAAGATGTCACGATTTTGTGACATGTCGCAGTTTCACGACCAGAAGGCAAGTGCAGACTCCAGCGCAAGAAGATGTCACAATTTTGTGACATGTCATAGTTTTGCGACTGTAAGAGGAGAGAGACTGTATGACGTTAGTGTCACAATTTTGTGACAAATGCTGAGAGGAAGGCCATGAAGATAGAAGGGTCACGATTTCGCAATAGCATTGAAGATGACATTAGTAGAGGCAAAAGTGTCATGATTTTGCAATAAAAGTAGAGAAGAAGGGCATGAAGACAGAAGGGTCACAATTTCGTGACAGAAGAGTAGATGATGTCAGTGGAGTCAAAAATGTCATGATTTCACGACATAAGCAGAAAAGAGGTCGTCAAAGGCTGTAGTGTCACGATTTTGCAACAACAGGCGAAAGAAGATGTACGACAAGCAAAAGTGTCATGATATCGCGACAACAGGCAAAAAAAGGTGTACAAAAAGCAAAGGTGTCACGATATCGTGACATGTTGTAGTTTCTTAGGGATAGCTACAGATTCAGAGGTAGTTGAAGGACAGAGTTAACCTTGAGCCGACAGAGTTAAATCTGGGTAGACGTAGCATAGGGTTTTGCAGCCGACGTAGTTTAAGGATTATAGCTGACTAAGTTTGTGAATTTTGATCTTGATAATGTTAGTATAAAAGGAGTGCTGTTTGAAGAGATTTTGTATCGATCATGGTGTGCGTTTGAAGTGTGATTTTTGTAGATAGAGTGCGGGGAAAAGTTCGATCGTCGAGGAGCAAAGTGTGTGAAGGCTGTGCTGCTGTGTTTGTGCAGAGGTGCATAAGTGGATATTTTATCGAGCGCTATAATTGCATAGAGGTGCAATTTTGAAGACATTAGTGCCAAACCAAAGGACTGTGTTTGGTGCAGATAAAGAGGACCGACTATGCGGTGATAGAGTTGAGGACAGAGATCTCTAGCCAGAGCAGGGAAGACAGGTGTCTTCTGTGGATAGAGTTCCACTTACTAAGGGCAAAGGAGGTAGAGGTCTTCTAGAGGATCACCATTAAAGAGTAGAGCTAGGGGAAGATGTCTCGTTTGGGTTGGTGCCCATAAAATTTATAATCAGGAAAAGTTTCCCAGAATTTGAGGTGATAAAATTTAGCGAGAAATTTTATCCGTGGAGTAGCCCGCATTGGGTGAACCACGTAAATTGCTGTGTCTCTTTGTGGATGGTGTGTTGTGCATTGTTTTAATTGCTGCTTTTAATTCTGCTATCTCTACACTACATAATACTATTTTGAAAGTTGAATTGAAGCAAAAATAAAAAGTGGTCTTATACTGTTCACCCCCCCTCTTAGTATAAGCTTGTGTTCTTCATTATTATCTTGGCCACTCTATAATCTATCATTGGTTCAATCTCATACCACACTTTCTTTAGCAATTTTTGTACCCACTCTTTTATCAAAAAAATAGATGTGATATATCCATGATAATCTATTGATGTATCATAATATGGATACAAATAAAATACATTAAAATTTTGTGATATATCTACTCCTTTCGGGAGTTCAATTTCAGAGGCATTAGCTGCAAATTTCTTCAAGACCTTCCAATGTCTAATATTTTTCCAAATTATATTTTTCTAAGTTCCTTTCAAGAAAATTTTATTTTAAAAATGTACCAAAACCAACTACACAACTAGAAAATCTTATGTCCTACATTTGAGATGAGCATGTTGCTTGTATCTCATAGTAGTCTCAAAATTATCTTTGACATCATATGTAAATCATATATGTAATCAACAAAATATTCTACTTTAGAACTTGTAATCATATATTTATACTTTGCAAATCATCCACTTCTACACCAAAGGTCATCCATATGCCCTTTGATCTAAACTATTCATCATTGTGTCCAATGTAGCATCGAGTAATCCTTGTCTTTGCAGTTGTCAAGATTGACACCCTTATTAAGGAGTTTATTGATGATGTCAAGCTATCATTTGAAGATAAAATGATTGAGCATAATATAGCCATATTAGTCCTTGTTGTTGATTATTATGTTATATTATATGCACTACTACATATTCCACAAATGCAACACAATGTCACCCAGTGAATGTCATCCCTAAGGTAGAGTAGGTATGACTGTGTTGAGTCATTCCTTTTCACCATCAATATGTAAGACATATTGCTACCTCAATTATGGAAGTTCTTGTTATCACATTTCTATAGCTACAACCACATGATAGACTTTTCTAGATGCATTGTCACCCAATGCAGTGTTGATAGTTCATTGTTGATGTGCATGTCTATGTTCATACCCAACATTAGGAACACCTTAAGATAGTGTTATAGTCCTCCTTCATAGCCCCATGCATTATTTTGCTTTCACTGAATTGTAAACAACCTAAAGCAAATATATTTCTTGTTATCAAAGGCTTGAATATTACAAGGGAATTAAACATAAAAATAAAAAAGTATTTTTCTTTTATTTTTCTCTTTTTGTCCACACCTATCTATTCAAGTTTTACATTCCCTTATAAAATATTTTCTATTTCATAAGATAAGAATAAATAAACCCCAAAATTTCCATAATCATATTATTGTGCTTTAGACTAAAATTATAATGAAAATATTTTTTGGTTTGTAGTTTATCATTTATGAAAACTTGTTTAGGTTGTTGGAAATGCATCTAGTGGTGCTATTAGTGTAATTACACCACTCATAAAACATGATGTTGGTGTTCCCCAATATTACAAGGGCATATGCACTCTAAAATTCGATGCATACCATAATAGTGGACCCCAATTAGGTGTTGTAATAGAGCATCTATTATAATGAATAATAGATGTTTGAATGGATTGAAATACCACACCTCTTAAATATTCCCCTTTAGGCCTTCACTATGTGGATTAACCCTACAAAAAAATCCTTTTGTTTCTTCAGTACATGTTCCATACCCTATGACATGTGAGATAACCATTGTTTTATTTTTTTAATTTAATATTGAAAGTAATTTGTTTGAATTTGACTGATGAGAAAGAATATGCCTATTAGCGTTTATCATTCAAAGAGAAGAAAAAAGGGTCATTTCTTACTTTTACAAATTTTCCCACTAAAATATATATATTTTTAAATTTAACATACTCTTTGTATCTTGTAGCATTTTGGTGCCTTACAAGATACTATTATATGTGCATACATCAATATATCATGTCATGGAAATGACTAAACATGATAGGTTAATCATAATATGCACTATGGATAATTGGCATGAAGTGATCTCGACCATCAATCAATATTTATATGGACATACTCCATTCCTAAGTATCATGAACCATATACATTTTATTTCTACCTTCCAAGGTGACTAGTGCCAACATGTCTTCCCACCCTTCCATATTTTATGAGCGTAAACAAACTCTAAAAACGTAAGTAAACAATTTTAAAGTGTATGGTTTCAATTGAAACTATATTGTCATTTCTTAAATAGTATTTATTATGTACTATCTACTTTAACAAACTAAAAATATTTAATTTTGTAATCATCTATAAAAATAAAAGTATGTGTCATGGTCAAAAAACCCTTCTGAAATGTTCCAAAATATGGACTTTAAAAGTATTGAACATAAATTAGTGTGTCTTACCAAGACAACTCAAATCCTAAATATGTTTTTTTAAAGAACCTACCAAATTTAGCCCAATAATATGATGATGAAATAAAATGTATTTATGCTACGATAATGTCCATCTCTAGACAACACTTCAATTACACAATACATTTAATAGTTGTTCCATGGTGTTCACACATTTCACAAGCATTTTCCATAGTTAACAAGTTTTTCATGTCATTTGTATTATTCCTTCTTTTACTAGTGCAAATATGTTTTTTTTTCCTATCTAACTGGGATTTGTTTTGCTATATAACCCTTATATAGATAATGATGATGCCAAAATGAAAGTATTACTCATGTGTTACTAGTGAATGATCTAATCAAAAATCATAACCATAACATTGGCTTACCTCCTAACAATTTTTGTGTTAAAAGCGCCAATTGTTTTTTAACAATTCCATGAATACATTTTAGTTGTAACTCATTAATTATGAACCTAAAAAATAGGGAGTACTATTGATTGATAAGGGTATTTAAACCGTTGATCTCTTTGCAACAACTGCAAACTTCCTTGATTTCATTAAATCCTCATTTCTAAAGATCCAATTTTAATTTAGATGATATCTTGTTTTTTGCTTGATAGGAGAGTTGGTTACAACCATACTATTTTTAGTAGTTGGTAAGTGTAGGGTTCAAACCACAAGGGCTGCATCCACAAAACCTATTCCACCTTGGTTTTTTATAGCCTAACGTGAAATGGATCACTAGGTGCTCTCGATTTGTACTTTTGTTATCATTTTTGCACGTACTTAGAGGATTCAGATAAGTCTACTACATTTTCACCAGAATTCCCCCAAGATTTGAATATGGGTCTCTTCTTGGTATGTTTCCAATGAGACTAGCACATACCAATCCACATGGCCCTTTGGGGTCAATTTAGATGATATCATACAATTTGAAATTTAATACTATATGCATTGATTAAAATACTTATATTATTCTTAATATAAGTACTATATTAAGAATAATATAAGTATTTAACCCACTGACTGTAATGACCAATTCCCTATTAGATTGATTTGGTTAAATAATTTAACCCCTAAGATCAACATGTTTTTCTGGCTCGTAGTGCAAAATAAAATTTTGACCTTAGAAAATCTCCTTAAAAGAGGCTTGAATCTGGTTAATAGATGCTTCCTCTGCAAGAGTGATTGGGAATCATCTTCTCATTTGTTACTCAATTGTTGGATCTTTCAAGAAGTGCTATTATCCATTCTCAGTTGGCTCGGGATGTCTTGGGTGATGCCTATCATGATTTTTGATTGCATCTCCCAATGGGATTCTCCCTTTTCCTCGCATAGGCTCAAGTGTTTTTGGAAGTTTCTTTTACCTCATGTGATATGGGGAGTTTGGAAGGAGTGGAATGCGAGAGTATTAAAAGACAAGGAAAGGGTAGTCCTCCGAACTAGATTTAGTATTTTATGGAGGACGATTGAAAATTTGTCATCTATCTTAAAGGATTTGAATTTTTTAGTGGTAATCCACCTGAGTGAAATCAGGCTTGAAGAGAGACTCAGATTTAGTCATGTCGATCATCCTCCAACAGCTCCTGACCCTAGAAGTGTTATTCGATGGGCATAACCTCCTATTGGATGGTTTAAATTGAATTTTGATAGGGCATAAAAAGGAAACCCTAGATTGGTTGGTGCTAGGGGGTTATTTATGATAGTAGTGGGAGTTTGATTCTTGCATTTTTGGAAAACCTTGGTGTATAGTCCTCTTAGTATGTGAAAGTTAGGGTAGTCTTCTCAGGTGTCTCATTGCTAAAATAATCAGGGATTCGAAATACTATCATAGAGGGTGACTCTTTAAATTTCATTAATATGCTTAAGGGGACCTATCAGGTTAGTTGGAAGGTATCCAATCTGATTGATGAAGCAATATAGACTATTCAATATATGGACAATGCTTTGATAGTGTACATGTTTAGGGAAGGTAATGGAGTGGTGGATTTAATGGTGAATCTCGGATATTCTCATTCATGATTCTTAGTATGGTAGAGGAAATTCCCATCTGAGGTTTTTCATCATTTAAATGATGAGGTTTCTTAATTACTTTCAGAAGATGGTTCAATTGCTGCTTTGGTGGGGGCTGGTTTGGCATAGTAGGAAGTTTTGGATGGAGTGGTGCATGGCTATAGTTTGGATGGCAGAGATTGTTATTTATTTATTGTGTAAGGTGGGGTATTTTTATTTTCAGATTTTGAATCTTGGGATCTCTCTCCCTTCGATGTTTAAAATTTATCCTTTTCAAGGTTTCTTTATTTTTGGGTCTTCCTTTCATTGGAAGCCTTTTTTGTGTCAAATCCCCTTCCATAACATTCTTTCTCTAGTTTCAAATTATACCTTTGGGATGTGGATTTTGCATTTTAAAGTGGATTTGTATAGGATCACACATTTCATGTCTCCTTTAGGGATTTTGTGGTGGTGGTGGAAGCTTTTTTTGAAGCTTCATGAGATGATTGTCCATATGACTTATGTTCCCTTCTCTTAGGATGTGTTTTTGGGAAAGGCAGTGCTCATAAGTTTTGAAGACTCTTATCTCTATATTTAAGGCATTTCTTCATGATATTACCATTGTATTGAGAGTCCTAGTGATATCCTTTGGTGGTCCTACTTGTGTCTTTGAGAATGGTTTCTATGGGCCAGGTGGTTGTTTGTGGGGCAGTCGATTGTTTTGGCGTAGGGTGGGCAACCTTTTATTTTTTCCCATTATTTATCTTTGGAATTTTATTAGTGTTAAAATTGTGGGTTTATGGGTTCTTCTCTCATGAGCCTTGGAATTCTATGCTACCTCTAAATGGCAGGGTCTTCTTTCTTCTCTTGAGCACCTTTCTATTTTCAGATTTTGGTTGGAAGTGCATTTTTTCTACTATGATACATCCTGATGTGCTTGAGTGTCCTTGGCTACTGATTTTTGAGGGTGTATTTTGTGGTACGATTTCATCTATGAAGATGGTGGATGCCTATTTTTGTTCGGGCTTACTGTGGAGTCTTTTAAGTTTTTCTATTTTTCCTGTATTAGACTCTTTTGTTCTCATCTTATGGAAGAGTGTTGAGATAAAAAGTGGAGGGGTTGTGGTAGTTTTAAAAATGGGAAAAGCTAAGTTGTATTTCTCCAAGTTGAGGTCTACTAAATCTCGATTGGAGCCCACCTCTCTGAATATTGATGATGAAGTTAAAGCTATTCTGAAGAATGGTGGTCTGTTGGAGTGTATCCAAAAGTTTCATGGGAACAAACCATTGCTTTCCAAGTGGATGGTGATGATGTGGAATGATGGTTGGGTGAGAATTGGATCTTGGTCCTTTGAGATCTCTATGGAACTAATTATTCATACTACTAGCCTAATGTTGGATGGTACCTATCATAATAGGGATAGACATTCACTTATGAAAGAGATTAGTTTTTTCCTGGATGGGGAAGAATTTCTACCTAAAATCCAAAATGGCTTCAGTGTCAAGGCTCTATCTCCACCATGGGATAGGGTGGCTAAATTCATCATGGATTATTTTACCCTAGAATCTATGTATGAAGTCATATGTAGCTTGCATGCCATGTTTATGAACCATCTACAGAGGTATATGTGGATGAACATTCCTTTATTTTTATTCCAATAAATGAAGAAGTCTATGGTGGATGTGCAAGGAGGCCATGGCTAGTTCTCTCTCCATAAGGTTTTAGCTCTTTTAGTGTTTGAACAAGCGACAATAGAAAATGAGATGCTGGAAGAGGAAATCCTAAAACCTTTAGCTGATTTATCGATCCATGCGCCTAGCTAGTCTAAGTTGGTTTTTGAAGGCTCTAGTGATGATAGTGAGGATGTTTACTCATTCTCATTGGGCTCTAGATAAAAAAATATTTATCATAAAATTCATGTCTCAGCTAAATGTATGAGGGGAAAACTATCGTAGTAACGATGATTTGGTGAAAAATTCATAGTTTAATCTTAAGACTTCACCTAATAGGGGGTCCACCATTAGTTAGCCAAGACAAAGGGAGTGGTACTCAAAAATCGTTGCGTTTGCTCAAATAAAAGTGGGAGGAAGATAGGTCGTCCCCCTTGTCCCCTTCCATTGATGTGGATATTATTCCTAAGGAATTCCACAAGGACAAAATGGTTAAATATTTCTATACACCAGAAGAGACATCTAAGAGGAAGAGTGCAATTATGCATAGTATGAAATTGATTGAAATCAAGCAACATGCCATTTGGAGCTTTGTGAATATTGCATTAGACTATTATTAGGAGGTATCATGGATATTGGAAACAATTACCCATGATATCGACATGCTAGTGTAGAAATATCTCGGTTCTCTCTTGTGTCCGCTCTCATATTTGTTCTCTCCTATCATGTTTTTTTTTGCTTCTCTAGTTTCTATGGGTTGCTTTGTGTGGTCCGTTTCAAAACCCTCTTTTATATTAATGATATAAAAAAATACTTATATTATTCTTCAAACCATGTCATGTGCGATTGTGTGAGAGGGTGGGTGTGTGGTGGTTGTGTGTTAAATTCCCTATTGATAAGCATAGCTCTCAAATTTATGAGGAGTGGTTGGGAGGAGACTTCTCATATGTGTGCGTTGGTCATAGCGGTTTCTCACACTAACCAAATAAAATAAAAATACTTATACTATTCACAACTTTCCCATATATTTTTAATGTCTTTTAAATTAATTATATGAGATTCAAATGGACCCTACTTGTATTACATTATCACAACATAGTGGTATTACAACAATTTAGATATTATTTATGTATTTGGATTATCTAATTAAATTTTGAAAAATATAACTAGTTAATCTAATACCATTAAATACTTTCTTTTATATGGTACTTTATGATTATTTTATATATATATATTTTTTTTACTTTCCATAATAAAATATATGAAATATATATTGTAAGGATATTTCCACTCCATCAATTTGAGTAATAACACACATACATTATATTAAAATTCATATATATATATATATAATATGCTTTTATTTACTTTATTTACTTTCATATTTATATTTAAATAACTTTATTATCATTGTTTTTAACTTTTTCATAATGCATTTATTTAATTTATTTAATTTTATATTTATATTTAAATAATTTTATTATCCTCGTTTTCAACTTTGTAACCAAAACTGGAATGACTTCGTTGTTAATGCTAGCATTGACACAACCATTACCCCTTCCTATTAAGGGATTTTGTAAGAAAAATGTATTTGAATTTTTTTTATTACATAGGAGAGTTGGTGACATCCATTATTTTTAGTAACTGACAACGTAAGATTCAAACCACAGTGACTACAAACACCAAACCTATCAATCTTGTTTTTGTTGACCAGACGTGAGATGGGGACCGTCGGGTGCTTGGGATTTGTACCATCATCGTCAGTCTGGCGCGCACTCAAAGGATTCAGAGTAGACTACTACCTTTGCAAACTGGCACCACCAAGGTTTGAACCCAACTCTCTTCTCAACAAGTTCCCATATAGAGTAGAACTTACAAATCCACCTAGCCCTTGGGACTAAAATGTATTTGAATTTCTTGGATATTTAAAATCCATGCATTGAAAATTGCATGTCACTTGCTACATAGAGTTCTAGATATATTAGAAAAGCATTTGCATTTGTCCAGAATAATTATTTTTAGCAAGTCCAAAATTCAATTTGGGCTTAGTTACTGCTACTTTTTAAAATTGACTAAACACTTAGGGAAACTTTCAATTTAAATGGAAATTGACATTTAAAAAATTTGAATTTTTATAATGTCAATTTATCAATTATTATTTTTTAATAAATTATATGTATTTTTTATTGAAAATTATTATATATATATATATATATATATATATATATATATATATGGAAAATATTTTAGAAGCGATTCTACTTTTGGGTAAGATCTATGGAGGCATGGGTATCTCTTCTGCAAAAACCACCCAGGGCTTGCACCTACCTTACAACATTTGACACATGCAAGGAGTTGAAACAAAACAAAATAAGAACACACAAAAAACTAAAACAAATAAAGCATACTATTTGAAGGTATCAACAAGAAAAGGCACAATCAAACACATGCACAAAAAAAAAACCATGAACCACATAGAACAAACACACAAACAACATAGCAAAAAACAAAAAAACAACACCAAAAAATGAAACACAAAAAAGAAACCACAAACACAACATAACAAAATTTCATAACAAAAGCAACTAAAAGAAACAAATACACCACAAACCAAAAAACCACGGAACATGAACCACACAGAAAAAACCCAAAAAATAACATAACAAAACAAATCCAAAAAATAAACAACAAAATGAATCAAATACACCACAAACGAAATAAAGAAAAACAAATACAACAAAAACAAAGCACAAAGGAGCTATAAACAAAATAAACAAAAAAAATAACACTAAAAATAAACCAAAGCTTAACAAATTACCAAAAAAATCATAAATTACTTAGCAAAATAGCCAAAGCTTCCAACATTGCCATAAAGAGACTTACTATAAGCCTTAGGATTATGACATCCTTATCATTTTATTTGTTACTTGGTACCATGACACTACTATTGGAATTTGTATGGTCTTTTGGTAGATCCGTTTTGTTTGTAGTTTGAATCTACCCTTTTGTTTTGCACTTGGGTTGGTTTTCTACATTGTAATTTTTTTCCTTTACTGTTATTTCTCAGCATCAAGGCAAGCTCTTTTAATGATTTCTCATCATGCAATCCTTCCTATTCTATCTCTTTATCAAAAAGTGTCTCCATAATTAACTGGTTCTATTTGACCATCTTCATCATTTGCTTGCTCATTCGTGGAGAGAATTTCAAAGGTGTTAGGTAAAATTATTGTTTTCTCTTTTGTTGCTATTTTTATATTTGTGTTTTTTTGTTTAGGGATTTGTAACCCTAATAAATCTCCATCCTATTTCTCTTTTCTAGGGATCTTATGTGGACAATCCTTGGCTAGATGGCCATATTCATGACTAATTCTGCATCTAAATGGAATATTTTCATAATATACTACTTGCTCCCATATTTCTTCCCCATATTGTAAAGTAATCTTCTTTAGAAGTGTTTTTTCAAAATAAATCAAAACATAATCCTTGCATAGATCATATGCTCTAAGTGTTGGGTGCTATCATAAGTCATCATGTAAACTCCTAAAGAATTTCCAATTGTTGTAAATATCTTTGGATGCTAGTATTCTATCGGAAGACCAAATAAACGGACCCAAATAGGGGTAGTTGATGGTATCTCTTCCTCATATTTGAACTTGGTATGCCAGGGCTTCATGAAGAGCCCTACCCTACCAAAAAACCATGGCCCCCCTTGAAAAATGTTCTCCCTATCTTCTTCATTATAAAAAAATAAGAAATTAGCCATTAGGGTAAGTAAAAATTTGGAACTTACCTTTAGTGCTCCAATTTTTGATAGCCCATTGCTTTAAGGTAGTAAGAGTTGGTCAGAATATCATGAATCGATAAATTAGGATTTTCCTCTCAATCACATCTATTCCTTCTTGGATATCTGTTATTTCCAACTTCACTACTAGGGATCCATTAGTTGCTTTCATGTCACCCATCACTGTTTTCCTTGAATCGACCTTTGGAATCCTTAATGGTTTCTTTGGCAATCATTGATTGTGTTCCCCTCCTATTAGAGGTGGTCCTCCATGGATTGCTTATTTAAAATTCTTTTTTGTCTCAATGCATTCATCTTTGTTGAAACCCTCCATCCAAAAATCCAACAAATAAAGTTGCCAAAAATCATAAATTCTCCTCATAAACCCTAATAAATCTATGAATCTCTCCTGGTTGCAAGCTTATTCTAAAACCTTAATGGATCACAGAAATTACAGTACTATTCAACATCCCTTATTGCATAGAAATAAACCTATTACTTGCATATTCGTAAAGCTTACCATGGCTTGAAAATATTATCAAGGCCATATCCGCATTGCACAACACTGATAGTTCATACACTTTTTCATATTATATATTTTTAATGAGGTTAATTAAATTATATTTATGTAGTTTTCAAATATACATATTTTTTTTAAAGTTCAAAGGGGACAACACAACCGTTTCAGGCTTTGGCTCTTTTTCCTAAGGTCTAAGGTTCAAACCGCAGTGTGGGTGAGTGTGTGAGTGGGTGGGTGTGTGGTGGCTGTGTGTTGAATTCCCTATTGATAAGCATAGCTCTAAGATTTATGAGGGGTCATGGTTGGGAGGAGACTGCTCAGCCATGTACATTGGTCTTAAGGGTTTTTGACACCATCCAAATAAAAAATTATATATATATATATATTTATTGTAAATGTTATTTATTTCTTAAATGTATTGTTCAACATTCTCCACATGTTATTTTTCTATAATAAGCTTCATGGAATTATTTTAATTAAGAGATAAAATCTCACTTGGTCAGTTACCTTCTAAAATTTGAATTTGACCAAGATGAAGATCAACATTGCTATTGGTTAAATTAGTTAAATTATATGCTATATGGTTTTCTTCTTTATAATTCCAAGATATTTGCTCCAATAATAAATGATGAACATTGAAAATAATAATATTTTTTATCCAATACCCACATGCATTTTTATTTATAGCACTGATGATAACTTGTGAACCCTCCTTAGTTGAAATATATTTCCATCCTTCTTCTCTTACAATTTTAATCCTTTCCTAGATTTTTATAGTTGATTTTTAAAGTTTCATGTGATTTTGAATAAATGAAGAAAATATTGCCTTCGTTATTTTGAAAATAACGACCTCCATTTATTTTTCTTGGATTTCCTATAAGAGAACCATAAAAATTAATTTTGATAAACCCAATTTTTGGATATTACAATTTCACCCTAGATCAAAGTAAATCTTCTATTTTAATGTCATTATCACATATGACTCTTCCATGTATGTTCAAATCATATAACCATGTTATTTCCAACTTTTTTTCTTCACTCGACACTTCCCACGATGAGCACCATATCTATAAGCATTCTACAAGAGAGTCAATAATATGCTTCCAATCATGGGCATCATTTTGAAATTTATTTTTAAAAATTATATTATTATTTTTAAGCCATAAATTCCAACAACTAATGGTAAGGCCAATCCTCCATGGAATACTCAATGTTTTAATTTTGAATAATTAATTCAACATTTCACCAATTCTTTGAGGTTGATATAGCTACCCAATATACTTTCATATTTTTAAAAGAGTAACCCCAAATTGTGTGAGCAAAGGTATAATGAAGAAGTAAATGGTCTAATGTTTATAAATCCTTATAACACAAGGCACATCTGAAACATCAATGATATCCTATTTTATACTCTCTCTTGCAAGTATCTTACTTTGAACTCCTAACCAAAGGAGTGTTGAGGCCGGAGAGCCTCTAATGACCAAATATTTTTCCAAGACAAATATTTAGGATTTGAAAATGTTGATTGCTCTAAATCAGCATATCCCAAATTTATCAAGTATCCACTATATTTTGAAAAATTTGAAACCAACTCATCCCTTCATGTAACAATTAACAAATAAAACTCTTGAAGCATCTTTGAAATATTAACTACAATTTGCGACTTCCTCTCTTTTAGAAATTTTACTAAGAGAAATCCATGATCTAGAGTTGTATCCCATATTAATATAATCATTGACCTTTAGACCTCTACAAAGTAGGCATTCTCAAGTCAATGGTTACTATTTTGAGTCATATATAAGAGGATAAGGCTTCAACCAAGCTATATACCAAAAATTTGCATATTTTACCTTATTCACTAACCATCTAGTATGATTTTTTTTATCAATTGAAAACTCTCTGATATGAAGTTTTATGTTGCCAATCCTTTGGGTAGGTTTATTTTCCTAAATAATTTTATTACATCAAGATAACCTATATATTCTTAAAATAATAACTTTACCCAATTATTTCCTTTATCTCAATGATCTTCACATAATTTATACCCCTAATTCAAAACTCATATATATAGAATTCTACAAACCTAATCCTTCTATATTATTTTCTTTGTAAACCCTATCACACTTACAAAGAACAAACATAAATTTTTCCTCACATTATTTCCAAATAAATTCTCTTTTAATTTTATAATATTTCATGTTATATCTACTATCAATATTGAATGTGACATTATATAAATATTGATGGATTGCAATGTAGTCTTTGTAAGTTGTAGCTATTTCATCATGGTTAAGAACTTAATTTTCAAACTACCAAACAAGGTTTCATTCTATCAAAATAAGATACCCAAAGCTCCTTATTTCCTTCAAGAAACAAAGGAATACCAAAGTAGGTTGATGAAATTTTTTTAATTTAAAACTCTAAAATATTTAGAATAATTCATTATAAATCTATGGTAGTGTTAAAGAAAAAATCCTAGGTTTTGTAGTTTTTACCAACTATCCAATATCCTTTTCAAATCATGGTAATATTGATTTAATATCCATTGTCTCAATGGCTAAGGGATGGCCCAAAAAATGTGATCAACAAATTGAAGATGATATTCAAATAGACCAATTATGCAACCTAAATATGTTTTATTTTTTATTCTATTTTTACCTTTGAGAAACCTCTCCCTAATACCTCCAAAAAATAATAAATAGATAAGGAGATGGTGAATCACCTTAGCCAATTCCACAAGATGACTTGAAGTAACTATCAAGAGAACCATAGAACAAAATAGAATATTTTTTAGTGCTATAATAATATTTAATCTATTTACACCAACTATAATCAAAACCAAACATCTTGAGAATATCATGTATAAAAATCTAGGAAACCCTATCATATTCTTTGTTCATATATAATTTCATAATAACACCTCATTTTCATAAAATGGAGAGAATGTATGGCCTTTTACACAATGATTTACCATCAAAAAAATTACCTACCACTACCCAGGTGTTGTAGGTGAGTTGGAGAGGGGAAGGCAATCCTCCAAGGGAGGTCCCGGTTTGAATCTCCACCCTACCAAAAAGTTGAATTGGGTACCCAAAATCCAATTGATAATGTTGGTGTGGATAGGTTCGGGCACGACTCGGTGAATTTGATGGTGTAGAACCCCCTGGCCGTGGTCTCTCAGACCAAGGCATCCTACAAGGGATTTTTTTCTTTAAAAAAAATTTTACTTACCACAAAAAAAACCACCTTATTCCTATGAGATAATGCAATCTAGAATGTTTTTCAATCTATTTGTCATAATTTTTTAAATGTGTTAGATAATTATTACATTATTTATTTAGAAGACAATTAAAAGGAATGTGAAGCATCAAGAGCCTCTTAAGACATCCAAGAGATATTCCATTGTACATATATATGTATAAAATTTGAAGTTTAATGTGAAGAGTTTTTTTTTGTTGGAATCAACAAAAGCAAGGAATAATTTTTATCAAAATAAATGACCTTACATACAACATGCATATTTATACAACAATGCATCTCTTAGTTTTAAGAGACTTTTTGATGTTATTACCTCTTTGTGTTTCACCTTCACCTTTGTCTTTTCATCTTCTCTTATGCTCACGAGATATGTGACTATCCAACCTCATATGAGGTGAAATTATTAATCATTTCGTAATAATTACATAACATAAAATAATGTAATAATTACTAACACCATCTTATTTCATTATTTAGTATAAATTTTATTACCCCCCATTATTACTAGAGTTGGTAAACTAGAATTGTTATCTAGCTCTAGTTTAGAATCTACATCTTGCTCTTGCTTTGGGTTTGGCTCTAGCTTTGGCTCTATTAGCTCTAGATAAATTCCATTAGGTATAACTTTTTAAATTAGTCTTTGGGTCTACCTCTAGGTCATTACCTTTGGTTCTTTACCTCTAGGCTGCCTTTGGATCACCTATAGGTCATCATCGCCATTGGGTCATCTATAGGTCTTTCCATCTATGTCACCTTTTCATCCTTTCCTCTAGATTGCCTTTGAGTCATCTTTTGGATCTTCCTTTAGGTAATCATCTATAAAAAATTATTGTTGAATTATATCTTTGGAATCAATCCACATATCCAAAAGAAATCATATAATTTTTCACTACAAATTTTATCACTATAGGTCTTCCAAGCATAGTTTGGGTCATACTCTAATACATAAAGCTTTCATTTCAAGTTTTCCAATACTATATTTTTCTCAAAAAAACTTATAGTTCTCTCATTCAACAAACTCCATCTTCTTTTATAGAAACCATTCAATATTTCTTTTTACTTTATCATATTTTGACACATTCGTTCATTCATAATTCATATGCATTTTTTTGGTCACTTTATCTTTATACCAAAATATTCTTTGATAGTGATCATTACCTCCACAAATATGATACGAATGCAAGTTATAACACTTAGCTATCACATGATTGGATCTTCCACAATGACTATAACAACTCATGCTAGGAATTTCATTCTTCGCATAAATTTCTCTTTTCACAAACTCGATGTCACTACTTTTTTCTTGACAATAATAACCAAGGACTTCATTCGTTGGTCTTTTATTTTGTTCTATGGGCTTTCTCATGCATTTCCCATATATTTCCAAGAATATGTCATTGCATCCTATTTTTTATTATTTTTGAACCAATACCTTTGGTATGCTTTTTAAAGAACCCAAATATTTCACTTTGATTTATATCACTATTACCAAATATGTTCAGACACCCAAAATACCAGAATCATAATGATTTTCAACATAATATAGACTATCACTATCATCAACTTTGACAAGATAATTTGAAAATAAAATATTTTCATTATTAATCTAAACTTTACTATAACTAACAACATTCAAACACCTAACTTCTTCATCATAATTATATTCTTCAATGAGATGAAAAATATAGCCTTTGTCATGGCCATATTCAATCATATTCTACACAAACTCTATTCTCACCATCTATCTTCAAATCATTGGTGTCACAAATAATATCTGTCCTATATATAATTTCACTTATGTCTCAAAAAACACTTTCCATCAGGGGGTTTGGATTTAACCTTTATTCTATCTTCCATTTTTGTTTATTCTAAAAATATTTCAAGAGTGATTAATGGCATATATATTATCTTCACAACTTTAATTGGAAATAAAACTCCATTTTTTAGGCTATCTTCATAAGTAATAACATCTTTTATAGTGGAATGCAAGCTAGAATTCACTGTTAAGAATTCTCTATTTTCATAAAAATCTCTACATTCTTGAAAATAGATATTTCTAGCTTTCTTCTCTCCTCCTTCATTTATTTTGATGATCCATACTTTTTAATTTTTGTTTACTTTTTTCAACTTGTACTGTCTTCTAATGAGACACACTTTTGAATGTTAGTTGGATTTTTTACCTGCTTTCTCTTTGCCTTTTCCATGGTTTCTAGTGTTTTTTATACTTCTTTTTTTATCCTTTGAATTTTGTTTACTTCAACATATAAAATGAGGGGTTCATTATATCTTATAAAATGGTATCCTTTTATATATAGCACTAGTCCTATATATTGAACTTTTCAACATACCTACCATTTCTATATACCCATTGATACATGGAATAAACTACTCCTCTCAATATATATAGTTATGCATGAGAGAGACCTTGAGATATTGGTATCATGTTTGATTGTACCTTGTAGGGAAATTGTACCTCATGAGGAGCAACATAACAAGGCCATAGCCAAGAGCATGGAGTTGGGATAAATATAGGGCCTCTAAGAGTTTCATAAGGTTTACTCCTTGTTATGATGTGATCTTCAAGGTGTGCTTGAAATTAATAAAGAGAATAAGGGGTGTGAGAGAAAAAATAAAACAACTCAAAAAAAGAAAAGGGGTGGCGATTTTCCAAGAGATTTGTTATGGTCTTCCTACAAAAATAGGCTTGAATGCTACATTCCAATAGTGAACACTTTCTCTCCTCGACATAGTGAACCACCTATGAGAGTTACTAGTTATATGCATGCATAAAGAGGTTGGTCTTGTAGGAGAGATAATGGAAAATTATTGGTTCAATATTAGAGGTAAGCTTCTCACACATACATACACTTAATAATACCCAAAATAGGTTAAAAGTCATAGATAAATACATACACATATAAATGGGTCAACAAGAGGCCATAGACAACTATACCAAACATTGTCACAAGCTCCCATGTATATATATGTAAGCAAGATTTTACAAATATTGTGCTAGAAGTGATAGTTCAATATTACCCACATGTCACTCAGGAACCAATTGTTTTTACAAAAATAAATGAAGTAAAATCCTATAATATAATACAATTGAAAACTTGTCAATCTCTTTTATAGTCTAAACTATAGCTATTTATAGATTACAATAGGGAAATTTTCCCTCTAAAATTATATGTAAATAAATTTGACAATCTCATATACTTTTCCTAGGGATCTTGGTCATTGAACGAAGTACTCTTTGACCATAATAACTATTAGATCTAAGACTATCATGACCATACTTCATCTTGAATGACTGTATGAGGTATTTATTCAAGGTATATTTTGGAAGGTGATATTTGTATCCTTATTTAGGGAAGCATTAACTTGGCTCATCTACCTTTATTATCTTTGATTCAACTCAGGTTCAATGTCTACTTGACTTTCTAGTGTCTCTTCTATATCCAGGGTCATCTCGTAGATTGATTGAGAGTTCTTGTTGATGGCACTACATCATGGATTGCAAAATCTCTATTATCAAAACTTATTCTGAAAGAAGGATCTCTTGATGCTTGTTCATTTTAACTGTCAATAATATTTTTTAAGCAAAATTTTGTGCAATTTCCAATTATCAAGATTTATTTAGGCCTCTTCTACTTCAAGATAGAAAGTTTTGATTTACCTATGATCAGGGTTATGCCTTAGTCATAGATAGATAGTGAAGAATCACTATAGGTACATGAAAGACATTGATATGTGGTACCAAGATAGTACTAAAATTATTTCATCCTATCAATGACATCTACTTGAAGATAAATACTCATACATAGGCACAAGTTCTCCATATACTTTGATTTTCTCAATTTAATATTTATGTGCAAAGATACTGGCCTTATGGGGTTGATTATGCTGAAAACTATAGAAGAATCACCTATAAATAGATACACTTCTGTAAATTGAAGGAAACCTAAAAGATATAGAATTTATTTGTACTTGGATGTATTAAAAATAAAAAGTGATTGGGTTAATATACCCAACCAAGGAGTGTGTGCTTGTGAAAGGGTATGACCCCTTGTAAGTTAATATATTAAGATAATGATAATTGTATTATGTTAGAAGGGTCCTAACATGCCACCCCCCTTAAAAGAGCTTTGTACTCAAAGCTAGAAATTTGGAAATTTCTGTTGGATATCGTGAAGAGTTTCCCATGCCACATATTTTAAAGGTAGACCTTTCCAATGGATTAAAACTTTCATGATATCACGAGCACGAAGGTGATGAGAGCGATGATTCAGATAGCTTCTGGTTCGACTATAAGTAGTCCATCATTGGAAAATCTAGGGAGAGTGGTTTGTGTTGTGATATGGGCTCCATATATGAGCTTAAGGCAAGATACATAAAATACGGGGTAAAGTTTGGAAGAGGGAGGAAGCTCAAGTTTGTAAGCAACGGTCCCAATACATTGGAGAACTTTATACGGCCCGTAAAATTTGGGTGCTAACTTTTGAGAACATTTTTGTTTAAGAGAGGATTGATGGTAAGGTTGGAGCCATAAGAAAACCATATCACCCTTGTGAAAACTACGTTTGATTATATGTTGATCAGCTTGCTGCTTCATGTGATGTTGAGTAGTGTGTAGGTTCTCTTTTAGGATCCAAAGTATGTCATCTCGAGTAGCGAGTTCTATTTCCACCGCATGGAATTTTGTAGTCCCTGGAATATAGGAAGTGAGGGATGGTGGTGTTTGGCCATATAATGCTTCATAAGGAGTCATTTTGATGGACGTATGGTATGAAGTGTTATACCACCATTCTGCTAGTGAAAGTCACTTTACCCAATGGAGTGGTTGAGTAGAAACAAAACATCGAAGGTATGTTTCCAAGCATTTATTTACAATTTTTATTTTGCCATCGGTTTGAGGATGGTAAGCAGAGCTCATATGAAGTTGAGTACTTGTAATTTGAACAATTCCTTCCAAAAAGTGCTAGTGAAAGTTGGGTCATGGTCACTAACAATTGTGGAGGGCATACCATGTAATTTTAATATTTTATCTAGGAAGAGGTGGGATATAGTGCTAGTGGTATAGGGATGAGCAACGGGATAAAAATAGGCATATTTAGATAAGCGATCAATGACTATGAAAATGGTTGTTTTTCCTCCCGATTTTGGTAGTCCTTAAATAAATTCTATAGAAATATCTGCCCATGTTTTGGTGGGTATAGGAAGAGGTTGAAGTAATCCTAGAATAACAAGGGTCTCCCCCTTTTGTCTTTCGCAAAATTCACATCCTTTTACAAAATTTTTGATGTAATTTTTCATTCCTACCCAATATAAGGAAGTAGTGGCTCTTTTATAGTTTTTAAGAAACCATAGTGGTCTGCATTGGGTGAGGTATGTAACTCATGAAGAAGTTTTTCATGACAAGTTGAATTGGGGGTGAGGACCATCCTTACTTTGTATCTTAATATATTGTCCTTCCAAGTGTATGGAGGTTTGATACTAGGATTATGTTGAAGTTGTTGAATTAAGGCATCGATAGTAGGATAATTTATCCATTCTTCATGCATCCCATCTACCCATTTAGGAATAAGAGAGGAAAGAGCATGGACTTGAGGCATATCTTCAAATTTTCTAGAAAGTGCATCGGCTGCCATGTTGTCCTTTCCATTTTTATATGTAATTTCATAATCATAGCCAAGAAGTTTAGTAACCCACTTTTGTTGTTACGGGGTATTAATCCTTTGTTCCAAAAAATACTTCAATCTATGATGGTCAGTGCGTATAATGAAATGTTGGACAATAAGGTAAGGCCTCCAATGTTGAATAGCATGGACAATCACCAACATCTCTTTTTCATACGTTGAGAGATCTAGATTCTTAGGATAAAATTATTTGCTTGTAAAAGCTAGAGGCCTTTCATCCTAAATGAGTATGACTCCCATTCCTATTCCCGAAGCATCACTTTCAATGATGAATGGTTTAGAAAAGTTGGGCATGGCTAGAACAGGGGTGGTACACATTGCAATTTTCAAGGTGATAAAGGCCTCATCCACTTTAGATGACCATTTGAAAGTGTTTTTCTTAAGTAATGATGTTAGAGGGGCAGCGATTTTACCATAATTTTGGAAATTTTTTATATAATATCCCGTTAGTCTAAGAAACCCATGCAAAACTTTTAAGGTTTTTGGAATAGGCCAATTTTTCACCTCCTCAATTTTGTAAGTATCTACCATAACTCCTTCCTTTGAGACAATATACCCTAAGTATTCAATTTCTTGTTTTCCAAAGAAACACTTTGATATTTTTGCATAAAGTTGATTTTCCTTCAAGATTTGTAATGCTTGTCTAACATGGTCCAAATCTTCTTCCCATGTTTTGCTATAAATCAAAATGTCATCAAAGAAAACTAAGATAAATTTAGGAAGGAAAGGGTGAAATACCTTATTCATTAGACTTTGAAAGGTAGAAGAAGCATTGGTAAGGCCAAATGGCATCACTAAGAATTCGTAGTGCCCTTCATGAGTGTGAAAGGCCGTATTAGGAATATCCTTTTTGTTGACTCATATTTGGTGGTATCCTGACCGTAAGTCTAACTTGGAAAAATAAGTTTCCACATGGAGTTCATCTAATAGCTCGTATGTTATTAGAATATGGTCATTTTATTAAGTGCTCAAAAATCGACACATAAACACCACGATCCATCCTTATTTATAACTAAAATAATTGTAGAGGAGTAAGGGCTTTTGCTAGGTATAATGACTCTTGCCTTAGGAAGATCTTGTACTAATTTCTCTATTTTAGCATTTTGGAGGTATGGATAACAATAAGGTCTAATAATAGGGGGTTGATGCATTGGAATTAGTGGAATAGTGTGATCATGACTTCATTGTGGAGATAGTTCTTTTGGTTCATTGAATACCGCATTATGGTGGTCTAAAATATTTTGTAACTCTGGTGCCTCTTCTTATTTGTGACTAGGTTGAATTGAAAATAATTGGGCAACCATATCTTTGTTTCCTTTTTGGTTAATTTTCTCCATTCTATGCGAGCTTATGATTTGGGAGGGTCCTGATTTTAGGCCTTTGATAATATAGGTTTGGTCATTTGCTGTGAACTTCATCCATAGTTCATCAAATTCCCATTGGACTATGCCCAAAGTTCATAACCATTGTATGCCTAGTACAATTTTGCAACCACCTAGGGGTAGGACGTACATGTCGCCTTTCATGTTATAATCCCCCATAGTTAGTTTTATATTTTTGCATTTTCCTTTGCATGCAATTTTTCCACCGTTTCCAATCATCACTTCGAAGTTATTACAATGGTATATAAAAAAATTCTTGCTTAGCCACCTTTGGATCGATAAAATTGTGCGTGCTACCAGAGTCTAGGAGCACAATAAGGTTTTGTTTCTTAAAATACCCTTTAACTCGCTTTGTTTGAGGGGCAAATAATCCGACATGGGCGTTGAAGGAAACCTTTGGTGCATTTTTTCGTCACTTTCAAGTGTGTCGGATAATACCTCTACTTCGAGTTTAGGTTTCTCTTCGGTATAATTCCTCCCATATGTAGCATCTAGAATATATAATTTCTGTGAGGCACATTTATGATTTATATCAAATTTCTCATTGCAATGGTAGCAAAGACCCTTAGCTTATCTTTTCTTCATTACCTTGAAACTCAGACGCTTAATTGGGAGAGCAAGGTTAATTTTTGGGGTCGTGTAGGAGTTTTGGGTTCTTCCATTTTGCATTGGTTTGGGTTGGTATAAGTGTTTGATGGTTTCCCCAAGGTTTTTTTTGTGAACCGATTCCATGCCTTGATTTTGTATTCTGCTAATTTTGCCAAGCCAATGGTCTCTAACATGTTTGTAGGGTTATACATTTGCACCTCAATTCAAATTTCTTCTTTTAATCCACTAACAAAACATTTTTGAAAGAAGGCAACGTCTAATATGGATGTTCGATTAGCTAGCCTTTCATCGAAGTGGTTTGGCATAATTTATTGAGGGCCCTTGTAAAGCTTTGAAACTTGCTAGGGTCAAATCACACTAATAGATTCTATGTAAAGTTTGACCATGTCAGAGTGCTATTAGTTTTATCGAACAATTGGTACCATTGGATGGCATCGTTTTCCAAGTGGAAGGAGGCAATATGCACTTCTTGCATTTTCAAAATTTGATTTAGTGAGAAATATTGCTATGCTCTATAGATCCAGTTTGTAGGGTTGCCACCTTCAAATTTTGGGAAGTCTAATTTGGTCGTCCATGGAAAAATGGAAGTTTGTGGACCTCCTAACATTGCTCGATTTGATGACCCGTTGTTGGTTGAATTTGAATGTGTTGTTTCCTGATTTTGACTGATAGCATCAATTTTAAGATCCATTGCAAATATTTTCTCGAAGAGTTCTCTTGTATTACAAGCATTCTCCTCTCTTTCCTGTTTAACTTCTTCAATGAGCCTTTCGTATTTCTCATGAATGGAATCTAGTGATCGACGTTCATCGACCATAGCAGTTGGTTAGATGATAAAAATAGTGCAAATTTGGTATAGAAAAAGTTTTCACAAGTTGTAGCAACTTTGTAAAAAGTTGTTAGCAATTTTTGCAAAAAATTGTTGCTATTTGTTTAGGCAAAAAATAAAAAAATTTGGGGTTTAATGCCCAACAACTATATTTGTTGGTGCTATCTATTTTGTGAGAGTAGCACTTTACATTTAATTTGAACCGATGGTAATTATAGAGCTCAAGGTGGGGTGGAGAGCATGTGGCATGATAGAATAGGTGGGAATTACGAAGCTCAAAGCGATGGAGCACAAGGTGGGGCAGAGAGCATGTGGCATGATAGAGTCAATAGGTACGATGTGAAACACGAGGTGGTCAGTAGGTAGGCAGCAAGGTGATAGTTAGGTAGTCAAGAGCGAGGCACTCAATGATGAGATGACACGAAGCACGGGAGGGTGGTAGGCGGTAGAGGCAGGGAGTGGAGGGTTTGCATGAGGTGGTGGTGGGAGTGTGGCCTAAGTCATGCTCTACACTATACACTGGCGTATTTTAATTCCACCAAGCAGTTTTCCTTGCGAATGTGGAATAATAGTCTTGTGAAAAAAAAAACAAATGACTTATTTCCCTCTAATTCTTTTGACGATGACTCCGATAATGGAATAATAAGTCGACGATCGTAATTTGTGTAAAACCCTTAGTTAACCTTAGATTTATTTAATTTTTCATCGTTGTCTTTTTGGAGTTAGCCTAAAATTTTTAGGAGGCTTTCCAAAAAATGTCTTAGTCACTTTTCTTTCATGAATTTGATGATTTTTTTTTACTTTTTTTACCTACTACGATTCGTAATCATTCGTTAGGATGCCTGTGTTCACCATTTTTTGTTGGGAGGCAACTATGTTCACTGTCGTCCACTGGGAGGCAACTGTATTTGTAGTTGTTCACTGGTGTTAGAATATTTGTGAGACTGATGTGTTGCTACAATGATTTGAAATAGCCAAATTTATTGATGCTTTTCATTGGCGGACGTTCCTGCTTTGACTGCAACGAATAACGATGTTGCGTTGTTTGAGGTAGTGGAGGGCAGTGGGGTGAAGAAATGGGATGGAGATGGCAGCGACCTACGATGGTGGTGTATGGAAACAGTGTTTATGCTGATAGTGGAGGGCTCTTGTAGTGGATGTCCCATAAAAGTGCTCCGATACCAGATGCAAGGCTGCTAGCCTTATGGGGTTGATTATGTTGAAAACAATAGAAGAATCACCTGTAAATGGAATCACTTTTGTAAATTGAAGGAAACCTGCAAGATATAGAATATATTTGTACTTGGATGTCTTAAAAATAAAAAGTGATTGGGTTAATATACCCAACCAAGGAGTGTGTGCTTGTGAAAGGGTGTGACCCCTTATAAGTTAATATATTAAGATAATGATAATTGTATTATTTTAGGAGGGTCTTAACATTATGACCAATGATGTTAACTAATGGGTTAAAAATGGAGTGAAATAAAATATCATATAAATGTGTCCTTATTCCTCAATTTATATGGTGGATGTGTATACATCATTTTGGCAACTATAATATGCTTTAATTTAGAGTCATTATTTATATTGAATTTTGCAATTATGTAAGGAACATGTTTTAATTTTTGTATAAAAAATTATTTTTGATGCAAAATTTGCATGGAAAGTAAGATGTCGATCACTATCAAAATGCACATTTTAAGAAAAAATACTATTCTCCATACAAAATTTTTACTCTTATCTCAAATTTTTATGCCAACATGCTACTCTTTCCTACTTAAAAATAAAATATGCCTTTTAACTCCTTATATAATTTCCTTTGAAAAAATGATTTTTTTTTATTTTAAAAAGTACTCCCTATGATAATTGAACCCATTACTTATTTAAAAAATCATTTTAAACTTTCTTGTAATACCACTTATCCCTTTATGCAACTTGGGTCTTAAAATAAAATTTTACTAAGTTTTACCTTATTGCTAGCCGAAAATGAAGTCCTTTTTTCTTGAGGTCACCTAAAGAAATTTTTGCATGCCTTATTTATCCTTTTCCATGTGATGATCTTCAGACTTTTGCATGGCCACTTATTGTGGCTTCTTCTACTTTGAATAGGTGCAAGATAAAAATATCTTTGACCCTCAATTTAAAGTATAAATTAAATTCTAGAAATGTATTAAAGGATAGTTATGGGTTTATTGTTAGGTTATGGAAGAAATAAATAGAGTACAATAAGTAGATATAAATAATGAATTCATAACACAAACTATAACATATTGGTATTTTAATTATATATATAGTGGGTTATTGAACAAGGCATAAGCATAATTGATATATGCAAGATAAAGAGAAGATAAAACACATATAGATTTATAGAGCAAAAAACATGTATGCATGATAAATAGCAAGTGAAAAAAATTATTTAAATGGATGAATTGAGTAACAGAATGAACAAATCAATTGTAGGACATAATATGTTTGGAAAAAATGCACATTAAACATGTTCCAAGCAAATGTGTTTGATCAATATTTGTAGAAGGCAATTTTCCTTCCTTGTCTTCATTGTTAATGTAACTACATTCAAATTATAGTAACAAATGATAAAATAATACTATTAAATAATTGGGTCACTATAAAGTTATATGATTTTTGGAGTCTCTAACAACCATAGGGGTAAGTTCGGGTACAAGACATGGGAGAAGTTATCTTGGCAATATTTCAATAGCATATAGGACATATAATTAGATGGTCACAGTTGTCCCTTCCTATCTAGGTTGCCCTACATGGGTACTCTTCTTAGACTCCACATACAAAATTTCTTCTAGTAACTTTAATTCTAGATGATAGAATTACTAGAAGTGAACAATAACTTTAAGCACGATAGTATGATATTATTTCTCACCATCAAGAACTTATGTATAACATGTATATTTATACAACACTATATCTCTTAGTTTCAAAGGACTCTTTGGTGTTTTCACCCCTTATATTTTCATCCTTAGGCTTATATTTTAATCATAAATAATTCTCATGGGAGATATTATCCAACCTTATATGAGGTGAAATCACTAAAGCATTTATAGAAAAATAAATGTCAAACTTACTATAGTGAATATTTTTGCAAAATTAAGGTGGGATACTAAAATTATTTTGTAGGATATGTATTTTTGGTGCTGACTAAGACCTTCAAATTTTTAAATATTTACCTAAATAAATTTATATTTTGTATCACATGCATAAGCACAAAAGAAACATTTAGTATCAATGAAACCTCTAGGTTACATTTATATGTAAATATGTCACATTGAGTTACTGTATTTATAGCCTAATAAAGATTCCATAATAATGTATGGACATCCACCTTTTAAATTTTAGAATATATAAGGACAACAATTTTTGTGATACTTTCACTCCATTATTTCCAACACTATTCATCACTATCACTATACATATTCGTAAAATTAGTAAATTCTAAGTATATAGGGAAGTTATGCCTGGATACAAAGATTTATTTTTAAGCACATGTCACTAATAGGGTCAACATTTCTATTTATTTCCTTGGTACCTCATATCATTCTCTTTCATCTACCTTAAATTCTCTCTCATATGTGGTTGCATACATCAAGAGGACTACTTCCTTCCACATTACTGATGGGTATATAGGAAGGAGGTATATAGAAAGATTTGGTATATCAGACTAGTGGTATATTGAAAGTGGGATAATTTAGAATTCATAAGGAACCCTAACCATGCAAGCATCAAACTATTTTCTTAGAAAATATTAGGTACTCAAAGGTTTAAACTTTGGACCTTGGAAGACTAATATGAGAACCATCTTGGTAGTTGAAAAACTTTCATACATTATCACTAGCAGAGTTACTTTACCTAAATAGGATAAAGAAGGCCAACAAAAATTTGATGATGTAGATGCTAGACAACAAATCATCACCCTTTCCATTGTAGATGTTGTTTAGTCACACATTTGTGAAGCATAAAACTCCAAGAAGGTATGGGATAATTTTTATACCATCTACAAAGGGAATTATGGAGCAACAATACTTTATATTCAATATCAAATCTACATATTGAAGGAAGCAAAAGCATTTATGTATTTATCCATTGAGTTGCAAAGCTAAAAGCTGGACTAGATGCCATGGGTGAAATAGTAGAAGATTATATCTTACTATCCATCATACTTAGAGCTCTTCCAGATTAATTTCTAGTGTTCATTCCTTATTTTCAAATATTAAATAGGAATATGCCATTTTATGAGTTGATGAATATGCTTGAATAGGAAAAAGAAACCAATAAATTGAGGATTTTGTTGATAAACAATGGACTTATTTCCATAAAGTCTAATAGAAATAAACCATAAAATCATCCCTCCCTATCATCATCATCATAGAAACAACCTTAGAAACAAAAGTGGTACTACCATATATATGAAAGACAACACAATACAAAGTACTTTTTGTATAACTCTAGGACTCTAGAAGATTATGCCTACAAACCTCTTTAGAAAAAAATATAGTCAAAACCACAAAATCAACAATACGGGCATGTTGCAAATGAAGATTTAGAATTAGATTACACATAAGGTACTAATATCTAAGGTGATGACAAGTTTGAAATATGACATTCAATATATTGAATAAGGTTTTAGTAAACACATGACTTGGAACAAATCATTATTCAACTCCTTCTAAGCCTAATATGGGAAAACAACCACTATTATCAATTATAAAACCTATCATATAAAATAAGTGTGAGATGTTAATATCAATCTTATTAGAGGAAAATACACCATTGAAACGGTACTCTATGTACTATGACTTGTAGATAAATTTTTGTTTGTAACACAAATTTTAGATCATAATATGGTGGTCAAATTCTAAGTTGTTGATAAGTGTTTCATCATAAAACATGGCAAGTTTGTGGAAAAAGGTTTCTATAACAATGGCTTGTTTGCACTTAATGTCTTATCATCTCCTAATGTTTTACTATTTGTAAGCATGATAGATTTGACCTCCCTTTGGCATGGGAGATATGATCATCTAAGTTATGGATACCTACTAACTAACTAAGAATTAAATTGAATTGGGTCTTCCCATCCTTTCACTTACACTATTATATAGTTGGGTTGTTTAGAGAAGAAGCAATTCTAAATCCTTTTTTTGTTGAGTTTTCATAGCATAAAAGGACAATTGAATGTGATACATATCGATATATGCAAATTTATGCAAGCTAGTTTTATTGGACATAAGTAATTTCAAATATTTGTAAATGGCAACTCATAAAAATGTGGGTGTATTTCTTGCAACTAAAGTCAAACATAGTCAACAATTTCTAACACATCAAGAAGCAGATAGAAAATAAAATTGGTGTTCTATTCATGTTCCCTACTTATATCAAGTGGGTAATATACCTCCAATACTTTTTTAATATTTATTGCATAAAATGAGATAAAGCAATAGGTCACTACTACATACACTCTACAACAAGATAGGTATTTTGAGTGAAGAAATCATTACATCATGGAAATAGTTCATTGCATATTCAAAGAGGCTAATTTAGAATAGTAGTATGGGACTAAAGTAGTCTTCAATGTAATGTATCTACTAAATAGAGTACCCACAAAGGCACTACAAGGTGTTACACTTGAAAAGTCTTGGCCTAGGAGGAAGCCTATTATTGTGCATCTTAGAGTCTTCAAGAGTAAGGTATGCATCCATGTTCCAAAGCAAAGGAGGACCAAGTTGGATGAAACGTCCCTATCATGCATATTTCTTGGTGATGGTGATATGTCAAAAGCTTATCGACTGATAAATCTAGTCACAAAGAATATTTATATAAGTAGATATGTGGTGTTTAATGAATAATTTTAAACTAAAAAAAAAACAAAGGATTATAAGGAGTCTAAATATGTTAGATATTCAATTGTGAGCATTGAGTCAAATAAGAAAGTTCATGAATAAATTTTAAAAGTTGAATTAGATGAGGAAGTTCCAAAATTTATTGATGAGTTGGTAGTAGTTGCCCTATCAAAATAAAGTACTCTAAAATGTCTCACTAGAACCATCACAAATGCTAAATTTAATGCATCACTTGACCTCACTTCCACATGACCACTTGTAGTAGTACACAACAAGATGTAAATCCCTTCTTGATGACTTTAGTGATGGAAAATTCAAAATTAACATTAGTGATTCATGATAAGTAGGCTAATTGAAATATTGCTTTGTTGGGTGTCACATGCATTTGGGATTTTTCTCCCAAGTGTGGTAATTGATTTAGATCAATTGGACACTTTGTACATTTTGAAGGTGCATTACTTACTTATACTGTTGGGTTGACATTATTATAACCTAATTGTTATCCATATGAATAGGTCTATCCATATTCTCTATTCTAATACATCTTAAGGTATCCAAAATATTTTCTAGACTTCAATTTTACCCAAAGATTTTATAATCCTTATGTAACACCTCAAATTCTACAAGTGTATGTTGGATTAGTAGCAACAATGCATTCTCATGCACATGTAACACAAAGTGTAGCTGGCTACCCTACATTAATTGGATATTCTACATAGGGACAACATAGTGTTCAATATTGTAGACCTAAATTGGTGACAACAAACATCCACATCACCAAAGTATGTAAATGGGTCGTTAGTCCTAAATGTTGCTCAAAATTTAGGAGCATCAACTCAAATCCAAGAGCTAAAGCTAGATGCAGTAAACGTCACAAATAATTTAATAAATAGGGATGTTAGGTAATTAATAAATTATTTGATCACAAGATAATTGAAAAAAATGTGAAGCACCAAGAGTCTCCTGAGACGTTCAAGAGACATCCTATTATATCTATATAAAAAAATCTGAATTTTAATGTGAAGAGTAATTTTTATGCTCAAACTAATAAAATGATCTTATAATTCTTATTACAAAGACATATTACACAAAATTATCATTTTTTTAACATATTTATATTGACTCATGAGACATTCTAATAACAGAGACATTATATTAGTAATTGTTTGTGGCTCTTCACTCCGGTGGATCTTGGGCTGAATTTCATCAGTTTTCATTTGTGTTTGGATTATTGCGGTTGTCTAAGTGGTTCCATTGTTAGGTCCTCTCTTTTGCGTTGCTAGTGTGTGATTTTGATGAAATGTGGTATCCGGGTGGGGAAGCTCTGGACAAACCGGTGGAATCTCTTTCTTTGGAAAAGTCTTGTGGCCAAGCTATTGGGGATGCTGTGCCCAAAAGGAATGGGGGGAGTGTAGACTTAGCCAATCATGTTGTTGATGGAGATGTTCATCCCCAACTCAAAATATTTGTCTCTGAATAAACTATGTCCTCTCTATTGGTGAATCTGTTTGGTAGATTAGTGGGAAAATTCTTCAAGAGTAGATTAGATTTGGATGCTTTAAAGAGATGAGTCATCGTATGTTGGAAGCCGACTGGTAGCCTCTATTTATCTCTTCTCTTGAGGAACTTTTTTCTCTTTTCTCTATCGGACCCCTCTGATGTTGATCGGGTTTTGGAAGAGGGGTCATGGTTTTTTAGAAAGCATGGATTGTATTTGAGGAAATGGGACTCTGGGTTTAACCCTGCTACTCACAAAGTGGATATGGTTCCATTTTGGATTCGTCTTCTTGAAGTCCCTCTCTATTTATGGCATGACTTCATATTAAAATAGATTGCCAATGAAATTAGAAAAATTATCTCTTTTGATACCTCTTCTATGTTGAAAGACAAAAGACAATTTGTTCGCTTGAGTGTTCTGACGGACTTGTCCAAAGAGCTACCAAAATCTATTTTGATCAATTTTTTGGTAGGAAGATGGGAGCAGGTAATCATCTACGAATATGATAGCTTTTCATGTTCAAATTTTTGAGGCAAATTTCATTCATCTTTGCATTACAAAAGAAATTCAGGGGATGCCCCTACTAGGGTGCAATGCTCTCAAGGATTTGTGTTAGCAGTGGAGAAAGGGAAGAGACCAGCCTCTATTTTTGGTGTTAGCAAGTCTGTTTGATATTTCTCATCAAAGAAGCAAATTATATGGAAGAAGAAATCCTTCGCTGCTCCATCGGTCAAGGAAGCCGTTGCTACTTCGATGGCTCTTTGAAATTTGACTCCCCCTCTTTCCTCCCATATGTTGGCACCTATGGTTAGGGAGGAAGAGTTGGTCAAAATGATGTGTTTGGATATTGCGATGGAGAATTCTAATATGCTAGAGGTGGACTTGTTTTTGAAAGTCAATATGGTGGAGGATTCTATTCCCTTAGACAACTCTTTTGAGTGTTAAAATGCTCTGGAAAAAGACTTGGGTCCATCATGCTCTAAATCCCTGATGGCAACCCCAGTGGGGTCCTTAATGGAATGCCCACACTCGTCAGTGGCTCACTGTCTATCCTTCTCTCCTAGCATGGCCTATTGTGTGGATGGTTGTTCCCTCTCTGTGGTAATAAACAAAGCTTTAGTGATATATGTGGCTTCTAATTCCCCGTATCCTTAGTTGGTGGTAATGGAGAAGGGTTCTCTTGGCCCTAAAACCCGTAGTCACATAAGACATTTGATGGATTTGGGCAAGGCCTGTAAACCTAGAAAGCCAGTGTCTAAATTAAGCAAGAAAATAAAGGCCAATGAGTCTATGGCCAATGGAGGTCAATCTAGACTAGTTTTGAAAATTGGTGAAGGTGAAAAATGATTGAGCTTGGATGGTTTCTTGAGCTCGTTAGTAGATGGTGGAGATAAAGTGAGTTTCCCCTTCCAATAAAAATTTGCTCATGGAACATAATATGGCTTAATAGATCCTCTAAGAAGTGCTTATTGGCATCCCTGAGAAGAGAATTGGTCCCTGATCTATTATGCATTCAATAATCAAAGCTTGAGGCCAAGTCATGGAGATCGATCCAAAGGGCAATATGGAAGGACTCGGGTTTCATGGCCAGTGAAGCTATGGGAACAGCGGGTGGACTCCTTTTTTTTTGGAATTCACATAAATTTTATGGGCATGTAATCTCTGCTTCACATAGAGTGATAAATATTCTTTTCTAGTGCAACACAATCCAAAGGCATTGGGTGGTCTCCAATATCTACGCTCTAAATACCCTTATGAAAGGAGATATTTTTGGTAGTTTTTCTAGAAATGTGTCAAATATTCATTCATGAACATTGGTTAGTGATTGGAGATTTTAACTCCACTTTATATCCTTTGGAGATAAGGGGTGGAAGTGGCCTTGAAGAGTGTAATCTTGTCGACCTAGCAGATTTCATATATTTCACAGAATTATGAGACGTGGATTTGAACGGGGGGAATTTTAATTAGAGTAACAGAAGGTCGGATAAAGGTTTGATCCTGAGATGACTGGACAAAGTGCTAGTTTCTTCTGGAAGTCTTGAATTATTTGGGGATGCGATGCTTTCCACCTTGCCTAGAGTAGGCTCAGATCATAATCCTATCCTTTTGGAGATTGTTGAAAACTCTTCTTTTGTTTCAAGACCCTTCCGATTTGAAGCAATGTGGTGTAACTTCCCTAAATTTGAAGATTACGTGAAAAAATGGTGGGATGAGGAAGCACTGGGATTGATCCTTTTTAAAGTTGCATTCAAAATTCGAAGGCTTAGTCATCAATTAAAATGGTGGAACAAGAATGTGTATGGTAATATCTTTAGGGAGTTGGAATATTTACAAAAGAAGGTCACTAAAATGGAGAAAAATATTGAGTCATAGGGACTCTATGAGGTGTTATTAAGGGAGG
>JAQPPZ010011434.1:0-46889 GCA_028583015.1 Wollemia nobilis
TCCATAGTTGGTTCCTCCTTATTTGGTAAAGTTCTTCATTTTATAAGTATGGGCCCTAATCTTCTTTCTATTTATTGCATCACTCATACAAATGAAAAGGTACAATTTTGGTTGGATAAATGGGTGGATATTTATGAAGGCTTTAAGATAGTTATTTCAAGTTATTATAATGAGTCCAATAAAATGTACAAGGTTGGTGAGTGTCCCTCTTTTTCTTCTTCACATAATCCAAGATACCTTGTGGATATTATGGATTGGGTGGGTAACAATAGCAAGTGATGGCACTATAAGATTAATCCTTGAGGTATTTGAATCAATATTATATGGTCAATGGTATTCCTCTTATTTTCCCATAGTAGCATTTGTGAGGGGTGAATTTTGGAAAATTATCATTAGTAGTCCTTCCCCAAAGGGATAATTATAAATGCTACATGATCCTTGGAGCTTATTCACAATAATATATTTAAGCATGTGAGGTCTCCATCTCTCTTTAAGAATAAGTATTTTCTCACATTTATTTATGATTTCTCTAGATGTATTTGTTTATACAATATTTACACTAAAGATGAAGATTTTGAAAAGTTTAAGGACTTTGAGGATCTTACCAAAATTGTTTTTGAGGGTATGAGTATGTTAGTTATTCTTTTAGTTTTTTTTGGCTCTCCATGGAATTTATTTTCATAGTACTATTCATTACAACCTCGAGAAAAATGGATTAGCTAAATGAAATAATGTGGTTATCATGGATATGGATACATATATATTGCATTCTAATCATATAAATCACAAGTTTTATGGTTAAATAGTGATTTGTGCAACTCATAGCATAAACATAGTTTAACCCAAGTAATTGAAGGTAGGATTCCTCTTGAGAGATTAAAAAAAACAAACTTAGTGTCTTTAATTTGTGTATCTTTGGGTCCATTGCATGGGCTCATATTCTTAAAGACACATGGAACAATAATGATGCAAAGATCCATTTTTGTATTATTGTGGGCTACTCTAATAACTCTAAGGATTATCGTTTGTGTGATCCCATAAAGTGGGATATCATTATATGAGGATGTGATCACTTTGCTATCATTAAAGTAGCAAATGCTAGAGTGTGATCCCATAAAGTGGGATATCATTATGGGCTCATATTCTTTCTTCATAGAGAGCTTTAGGAAGAGATTTATTTAACATAACCACCTAATATTGATCTTGATAGGCCTACTCCCTTGGTGTGTAGGATAAGGATTGCTTGTATAAAATTAAGCAAGCTCCTTATGCTTGGTATGATAAGTGTTGGATTTAATAGTACTTTCCAAAAATAAACAAAAATAAAATATTACCCATAGTAAAAGAATAACTCATAGCTAAACATAATTTAGTATGAAGGGAATCCATAGACACCAAAGTAAACTCACTAATTTAGGGTATAAATACCTAAATTACATATGATCTTAGGTCGATGTTAAAGCAACAACCTAAAGGTTTATAAATTAAAATATTATAATAAAGCCACCTATACAAGGTGTACAAAAACTCATAAGGCTATACAACAAATATAAAATAAAAATTCGTCATGAAATCAAGTAAATATTAACACTACATATTTCAACAACAATATTCATTCTTTCTTAGTTGTGTATTTTGATAATGTGAGGTAGATCATGGTGTCTACAATAAAAATTAGTATGGATATAATTTGGTATTGTGTTTATGGTTGATGATATTCTCCTCATAGGAAGCTCAACATCATTAATCTAGGAGATGAAACCATGGGTTTATGATACTTTTTAAATATTATATTTGGGTTTCTTTTATTATTTCATGAGATTCAAATCAATTAGTCACCTTCTGGGATTGTCATTTCTTAGCCTATATTTCAAAAATAAAACATAAATATAAAATCATTCCATTGATTTGGAACCAAATGCTTCTTCTTACAACCTTTACAAGAAAAAAATATGTAGTGTGGAGATTCTCGTAGAAAACCCAAACAAAAATATATAAATATCCTCTCCTTCCTTGGTCTAATAAAATCATCAATGTTTATATGGATTCCATTAAAATAACGTACATATACACCCCAAACATCCTCCTTCATCCTTAAAGAATAAAAAATAAAGTTGTTTTGGAAAATAATAATTTCAAGACTTTATCCATATGTTAATTCCAACACTCAATCCATGACTAGGTGAAAGATTGAAAGGCATTCAAATACTACTTACACTAGCTTTCTTCTCCCCAAACCCTCACATCTGAAATCCTAAAAATAAAAAATTTAAAATATGGTCCAAGGATCCAAAACCCTAATCAAAGCATCAAGGAGGAATCTAAGTTAATATTAAAGTTGTGTGTTAATGCCATGATGGAGAAGGAGTGGGGGAACTCATCTTGAGGCTTCATAAAAGCTTTAGCCAAATAAAATACTAGGGCAACCTAACATTCATGCCCAAATAGAAGGAATTGAAGGAACCAAATTAAATCACACACACATCTCAAAGTAGAAATTTAATTGAAATCCTTGTCAAATCAATAAGAATCTACAAATTTATAATGCAACAAATATCCATGCATTAGAATTAATCACTTATCATGGATATGTTTATTAAGGAAATAAATCAATCGAGAAGTGCTCTAAGTGAAATGTTTGCTATAATGAAATGAAATTTTGAATAATGTTCCTTCCATTTGACATGCCAAGTAGAATATTATTTAAACTATAATAAATAAATAAATTTAATTAATTTATATTATATATTTTGAATAATTATATTATTATTATTTTTTAATTTACATGGTGGAATTGGTAGCCGCCACGAATCCAGGCAGGTTGTCCGACTTTTATGGCCGCCATAGTATTCTGTGTTGTCCGACCCGAAGCCACCACACAGATCTTCATGTAGTACTCCCCTATAACCACCATGCCACAATCATTTTAAACCTTTTACGCCACTGAAAGCACCAGGAAAGGGACAAGCATTCAGTCCGACGAGGCTCGAGATTTGAACCTTGGACCTCCACCCGCCTTATGGGGTTTGGATGAACCAATTGGTCGACACCTCGGACCTGAATAATTATATTATTAAATGTATTAATAAAGTTTATTAATTTTAAAAATATATAAAGTATTTACGCTTCATATTTTAATTATTTTTATTTAATAAAAATAAAAAATTAATAGTTTTAAAACTCTGACATAAAATTTGGTCTATGAAATAACAAATTTAATTGATACTTTTACATCAAATATTCTAAAAAAATAGATAGACAACAATTATAATAATCAAATAATTTAAGAGTAATTGCAACAACGAGTGTGAGTGCAAGCCAGGAGTAAGTGCAACAACAAAAGTGAGCATGATATGAGAGTAAGTGTAGTAGCAAGTGTGAGTGTGAGCTGAGAGTAAGTGCAACAACAAGCATGAGTAAGTGTAGTAGAAAGTGAGTGTGAGTGAGTGTAGCCAAAAGTGAGTTCAAGCGCAAGCCGAGAGTAAGTATAGCAGCGAGTGCAAGCACAAGATGGGAGTGAGTGTGCAAGCCCAAAGTCAATAAGATCAAAGAGGGAGTACAAGTTGAGATTTAGTCATGGAAGAAGAGTGGCAGGTTCATCTAGAGTGCATCAATGCTTCAAACCCTTACCATGAATGTGTGGAACATTATTTCCAAAAAAAATTGAAGCCAAGGAACGTAGAGAAAAAGAAGAGATAAGGGAAATTATGAGCCAAGAGGGAGTGAAATTTGGGAGTGAGTGTGAGGTATGAGAGAGTGTAAACTAAGAGGGAGTGCAAGCCAAAATTTAATCATGGTGAAAGAGAGACAAGTTCATCCAAAGTGCATCAATGCTTCAAACCCTTACCATGAATGTGTGGAATATTATTTCCAAAAAATTATTGAAGTGAAGGAATGCCAAGAAAAAAAGAGATACAAGCAATTATGAGCCAGGAGGGAGTGCAAGCCAGGAGCAAGTGTGAGGAAAGATAGAGTGCAAGCTGGAAGCAAGAGCAAGCAGAGAGGGAGTGTGAACAAAGAGGGAGTGCAAGCCAAGAGCAAGATACATTAGCTATTGTGGAAGGAAAGTCATTTTTGAAAGCCCTAATAGGAAGTCAAGATGCCCTATATAGAAATCAAAATGTCCTTGTTGGAAGTATGAAGGTCCAAGCTGGAAATAAGCGAAAGAGTGAATACATGGTAAGTTTGATCTAGGTAGTAGATGGTACACCAAAAGTAAGTATTAAGTATGAGATAATTGAGCATGATATAATGGTTCTTAAAAGTAGAGGGCTAATATGTAAGTTTCATAGATCATGGATAAGGTTTTTGGTGATTCAAAATTGGATCAAGTGGAAGTGAGGATTGAATTCAAAATTTTTTGTGACTTTTATTCCTAAAGGTTTTTTCCTCATTATATTTTCCAATTCAAAAATTAGGGATAAAATAATGGTTGGTAGCCCATGGTTTATGGGAAGAGATGCACTTTATTTGAAACCATGGAACAAAATTTTTTCAATTGAGACAAAAACTATTAAGAAGCTTCCAATGTGGATTAGGCTTTTGGACTTCCATATCAACTTATAAATAAGGATGTTTTGAAAAATATTGGAAATACCCTAGGGGAATTCATAAAGGAAGGACCACAAACTAAGGAGCAAAAACATGTTATATATACTAAAATATGTGTTGCTATGGATATTTCAAAACCTTTGCCACAATCCATTAAGATTATATCTAAATCAAGAGAATGGGATCAACAAGTATATTATGAAAATATTGCATTGTGTTGTCACAATTATTTTGAGATTTGACACATGGCAAGAGTTTGCAAAGTTAAAACTATGAAGAAAGAGACAAAAAATTATAGCCATGAGAAAAACTTTAAAACAAATCAAGGAAATCATTCAATAATAGAAGCTAGATCAGATCAAGGATATTCCACTCCAAAATAAGAGGTAAAGAAATCTTATCGATAATATCAATTGGTAATTTTAGAAGGAATTAAAGGTGCAAAATAAGATGTGAAAATAAAACCCAAAACAAATACAACAAAAAAAATTCAAGTTTATTCTAGGTAAATCATCTTCATTTTCCTAAAGTAGTATAGAATCCTCTTCAGGTAATAAAAGTGAAAGTGATGAAGATGTTATCCCTTGAACTTTAAGGTTTCAAGAGCAGAATAATATATAAATGATATTGGAGGAAACTCATTCAATAATAGAAGCTAGATCAGATCAAGGATATTCCACTCCAAAATAAGAGGTAAAGAAATCTTATCGATAATATCAATTGGTAATTTTAGAAGGAATTAAAGGTGCAAAATAAGATGTGAAAATAAAACCCAAAACAAATACAACAAAAAATGTCAAGTTTATTCTAGGTAAATCATCTTCATTTTCCTAAAGTAGTATAGAATCCTCTTCAGGTAATAAAAGTGAAAGTGATGAAGATGTTATCCCTTGCACTTTAAGGTTTCAAGAGCAGAATAATATATAAATGATATTGGAGGAAACTCATAACAATTTAAGTTTTTTAGGGTAGAATAAGAAGGTAATTGCTACATAAGAGCATCCTTGCACTTTACAATCTCTAGGGAAATATAAAGAAGAGTGTGCTTTTGAGGTTATTCCTCGCACTTTAGATCCTTCAGAACAAGGTAAACTTAAATATGATAAGTCTTACTATGAAGAGTATGAGAAGATTGAAGAAATTTATGAAGATGAAAGTATTGCTGAGAATGAAAAAAGGAAGACCCAAGAGGCAAGAAAAAAAAAATAGAAAAAGAAACACAAAGGGATATCAATATAGGAAAACAAAATCAAATATCACAAGTGTTAACAAGAAGTGGGATTAAATCCACAAATAAAATAAAAAATAACAATGAAACTAATATCTTGGAATATTAAATCCGCCCATGTAGAGGAGTTGGAGAGCAAGTGGGTAGTTAAACCTCTCTAGTTGTTGAGAGGCCTAGGTTCAAATATCTCGCCTCACATGTTACAGATATGTTATGTAATGGTTCCCTCGTGGTCACACTCTATTTACCCCTTGTGGCCACCACCAATAAATAATATAATATCTTGGAATATTAAGGGAATGAATAAGAACCCTAAAAAAAGGTATTAAGAAATTGTGAGGTTGTTATAGACAAGATATTTTTGGACATAGAAGTTGGGAAACAAATATTTTAAATTTAAATTTCATCTTGACAAAATTTAAAATTTTGAATGCATTTGATATAAAAGGAGTTGATTGTAGAAACTTAGTAGTTTGAGGAAGATGAATATTTTTGATAGAAGGGCAAATAAAGAATATCTCTGATAGAAAGATAAAGTTTGATATGCTTTAATTAACTTGTTAGAAATGTAATGAGAGTAATGTAATGTTTTGTTTTTGTAATGGGAGTGGCCCCTAGTAGAAGCCACACATAACTTACTAGAAAATAATACTAATAATCAAATTATTTAAAATTATTTTCAATACTATGATTCTTTTTATTTAATCAAATTAAATATTTTTAAGACCAATATGACATAGAAAAATTGATTAAACATCACTTGTTAGAAATGTAATGAGATCAATGTAATGTTTTGTTTTCTTAATGGGAGTGGCCTCCAATAGAAGCCATGCATAATTTATTAGAAAATAACAATAATAATAATCAAAAAATTTAAAATTATTTTTAATACTATGATTCTTTTTATTTAATCAAATAAAATATTTTTAAGACCCGATTTTACTTTTTATATCATATCTTCCCAAAAGCACACATAAACATCATTATAATAACAACAAATAATTATATATATATATATATATATATATATATATATATATATATATATATATATATATTTTAAGAAAAAGAAGATTATATTAATTCATTAACTGAAATATTACAATATTTTGGTGCTAGCACTCTCCACTAGCTAAAACAAAATGAGGTGGATTAGGAGTAAAGCATCCATAACTGAATATACATAAGAATAGAAGCTAATATATACAAAAAAATACTATAGCTATATCTTGGTGCAATACATAAGATATCAACATTCATTTGTGGGAGAGTATGTTATAAGAATAAAGTTTGGGTATGTCTTCTGACATCTTTTGAAGTCTTCAAATAAGAAAAGAAAGTAATAAAAACTTGAACCTACTCATCATTGTTAACTACCTTCTTCTTAGTTTCCCCTTGGACCTTCTGAAGATCATTAATTATATGAGAAAGTTGATGAATTCTACCAATAACATCTCGAGGTGTGTTGTAAGGTCCATAGACTTGGGAATGAATGTGTCCCATATGTAACAAAATATCAAAGGTCAGGTCTACTAAAACTATATCCCATGGAGGATTAGATCCAGTAAACACCTTTTTGCATCTACACTTCTAAAAGTGCCCTGAGAAGGATGAATCTACAAACATCCCAGAGTTTGGAGCATTGATCCAGCTTAGAAAACCAAGCAGAGAAAGCTTTCAAGATCTAGTGAAAGAGGGAAAAAGAAAAGAGTAGAAGACATCCCAAAACTATTTAGCCAATGCTACAAAACCAAAAAAAATGAATAAGAGTTTCTAAAGCATTAAAAAAATTGTATTGAGGGGGAATGTATAAAATCGTAGCCAAGTTGGAAGTTTTTGATGCAAAATCCACCATCCAAGAAGTTGAGTTTTTGATTCAATAGGAGTTTTCCAAATTTGAGTAGCAAGAAATTGCCATTGGGCATTGGTAAAATTCACTTGCCACTTGACATTGAGCTTAAAGTCTAAATAAAGGGGGACACAGAAGATTTTTGTATAACCAACTAGAAGTAATGGAAGAGATTCTACGACCATTAAGCCATCTCCAGTCATTCTAATTATTATGGGTAGTTTTTCCCAACTTCATAAGGACCTCACATGGGATGAAAGCCATAATTAAGCTATAAGACTCTTTGAACTTAGAGGGAAGGGAGCAATAATTGTAAATCTAGTTCCAGGTAAGAATTGAGTAGCTACTCGGATCCCAGATATCTCTAATTCTATCAATTCCTTTCTTAAAAAAAGATAGCCCTATGAATTGAATTGCATAAAGCTAAAGTTTTATCATCATGGAGGATAAGTTTGTTCCACCAAAGACTATTTAGATTGATGCTCAGACCATGTCTCAAGGAGTCAGACTTCCAAGCCAATAAACCATAGTAAGATCATCTTATAAATCTTCACTTTTAAAAGGAAATAATGTGGGTATTTTGTTTAAAAATATTAAAGCATATCAATCAAAAGGAATATGAGTTTTTCCCCTCCCATTTGTGATTCCCTTATGTGTAGGGTATATTATATTATATTATATTTAATGAAATGTTAACATTTTTTTTTTGATGTAGGGTATGATTTTGGATTGAATTTAAATATTATTTTCATAAAATTATTTATAAACAACATTTTTTTTCTTTAAAAAAAAATAGTTAAGTTGTGTTTGTTCATATTCTTCCTCCTCTAAGTAGTTATTTAATTTCACCCATCACCCTCTCCTTGGTAATGGCCTTATTATATCTATCTAGTGGATCATGATCAATCAACACTCAAACACATTCAAGTGCAAGTTATTTTATTTAAGAATTTTTCATTAAATTTAATTATAAAAATCAAATTTACAAATTTCAAAATGTTGAGTTGGTAGTGCCATTTAATCAATTATTTTATATAATTGAATGTAAAAAAAATTGAGCGATGGTAGGGTTTGGGATTAAATCTTACTTGTAGTAAATTATCTAAAGAGATTGTATACTATGTTTGTAACCATGTGTTGGACAACAAAAACCTATCCAATATTTCTATTATATAAGTTAAAAGTTTTTTTAATGCATATATTATCCCATGTATATTGAAAGCTTGAATAAATAGCATCCCAAAATTCTATTATGGTTTGATTCCCTTGCTTCATATTAAAGTTTTACCTCATAATCAAAACATTTCCTCTCTTTCTCCATCAATATTATGTTGTAATTTCTTTTCATGTGTTCAATATCATAATATTTATAACATAATTTGAGACTGTTCTCATAATCCACTTATTGATCCCATCCACTTCATTCAAACTCAATCCTAAGTGGTAAAGATTTTAAAATATCCAAGGCAATGTATATCTAGGTAAATACAACATGCCTTTGCTCCTTAATAGTTAGTCCTTTTTAGATTAACTTCCCTTATGTAACCATAATATTATTATAAACCTCCTCATTGGTAATTTTATATAAAAGACCAAAAAATCAAATCCACGCAATTCATTTTAATAGTTTTTTTGAAGAACACAAGCTTATACTGAGAGGGGGGTGAACAGTATAAGACCACATTTTACTTTTCTTTTTGAATAAATATTATGCAATGTAAAGATAGCAATATCGACAAAAGTAATCAAAGCAATGCACAAATCACCACACACAATAGAGACACCAATTTTACGTGGTTCACCCAATGTGGGCTACTCCACGGAGAAAATCTTTTACTAAAATTCTCAAACAATCTCTTGGCAATACTTTCCCTATTATAATGTTTATGGACCTCTATCCAAAGGAGACACCAATCCCCTTATCGACAAAAGTAATCAAAGCAATGCACAAATCACCACACACAATAAAGACACCAATTTTACGTGGTTCACCCAATGTGGGCTACTCCACGGAGAAAATCTTTTACTAAAATTCTCAAACAATCTCTTGGCAATACTTTCCCTATTATAATGTTTATGGACCTCTATCCAAAGGAGACACCAATCCCCTAATCAAGTTCATGGATCTCTATCCACAAAAGAACTCCTTTCTCCTTAGATTTGACTGGTGATCTTCTAGAAGAATTATTGCCCCCACTACTTTGGCTAATGGATCTCTATCCACTGAAGACACTTGTCCTCACTTCCCTGGCTAATGGATCTCTATCCACTGGATATTGTCATCCTCTATACTCTGTAACCTTCAAAGCTCTATCTAAAATATTTACCAAACATATTCCTTCGATCTAACACAAATCTGCTCAATCTCTGTCTCTGGTCTGGCATAAACCTGTCCTCAAATCTACACCAAACTATGTTCTCAAATTTTCACTAAAAACATTCCTTCATTCTAGGACAAATTTATCCTCATTATCTATCCTTATGACTTAACACAAAGCTTGACTTAATCTCAAATCAACTCTGCTAGATCTACCTCAAACCTTAACCCAAGGTTTGAACAAATCAATCAATCAACTCTACTCACAAGTCTTCTCAAAGACTTATCTCAAATCTGCTTTGTAAGCTTCAACAAAATCCCACACTAATCTATCCACAAGTCCTCTCTAGAACTTGCATAATCTTCTCTCAAGTCTTCACTAAGACTCTTTTCAAATTTGCTCAACAAGTCCTCACTAGAACTTGTTCAAATTTTTCTCAATAAGTCCTCACTAGAACTTATCAAAACTCATAGAAACATAAAGAGAATTGTTAGAGACTCAATATGCTTCACACTTATCACAATGCTCAATTACTTTTAATCACTATTTTAGAAATATATAGAGAATTGTTAGAGATTCAATATGCTTCCCACTTATCACAATGTTCAATTACTCTCAATCACTCTTTTAGAAACATATAGAGAATTTTTAGAGACTCAATATGTTTCAAACTCATCAATACTCAACCTCTTTCTCAAATAAATTCAAAATATAGAACAATTTGTTTCAATAGAACTTGAACTATCAGTTCACACATCCACTTGACTAGGTCAACCAACTCTACTCAACCAATCACTCAATGAAGTAATCCTTGCTCACAAACCCTAGTCCAAGCATATGAACACTCACTCAAATATTTCCAACAATTCTTATTAACCAATATTACATAACAATGATACTCATGATCTTTGCAAACCCTAGTTCAAGTTCACTCAATTAATCACTTCAACAACAATGCTAATAAAACAAGGTTTTATCAACAACTATTTATTCTAGAAAACCTTGAAGCATTAATTCAAAGCACACTCAACAAGAAAAACCTTAACCAAATCCTTTTCACTCCAACTTAGCATTCACAAAATTCAACAATCACACACTAGGAAGATGTTCCCATACCTTTTGATTGATGTAGAAGTGCCCTTAGAAAACCTATCTTAATCACAATTTTTCTCTTTGCCAATTTCAATGGTTAGATGACAAAATATCACATTAAATCTCTTTCAAAATATTTTTTAAACATAAAAATAATCAATACCAAATACACCTTATTACTCCTTGAATTTAGCAATCATCAATTTACACATAAAAATAATCACTTAAAATGCTTCTTATATTCTCCAATTTAATAAATCAAACTTTCAAAAATAACCCTTTAGAAATAATAATTGCCTACCCTTTTATCTCCCTCAAAACACTTAATAACCAATTTTAATTTAGGCAAAAACTAAATCTCATAAACCATCAAACATTTATTTTCCAACCTTGGCACATAAAAAATATTTTTATTTCCTTCAACCTTAGCACATCCCAAATCAAGCGACCAAAAAACAATCAACAGCGCATACCTTTCTCTCAACCACTAGAAGGCCTTGGTGGTTTTTGACCCTAAAACCTCTCCTTCGAGTTCCTTACCAAGGTACTAGCCGACCATGTGGGCTAGGCGCTCCCACAAGAAGGGGAAGGCACTTGCCCCCCTATATCTCCTCATTGGTACCGCTTACAAAAAATGACAACCTTCCTGCCTTTCAAAACATGAACCCCACGAGATTCGAACTTACATCCTCCCTGCCAGCAAACGTCTTAGCACCTTCCGTCGTCGCCAACTGCACTACACGACACGTGTGCAAGGTAAAAGGAACCTAGCTCCTACTTATTCTTTCTACTACCGCCGAAGGTTTTCAACATAAAAATTGCTTCTGCGCATAATATACCATAGACATTCGAATATAAAAACATTGGGGAGTTTCTTAAGGTAAAGGTTTTGCCTATATATACACATAGTGTCTTTTGTCATAACACATCGGTGCAAATCAAATTTTAATAATTTGATTTATAAGCTTAGCTTTATAAGCCTTTTAGGTTTTATTTAAATTAATAAAAAATAATTTATAATTAAATTAAAATTAATTTATAATTAACTTAAGTAACATGAAAGTTAATTAAATTAATTAATAAATTAATTAATAAAAAATTAATTAATTTAATTTAAATTTTCTTTTTAATATTATAATAAATTATTATAATATTATTTGCTTGGGCCTTTTATTTTCCCTTTGGACCCCATCTTACTGCCTAGAACCGGGTCTTGGTCAATTGAAAGCGGACTATCCTTTTTCACTTATTGGAGAACCTGAAACTGATGATACCCACTAAAACTGCCATTGACTAGTGTTGAAAGCTTGACATCAATGACCACTCACTCTTGCCATCAATGAAAACTCATCTACTCAAAATGTCCAATAATCTCCCCCTTTGTCATTGATGGTAACCCAAATTCTTTTTGCCAAAACCTGACCTTTTTCTTGTTCGGATCCCCTTGGGAAATTGCTCCCCTTGACTCAATGCTCTCTCCTTAAACCAAATCTCTCCCCCTTACTCAAATATCTCCCCCTTTGACATCAATGTAAAAGGGTCACCATTAGGGCTTGGGTCTAAGAATGAGTCTCTTAGCTTAGCCCCTCCCCCACCTCCTCTTGAGATGGTTAATTATGGGATGAGAGTATTTCTACTCCTAGTAAGCACTGGTTTTTACCTTTGTCCCCTTTCCTTCTCATCTGATCCTTTTGATTCTTTTGACTGTTCTTGTTTATGTCCATGTTCCTTTTCTTGTTCATGTCCTTATTCCTGTTAGTGTTCTTGTCCATGCCCATATTCCTATTCATGTTCATGTCCATATTCTTGTTCATGTTCCTGTTCATGCTTGATTCTAGAATGTCTGCTCTACACCACTTTGTTGTATGTCCATCATTATTGCACTTATAACACTTAATGTTATTATTCCTTGGAGGTGCAAATATCTTGGGATTTCTCCTGGTGAAGCTATATTTGTTCCTGTCATGAACCATGCAATTTATTGCCTTATGACCAAACTGATTACATTAGCAATATCCATGGAAAAGATGTATGTTTCTGAAATTCCTATTTTCTTGTCTTTCATGTGTCCTGCACTGTGAAGCCATGTGCCCAAATATGTGACATAAGAAACATCATCCATTGAAATTTCCTTGCCTTGACCTCATTGGTCTCTTAGTTTCTTTTTCTCTATGTCGGTTCCATATGTTTATTCTTTGTGCATTGTTCCTTTCCTTGTTGAACTTTCTGTTGCCCAACTCATCCTCAGAAGTATTACTTTCTCTTATAATGTCTTCTTCTGAAGTTTCTTCTTATTTAGAACTTGAGGTTGACTCTTCTTATTATTTCTTTTGAGCTTGTTCAAAACCAAGACCTATTTTGTTTGTTGACCTTCTTTGTACTTTGATCATTTTATCTACAATATTTGAACTCTTTCTAAACTTGTGTAGCTTATCCTTGGTATTTTCTAAATCTTCCCTTAATAGAGCTACTTCATGTTCTAACCTTTCACATTCTAAGACCTTTACTTCTAGCTTATCTTTGAACTTCTTTGTCTTAGCCATTAACTTGTTTAGATCCTCTATAAGCTTTCCTCTCTCTTCGTCACATTCTTGAAACTAAAACTCAAGCTGGGAATTTTGATTTCTTACCCTCTTTAAAGTTTTAAGAGCATAAATAAGCTCTCCCTCAAGATCAACTCCTCATTTTTCTGATTCTTCCTCTATTTGTTTGCCTTTGATAACATCTTCATTCTTTTTTGGCTTGTATTCTATAGGATCACCTTCTTCTTCTTCTACTTCCATTAGAATATTCTCTATGGTCCTTAAAATGCATCCTCATATTTATCATCACTGAAACTGAAACCATTCCTTGTACAACTATCTTCAATATGTCCAAAATTACCACATCTAAAACACTTGAGAATTATTGGTGACTTTTTTTTAACTTTTTTTTTTCCTCAATCAGAAATAGAACTTCATATTTATCATTACTTGAAGAACTAGCATCACTATCACTTGAGTACTTACTTGCCTTCTCTGCATAGTAACTCCTCTTCTGTATTTGAAAGAAATTTTTTTCTTGTTTTCCTTGTCCATCCTTACCCTTCTTTTGGTACCTGTATTTTTTTGATTCCCTGTTCCTGTGATCCTGTTTTTACTCATCATTGTTATTTTTAGCTTCTTGAAAATCAGTTGCATAGTGACCATACTTTCCACAATTGAAACATCTAATAGATTTTGCATCTTTAAATCTTCTTGAATTCTTATTCCTTCTACCATAATTAGCTTCTTCATCACTAGATGACTCATTCCTTGAATCTGACTTTTTACCCTTTATCTTCCTAGTAGCTTTGAAGGTTGCTTCCTTTTTTATATTAGGTTCCTCTTTTGTTCTTATCTCAAAAGTTGTAAGAGTACCAAGTAACATGTCTCTTTTCAAAGAATCGCCATCTCTTAATTCTTCTATAGTAGAAATATTTTCACTAAATCTCTTTGGAAGAGATCTTAAGACCTTATCACAAACATTAGATTCTTCAACCTTAAGTCCAAGTCCTTGCATGGCATTAAAAATCTCATCCACACGAAGTAGATAAGCACTAATATTTTTTTCATCATTCAATCTTAATTCTTCAAATTGTGCTTTGAGATTTCAAATTTTTGCCTTTTTGAAACTTTTATCTCCTTCATATATGCTTTGCAACTTATCCCAAATTCCTTTTACATCTTCACAATGCATAAATTTTATGAATTTTGTTCTATGAAAACCTCTCAAAATTGCATTCATTTATTTGAATTGTAATGTTGTAGAAGATTACCTTCTTTATCTGTAGGTGGATTAACTAGTGGTATGTATCCATTTTCAACTGCTTCCCATATTTCATTGCCAAGTACCTTTAGGTGAATCTTCATTCTCATACTCCAAAATATATAATCACTTACATCAAATATTTGAGTAGAATTATCTGAGGACCCATTCTTAGATTCCATTGTGTTCTTGTAAGATTTTCCTTCAAGTTGTTAAACTCTTTCAAAGGAACCCGCTCTAATACTAATTGAAGAATACAAGCTTATATTGAGATGGGGGTGAATAGTATAAGACCACTTTTTACTTTTCTTTCCTAATCAATATTATGTAATGTAAAGATAGTAATATCAACAACAATAATCAAAGGAATGCATAAATCACCACACACAATAAAGACACTAATTTTATGTGGTTCACCCAATGTGGGCTACTCCACGGAGAAAATATTTCACTAAAATTTCTCAATTATTTTTTTGGAATCCTTTCCCTATTACAATGTTCATGGACCTCTGTCCAAAGGAGACACCAATCCCCTAATCAAGTTTTTGGATCTCTATCCATAGGAGAACTCCTTTATCCTTAGCTTTGACTGCTGATCTAGAAGAATTATTGCCCCCACTGCTTTGGCTAATGGATCTCTATCCACTGAAGACACATGTTCTCACTACCCTGGATAATGGATCTCTATCCACTAGAGACTGTCATTCTCTATACTCTGTCACCTTCAAATCTCTATCTCAAATCTGTACTAAACACAGTCCTTTGGCCTAGCACAAATCTACTCAATCTTTGTCTCTGATCTGGCACAAAACTGTCCTCAAATTTGCACCAAAATATATTCTCAAATTTGCACTAAACATAGTCCTTCGATCTAGCATAAATCTATCCTCAATACTTGTCCTCAAGCCTTAATACAAAGCTTGACTTAATCTCAAATCAACTTTGCTAGATCTGCCCCAAACCTTAACCCAAGGTTTGAACCAATCAATCAATCAAATTTGCTCACAAGTTTTATCAAAGACTTATCTCAAATTTACCTTGTAATCTTCAACAAAATATCACACTAATATGTCCACAATTCCTCTATAGAACTTTCCTAATCTACTCTTAAGTCTTCACTAAGACTTGCTTCAAATCTACTCAACAAGTCCTCACTAGAACTTATCCAAATCTGCTCAATAAGTCCTCACTAGAACTTATCAAAACTCATAGAAACATAAAGAGAATTGTTAGAGACTCAATATGCTTCACACTTATCACAATGCTCAATTACTTTCAATTACTCTTTTATAAACATATAGAGAATTGTTAGAGACTCAATATGCTTCACACTTATCACAATGCTCAATTACTTTCAATCACTCTTTTGGAAACATATAGAGAATTTTTAGAGACTCAATATACTTCCTAGTTATCATAATGTTCAATTACTCTCAATCACTCTTTTAGAAACATATAGAGAATTTTTAGAGACTCAATATGTTTCACATTCATCAATACTCAACCTCTTTCTAAAATCAATTCAGAATATAGAATAATTTGTTTCAATATAACTTGAACTATCACTTCACACATCCACTTGACTAGGCTCAACCAACTCTACTCAACCAATCACTCAATGAAATAATATTTGCTCACAAACCCTAGTCCAAGCATATGAACACTCACTCAAATATTTCTAACAATGCTTATCAACCAATCTCACATAACAATGATACTCATGATCTTTGCAAACCCTAGTTCAAGTTCACTCAACTAATCATTTCAACAACAATGCTTATCAAACAATGTCTTATCAACACCTCTTTATTCCAGAAAACCTTGAAGCATTAATTCAACACACACTCAACAAGGAAAACCTTAACCAAATCCTTTTCAATCCAACTTAGCATTCACAAAATTCAACAATCACACATTAGGAAGATGTGCCCATACCTTTTGATTGATGTAGAAGTGCCCTTAGAAAATCTGTCTTAATCACAATTTTCCTCTTTGTCAATTTTAATGGTTAGATGACAAATATATCACATTAAATCTCTTTCAAAATATTTTTCAAACATAAAAATAATCAATACCAAATACACCTTATTACTCCTTGAAATTAGAAATCATCAATTTACACATAAAAATAATCACTCAAAATGCTCCTTATAATCTCCAATTTAATAAATCAAACTTTCAAAAATAACCCTTCAAAAATAATAATTGTCTACCCTTTTATCTCCCTTAGAACACTTAATAACCAATTTTAATTTAGGCAAAACCTAAATCTCATAAACCATCAAACATTTATTTTCCAACCTTGGCACATAAAAAATATTTTTATTTCCTTCAACCTTAATTAAGCGACCAATAACAATCAACAACACATACCTTTCTCTCAACCACTAAAAGGCATCGATGGGTTTTGACCTCGAAACCTCTCCATCGAGCACCTTACCAAGGCGTTAGCCCACCACATGGGCTAGGCACACCAATGAGAAGGGAAATGCGTTTGCCCCCTTTATCTCCTCGTTGGCGTCGCTTCCAAAAAATGACAACCTTTATGCCTTTCAAAATGTGAACTTTGCGAGATTCGAACCTATGTCCTCCTTGCCAGCAAACGTCTTGGCACCTTCCGTCATCGCCAGCTGCATTGCTTGACGCTTGTGCAAGTGAAAGGAGCCTAGCTCCTATTTATTCTTTTTGCTGCTGCTGAAGGTTTTCCACACAAAAATCGCTTTTGCGCACAATATACCATAGGCATTAGAATATAAAAACATTGGGAAGTTTCTTAAGGCAAAGGTTTTGCCTATATATACACATAATGCCTTTTGTCATAACACGTCGACGCAAATCGAATTTTAATAATTCTATTTATAAGCTTAGCTTTATAACCCTTTTAGGGTTTATTTAAATTAATAAAAATTAATTTATAATTAAATTAATAAAAATTAATTTATAATTAAATTATATTAATTAATTTAAATTTTATTTTTAATATTATAATAAAATATTATAATATTTTTTGCTTGGGCCTCTTCTTTGCCCTTTGGACCCCATCTGACTGCCTGGAACCGGGTTTTGATCAATTGAAAGTGAACTATCCTTTTTCACTTATTGGAGAACCTAAAACTGATGCTGTCCACTGAAACTACCACTGACTGGTGCTGAAAGCTTGACATTAATTACCACTCACTCTTGACATCAATTACAATTCATCTACTCAAAATGTCCAATATTTTTTTCAATAGAAAACAATTTCACTACATGGCCTTAAATATAAAACACATGTTCCCTTAAACCATGGGTAACCACCCATTATTTTATCCTTGATTTCCAAAATAGCAAAGATGAATATGAAAAATTATTTCAAAAGAAAAGTTATGATATAATTGGAATTCAATCCCCACTTCCATTTGATGTTATTTAGAATATTTAAAAAAGCTAGTGAATATTGATGGAACTTATAGATGAACTCTTTATTTTTAAAAACCATTATGCCATGTTTTATCATCTCATCCTTGATAATCATTTATGATGTAACATCTACTACCTATATATTATTTGTCATAGACTCACTTATCTTCTTGTCCCTAAGGCATTCAGACTTCCAATTAGGACATCCTTACTTTTAATTAGGACTTTCAAAAATAACTTGCATGTCATACTACATCGCTATTTCTCATAAGAATTCTTTAAACTTTCAAATTTTCAATGGATCTAAAATAAGAAAAAGTAATGCTCTTTCCTTGCTCAAACTTGCAACATTTATTTGCTTTATAAAACAAAAAAAGACTAACCTTGTTTGAGAGTCTAGTACTTGAAAAATAATAAACTATAAAATAAAGATGACTAGATTTTACAAAACATATTTAAATATTATTTATTTATGTAAATTAACATATAATTAACATTTTTTAAATATTATATTTTTATAAAAATATAATATTTATTTGATAATATTACTTTTTATTTAAAATTTTATATTTAACACATATTACCATCATATATCAAATAAAAATCATTACTGATTTATTACTTAGGTATTAGCCACTTAAACTACATTTTTTAAATGGAAAAGAGATTTCTAAATGAGGCAACCTACCAAATAAACATTCAATTACTATCAAATGACCTATTCCTTTTGAGTGAGATTTTTGCTTTTCCTTCATTATGCAAAATAAAGCAAACTTTACAATTGTTGTGAATGATGGAAACATCAACAAAACTGACATTCTACTTTTTCGTTCTTTCTATCAAGTACATCAAATCTTTATCCTTTTCTTTGCTTCCTTTCCTTCTTTGGAACACACCCTCATTTTCTATAATATTTCTCTTATGCTCATAATGAAATAACTAAGCTATCTTGTATTACCTTATGGTTTATCTTAATTTAATAATAATGTATGTATTATTTTAGTAAGATTTTAAAATATTACTTTAAATTATTATAAGCTTTATATTTTAAAACTTAGAAACATATATCACAATTAAAATATAATAAAATTTTAAACATAAATCCTTAAAATATAAATATAATAGTATATAGTTTTAGGCAAACAATTGACCAATTAACATCACACATAAATGAAATAATTTTAATTATGTTGAGGAGACCAAAACAAAATGTAGAATAAAAGACTTTTAATAGAGAAAGGGATATGATATACATCTTGCTTCCTTTTGGATTCAAACCATGGGATTTCTATTAGAAGTTTTAAAACTCAACAATATTTAAGGAAAAAAGATTGTTCAACAAAGTCAAAAAGCTTAACATTTTCTTATAGTCTTTTGAAATATATTTCTCTTATTGTTGACTTTGATTAAAAGTTTCTTTGTTTCTTTTATTTTCAATTCTTCAAAAAAATCTAGTAGTGAGTTCACTTTTAGAGTGTCCTTAATGACATTGTAAGCTTCACATTCTATGACAAAGTGTGTTTTTTTTACATTCTAGGCTTCACAGACAAAATATTTTTTTAATCTTCATTACTCTTACTACGCAAAAAAAAAACATATATTTATTTTAACCATATCTTTTAACATATTATACGCAAAAAAAAAACATATATTTATTTTAACCATATCTTTTAACATATTATACATCTTTCATTTTGTATGGTATAAAATAGATTTTAATTAAACTATAAACATTTTTCCTTTCATTTTACTATTTTTTCAATTTATTAATATAAAAACTAAATATAAATAAATACAATGGACAAGTTTCGTCCCATATCACTTCCAGAATATTCTAAAATATTTTGATTTTCTGGTACGCTAATTTTTTCCTAGTCGAAAGCCTTTTTTATCCCGGTCCGCGTGACCAGATACGATTAGGTTTTCCAATCTATCTGCCCTTTATTTTCTGCGTTGCGACAAAGGACAAGCTTTTTCCCCTTCATTCTCTTTTGCGTGGAAAGGAAAAAAAGAGAGCCTGTTTCCTTTTATTTTCTGTGTGGGGAAAACAACAGGACCCCAAACAAAAACGCGTTTCTTGGTCCTTTCACCGAAAATACATCACAATTTTATGCGGCTTTTCCTCTAGAAACTTGGTTTATAAAAGCATTAGACGTGATCATGCACTTGCGTTGGAGGTATGCCGTAATAAAAGAAAAGTAGAAGAAGAAAGCACGACTGCCCTCCTATTCCGTCAATCTCTGCTAACTTTTTCATTTGTTATCTGCGTTGGGACAAAGAACAAGTTTTTGCCCCTTCTTATTCACTGCGTGGGACCGAACAAGAAGAAAAAAACAGGAGGTTGTTTCCTTTTATTGTCTAGTAGAGCATGACCAATCAACTTCAAATGCAAGTTAATTTATTTAAGAATATTTTATTAATATAAAAATAAAATTTACAAATTTTAAAATGTTGAGTTGGTGATTTTAACAATTATTTTTTATATTTAAATAAAATAAAATTTGAGAGATGATAAGATTTGGGATTAAATTTTACTTATAATATATTATCTAAAAAATATTGTTAATTGTATTTGTAATCAATATCGGACAACAAAAAACTTTTCCAACCTTTTTACTATATAAAATTTTCTAATATATTTATTATTTCATGTATATTAAAAATTAAAGAAAAAAATATCTAAAAACCATTTAAATGCATGAATAAAACAAAATCCAACATTGCCTCATAGCGAATTAAATATTCTTTTCAATTTAGAGTAACTTCCACGTTACGTAAGTATTTGTCATGAATAAAACAAAATCCAACCTTGCCTTAGCGAATTAGATATTCTTTTCAATTTAGAGTAACTTGCACGTTACGTAAGTATTTGTCATAAACATCTACCTCCCTTGAATTATATTCAACACCTTCCCAACCTTATGTTTTCTTTAAAAAATATAAGGGTCTTGTGTAAAATGGAAAAAAATTGAAAGAGAAATTCTTGCCTAGAGATTACGCTCAAACATTATTTCGTAGGTTTTAGGATCTAAGATAAAAGCATCAAAGCATCAATGACTACATCAATAAATTCTACAAGTTATCAATTCGGGTGGGTCTTGAAGATTCAGAAGAACAAAAGGCTACAAGATATATGAATGGATTAAGTTATGCCATACAAGATGAATTAAGTATGCTTTAGATCCATAGTGTAGAGGATGCATATTAGTTAGCATTAAAATCGGAAGAGAAACATAAGAGGAGTAATTTTAGAAAAGGAGTGAAGAAGTGACCATCATCACCTTCAGTCAAAGGGTATCCCTCAAAGGGAGAATCTTCTAGTATAAAGAAACAAGAAGAGTATAGGATAATCAAGTTAACCACCAGAGAGGTGGAGGATCTCAAAGAGGAAGAGGTTATGGTAGAGGATGAAATTGGGATGGCCAATGAAGACCATACACATGTTATAGATGCCATGAGAAAGGGCACAAATATTATGAGTGTCCACACTATCTTACACAAGAAATAATATAGGGAGAATAAGCTAGAGTCAATCTGGTTGAGGTGGAAGAATAAACTAAGGAAGAATTCGCAGCAAACATGGGATAAAATCTCATGATAATGAGTACAATGATTGTATCAAGGAAGGAGAAAGTGGAAAACAATGATGGTGGTGATTCATGGTTGCGTATGAATATCTTTTGAACTAGGTACACATCTAGAAGAAAGGTATGTAAGAGGATTATTGATAGTGGTAGTTGTGAAAATATGGTTTCAGATGAAATGGTCAAGAAACTTAACTTGAAGTGTGAGAAGAATCCGTATCCCTATCGCATATCATGGTTCAAGAAAGATAACGAGGTAACTATAGATAAGAGGTGTATGGTTAAGTTTTTAATTAGGTTCACCTAAAAGGATGAAGTAAGATGTGATGTAATTCCAATGGATGCATGTCACTTATTATTGGGGAGGCCTTGGCAATATAATAGGAAGGCAATCCATGATGGAGGTACAAATACTTATACATTCTGGAAGGATGGAGTAAAAGTGGTCCTATTACCACATAAGAAATAAGGGCAAAGCAAAATCCTATTAACGACTAAGGAATTTATCACATGGATGAAATAAGTTGGGGTTTGTTATGTATTGACAACAAAGAAGGTGGATATTGAAGATGTTACTATACCACCTGCAGCAGTAAAGTTGTTGAAATACTATGCAGGTGTCATACCAAAAGATTTACCAGATGGATTACCCCCAAAAAGGGATATCCAACATCATATTGATCTATTTCTAGGATCAGCTCTTCCAAATAAGGCAGCCTATAGGATGAGTCCCATGCATAATGAGGAGTTGAATAGATAAGTGATAGAACTAATAAAGAAGAGAGTTGTTAGAGGAAGTATGAATCCTTGTATGACTCCTACGTTGTTGATGCCAAAGAAAGATAATACATAGAATATGTGTGTAGATAGTAGGGCAATCAATAAAATTACAATCAAGTATTGGTTTCCAATTCCAAGACTTGATGATATGATGGATGTACTATCTGGAGCATGATTCTTTAGCAAAATTGACCTACATAGTGGATACTCTCATATTCGAATTTGGGAAGGAGATGAATGGAAGACTGCTTTCAAGACAAAAAATGGATTGTATGAATGGATGGTGATGTCATATGGGTTATCCAATGCACCCAGTACATTTATGAAGATTATGAACAAAGTATTGCGGAAATATATGTGTAAGTTTATAGTTGTGTATTTTGATGATATTCTGATATTCAGTAGGAATTAAGAAGAATACTTGTTGCATTTGAAATTAATGTTAGAATTGTTAAGAAAAGAGAAGTTGTATGTCAATTTGAAGAAGTGTAGCTTCCTTCAGAAGAGTCTAGTGTTCTTGGGATTTATAATATCATAGGATGGAGTGAGGGTGGACAAAGAGAAAATGAAGGTAATTTTGGAATGGCCTATTCCAAGAAATGTGATAGAGGTGAGGAGTTTCCATGGCTTGGAAAATTTTTATAGGAAGTTCATTAGGAATTTTAGTAGCATTGTTGCACCTATAATAGAGTGTATGAAGGGTAGAGAATTTGTATGGACAAAGGCATCAATAGAGGGTTTTGAACTATTAAAGAAGAAGGTGACAGAAGCACATGTTTTGATCTTTCTAGATTTTAGCAAGTTTTTTGAGGTTGATTGTGATGCCTCCCATGTGGGAATTGGAGTTGTATTGAGTCAATAAGGACGACCTATAGCATTCTTTAGTGATAAGTTGAATGAGGTAAGGAAGGAGTATTCTACTTATGATATGAAATTATATGCTATTGTACAAGCATTGAGACACTCCAGGCATTATTTAGTTTCTAAAGAGTTTGTGTTATTTACTGATCATGAAGCATTGAGGTATATGAATACCCAAATAAATTAAATAATAGGCATGCAAAGTGGGTATCATTCTTACAATATTATACATTTGTTTTGAAGCATAAGTTAGGTAAGCAAAATCATGTTGTTGGTACTTTGGGTAGACATGTAGTGTTATTGAATACTATGGAGCATGAAGTAGTCGGATTTGAGGTAATAAAGAAAATGTATGAAAATGACCCAAATTTCGGTGATATTGTGAAGTCGTGTAAGAATACAATATTAGGAGAAGTTTGTAGTGGTGTTTGTGATTATCTAATACAAAATGGTTATTTGTTCAAAGGGAAGTAGTTGTGCATTCATGTTGGCTCAATGAGGGAGAACATTATTAGAGAACTACATAGTGGAGGTTTGTTTGGGCACTTTGGAGTGAGCAAGACGATTGCTCTTGTAGAGAAGTATCATTGGCCAAAGGTAAAGAGGGATATAACCAAGTTTGTGTTGGAAGTTAAAAGGGTAAAATGATAAAAATTTGTTTTACCACTGTAAGCTTTGGACCTTACCCTTTTACCTCCTTGGACGACAACTGAGTCAGCAGGATTGGACGACATGGACGGCAGGGAGTTTGACTCCTAATTCTATTTTTCCTTTCCTCCCTATTTTCCTTCCTCCCTAATATTTCTCCTAAGCTTTCTAGGTTATGGTTATTAATCTATGTATTTAAGCATTGTAATCTTTCGAACCTAATGTTAATGAATATCAGTGTGATTATTATTTGTGCTCCTAAATTTCTAAGTGCTATATCTGGTATCAGAGCTGCGTGTGTCTAAGGCTTCAAGGCTAGGCATGGATCTCGAGGAGGTCTAGGAGGCCCACAGGTGAGGCACGGATCTCGAGGAGGTCTAGGAGGCCCGTAGAGCGAGGTCGAGAGGGCCCGTAGCACGTGAACCGAGGTGAGGTCGAGAGGGCCCATAGCACATGAACCGAGGTGAGGTCGAGAGGAGGCCCATAGAGAGCATGTGGATCGAGGAGCTAACCAGAGGTGGACACATGGTGAGCAGACAGCGAGGCAGACACGTGGACCAGAGGAGAGCTGACTAGATAGGTGACGTGGCAGACAGGCGATGTGGCAGGTGACATGGCGAACAAAGGGGCAACTGGCGATGTGGCATGAGGAGATTGGCTCGGCTAGAAGGCAAAAGGGTGGTCACTGATTGCTCGAAGGCAATCGAGAAGCTTAGTGCTTCTTTGTGCTTATAAAGCACTATTTCCCCTCCGCACAGCGGATGTGGGATAAAAACTTATAATTTTTTTTTATGTTTCACGTGGCCATGATGGAATAAAGGAGGCAAGCCTCCCTTGCCTTCTCGTCAGGCCACGCAGCTCGACTGGCTCGAGGAGCCAGCCTTAAGCCGCTCGCCCCCTAGCAGATCGCGGGTTCGAAACCCGGCGGCGACGAAGCTGTTAAATTTTTTTTTTGTTAAAAACTTGCCCCAAATGCTTAAGAAATTATAGTGTATAGTGCTTGAGTCCTATCGATGGTGGAAGCCGAGTTGGCAAGGAAGATTTGCTTGGAAAGAGGAGTCACGGGTTCGACTCCTATGGAGGATAATATTTTTTTAAAAAAGTTTTTTTTCTAAAGTTTATTATTATATATATTAAAAAAATATAACTTTATATTATATTTAATAAAATTAAATAATAATTGTTTTTAATAATTTTTTTTATAAAGCAATTATATTTTTTTTATTAAATACAAATATAGATATGTTTTTTTTGATATAATAAAATAGAAGAAAAAGAACATTGCCTAAGAGGCAATTTATGTAAGAGGACTCAAAAGTGAAAATATTGTGTAAAAGACCTAAAGGGCTTTAGAAATTTCTTTCTAAAATTCTGAAAGAGGCAAAACATTGAAGACTAGGAATTTGTAAAAGAGACACATTGAAGGGCAAAATTCATGATTCGCTCCACAGGATGTTATCATGCACTTTGTGCACTTTTGGTAAGAGAGAATGCTGAAAGCTTTGATGAAAAAGTATGAGCTTATGGGCTTCATACTGTGTTTAGTCAGTTGCAAAATGTAGTAATATCACATCAGAGACATCCGGACTCAGGGTACGAGGCAGACTCTGAAGACAATTCATTTGGGAGTGGATTTGAGCAATCCGAATCCATAGAAATTGCACCTCAAGAATCTGAATATACTCATTATAGTAATTCAGTGGAAATCCTAGAACCAGAATCACCAGAGATAATATTGATCAGTGATGACGAAGAAGAAGTAGCAGACAATTTCGTGACTCAAGAAATAGCAGCACCACAACAAGAGGAACAAGCCATCAGTGATAGAGTGAATCAAGTCAGATTTGACTTAAATTTGTAATCTCTTCTTTCTTCTTCTTTCTTCCTTCTTTCTTCTTCCTTATTTGAAAAAGTAGAGTGCTTTATTGTAACCGAGAAATAAAAAGAGTGTTTTAGTAACTATGGCCTCACATAACAATCTACCAATTCCAGAGTTCAACGGGTATGACTACGAGTATTGGTCTATCAAAATGAAGACCTTGCTCATAGGAAAAGGTTTGTGGGATATAATGGAAGAGGGTTTCACAGAACCCACAGATTGGGCTACATTAAGTGTCGTAGATAAGAAAACAAAGAAATAAGCACAAAAGAGCAACTCTTTTGCTCTTTATCATCTCCAAGCAGCATTGGAGAAAAGTATATTCCCTAGAATAGCCGCTTGTATAACTGCACAAGATGCGTGGAAAGCTTTGAAAGATGGATTCCAAGGAAGTGATCAAGTGAAGCAAGTGAGGCTTCAAACACTGAAACGAGATTTTGAAAATCTCAAAATGAAAGAAGACGAAAAAGTTGGTGACTACTGTGTCAGAGTCAAGGCAGTAGTTGATAAAATGGTTACTCTTGGCGAAGAAATTAAGCCTGAAACAATTGTAAAGAAAGTGTTACGAACACTTCTTCAAATATGGAATCACATAGCCATAATCATAGAAGAGTCAAAAGATCTTTCCACTTTAACATTTGATGCATTAATTGGGTCGTTAATGTCTCATGAAGAGAGATTATAGGAATCTCCTTCAACCAGCTATGGAGGCGATGATAAAGCCTTCACATCCAATGAAAATGCTGGAAGAGGACGTGGAAGAGGTCAAGGCAGAGGCCAACGAAGAGGTAGAGGTAGAGGCAACTACAGAGGAGGCAATCATAATAGAGGAGGCAACTCCAACAGAGGAGGCAATCAGAAATAGGTGGAAACCAAAATCGAGGAGGAAATCCAGGACGAAGTGGAAATCAAGGACGAGGAAGTGACAAGTCCAAAACAACTTGTTTTAACTATGGCAAGCCAGGTCACTTTGCTCGTGACTGTTGGTCAAAATCTTCTCAAGGCAGCAATAGTCAATATGGAAATTATGGAGAAGAAGATGATACCTCTAATATTTTTCTATCATATGGACAATCAGAACAAAATCTAAATGACACATGGATTCTGGATACTAGTTGCTCAAACCATATGAGTGGCAAAGAAAATCTATTTGCTACTCTAGATTCCACTTACAAATCCCAAATCAAATTAGGGGATGATAAAGCTTTGCAAGTCGAAGGCATTGGAGCCATGGAGGTTCCAACAAAAGAAGGACTAAAGAAAGTGAATGACATCTACTACACTCCAAAGCTCCAACACAATCTGCTAAGCATTGGGAAAATGATGGAGAATAATTACAAACTTGTTTTTGATGAAGGAAAATGTATCATTCTTGATAAAAACAATTGTAATCGTGTCATCACACAGGTTCCTATGACCAAGAATCGGTTATTCCCTCTCAAATTTGGTGAGCCAGGGGGAGCTCAACTTGCAAATGTAGCTATAGCAAATCCAAGTGTGCTTTGGCACTTGCGATATGGTCACCTTAATTCCGCTAGCTTGAAACTATTAACTTCTCAAGCTATGGTGACAGGACTTCCCAAAATCAACGAACAAAAGGAGGTCTGTGAAGGATGTGCTTTGGGAAAGCACTCAAGGTCTAAGTTTCCAAAAGGACAAGCGTGGAGAGCCAGCTATCCACTTTAGTTAGTGCATTCGGACATCTGTGGTCCAATGCAGACAAAGAGTATAGGAAACAATTCCTATTTTCTCACTTTCATAGATGATTTCTCTAGAATGTGCTGGATTTATTTCCTGAAACATAAAGATGAAGCTTTTGATTGCTTCATAGATTTCAGAAACAATGTAGAGAAACAAAGTGAGTATTTTGTAAAATGTCTTAGAACAGATCGAGGAGGTGAGTACTCCTCAAAATAATTCTTGAAATATTGTAAAGCAAGTGGGATCAAAAGGCAATTCACTACTGCCTATACCCCACAACAGAATGGTGTGGTAGAGAGAAAGAACCGCACCATAGTTGAGATGGCGAGAACGATGCTTCAGACTAAGCATCTAACTAATATGTACTGGGCCGATGTTGTAAGAACCAGTGTATATATTCTAAATAGAAGTCCAACTTCTAGTTTAGATGGAATCACTCCTTATGAGGGGTGGTATGGAAAGAAACCAAATGTAAAGCATTTCAAAGTTTTTGGTTCTTTAGCATATGCACACATTCCTGATGAGAAGAGGAAAAAGCTTGATCCCAAAAGTCAAGCTTGTATATTTGTAGGGTATTGTGAGTCTACGAAAGCCTATAGACTCTACAATCCCAAGTCTCATAAGATTATTCTTTCAAGGGATGTAATTTTTGATGAAGGGGGAGAATGGGGTCATCAAAGAATTTTTGTTGATGATGGATCCCAAGATGTAAATTCTTCACAGGTACAATAGGTGTCTCCCAAGAAAAGCAAAGGCACACCACCCCTTCCAAGCCCAAGCAGGAGTACTTCGAGTACATCTGATGCCACTCCAAGTCCTTCTCCATAGATATCAGTAAGTTCTTCACCGATGGACATTGACAGTGACTCTCCATCAAGAGGCAAAAGAACTTTACAACATCATCCATCCTTTCAAATGCTGGATCAAAATTTCCAGAGAAGATTCACTAGAAGCCAAGCTAGTGAAATGAATACAGTTTTGTAGCAACTTGAAAATTTGCAATTGTATGGGGATGATGACTCCCAAGATCCTAAGGGAGATGTAGTCAATTATGCTTTATTGGCTAGTGCACAACTAGAACCATCTAGCTACGAGAAGGCTTGTACTCAAAATGTATGGCAAGAAGCCATGAAAGAGGAAATAACCTCTATAAAAAATAATGATACATGGGAGCTTGTAAAGCTTCCAAAAGGAAAAAAATGTGTTGGATGTAAATGGGTCTACAAGACCAAATACAATGCTGATGGAAGCATTGAGAGGCACAAGGCGAGATTAGTAGCAAAAGGTTTTACTCAAAAATTTGGCATTGACTATGAGGAAACCTTTGCTCCTGTTGCACGACAAGAGACAATCAGATCAATTCTTTCCTTAGCTGCCCATAAAGGATGGAACATTCAACACATGGATGTGAAAAGTGCTTTTCTGAATGGATACTTGACAGAGGAGGTTTATGTTCAACAACCTCAAGGCTTTCAAGAACAAGGAAAGGAGAACCTTGTTTATAAATTGAAAAAAGCACTTTATGGCCTCAAGCAAGCACCAAGAGCTTGGTACTCATGCATTGATGGCTATTTCAATGAGTATGGATTCACTAGAAGCAAAAGTGAACCAACTCTGTACTACCTAAAGCATGGTGTAGACATTCTCATAGTTTGTTTGTATGTGGATGATCTAATATTTATGGGTAGTAACACTAAAATGAATATGGAGTTCAAAAACTCCATGATGAAGCAATTTGAGATGAAAGATCTCGGTTTAATGCGATACTTCCTAGGCATGGAAGTGCATCAATCAAATAAGGGGATCTTCATATGTCAACACAAGTATGCTCGAGACATGATCAAGAAATTTGCCATGGAGCAGTGCAAATCAGTTGCAACTCCAACTGGACATGGAATCCAATTGAGCAAGGACGACGGAGCACCAAAGGTTGACATGACCACTTACAAGAGCATGGTTGGGAGTCTGATGTTTCTCACCAACACAAGGCCCGATATTCAATATGTTGTTTCTCTAGTTTCAAGGTTTATGGCAAGTCCATCTGAGCTGCATCTACAAGCAACTAAAAGAATCTTAAGATATGTAAAAGGTACATTGGATTTTGGAATCCATTACCACAAATGTAATTTAGTGAAATTAGTTGGCTTCAATGATAGTGATTGGGGCAGCAATATAGATGATAGGAAATCTACATCAGGGAACTATTTTAGTCTAGGGTCAGGACTAATAACTTGGAGTTCCAAGAAACAAATTGTTGTAGCATTGTCATCTACTGAGTCTGAGTATATAGCCATCACACATGCTAGTACTCAAGCCCTATGGTTGAGAAAAATCCTTGAAGAGATTGGAGAAAGTCAAAGTGGTCCAACTCGATTGTATTGTGATAACATAAGTGCCATTCAATTGGCATACAATCCAATCCACCATAGCAGATCAAAGCATTTTGATATGAAGTATCACTTCATTCGAGACATGGTGGAGCAACAGATAGTTGAGCTTAAATATTGTAGCACTTTGGATAACATTGCAGATATCTTCACCAAAGGCATGGCTAAAGCTCAATATATAAAGCTGAGAGACTGTATAGTCAGTCCTCTCAACTTTAAGGGGGAGAATGTTGGAAGTTAAAAGGGTAAAATGGTAAAAATTTGTTTTACCACTGTAAGCTTTGGACCTTACCCTTTTACCTCCTTGGACGACAACTGAGTCAGCAGGATTGGACGACATGGACGGCAGGGAGTTTGACTCCTAATTCTATTTTTCCTTTCCTCCCTATTTTCCTTCCTCCCTAATATTTCTCCTAAGCTTTCTAGGTTATGGTTATTAATCTATGTATTTAAGCATTGTAATATTTCGAACCTAATGTTAATGAATATCAGTGTGATTATTATTTGTGCTCCTAAATTTCTAAGTGCTATAGTTTGTGTTAAGATGTAGAGTGTGCAAAATGGCTAAGGACCATGTGTAGAATACAAGAATTTATATACATTTGTCCATCCCTATAGGACCATGGATAGATTTGAGCATAGATTTTATTTTGGGATTTCCTAACATGCAATGGAGTAAAGATTCAATTTTTTTTGTGGTAGATAGGTTTTCTAGGATGGCACATTTCATTTTCTTACCAAAAAACCAATGATGCTACTAGAGTTGTAGATTTATTCTTTAGAGAAGTTTTTAGACTACATGGTGTCCCAAAAATAATCACCTCAGATCAAAATACAAGGTTTCTAAGTCACTTTTGGAGGACTCTATGGGGGAATATGGAAACAAAGCTACAGTTTGATAATGCATATCACCCCCAGACTGATGGGCAAACAGAAGTAGTAAATCACAATTTGAGAAATATTCTAAGGTATATTTTTGGAGAAAAACCAAAGCAGTGGGACTTAGCCTTACCACAAGATAAGTTTACATATAATAGTTCAATCAACGGATCAACATGAAAATATCCTTTTCATATTGTTTATGGTAAGAATCCCAATGGTCTATTAAATCTGATTGATCTATCGATTTTAGATAAAATTAGTGATGATGCAGCGGTATTTGTAGAGCATATACAAGAATTGTAGGAAGGTGTCAAAAAGAAGTTACAATATAGTAATGAAAAGTATAAGGTAGCAGCAAATGCAAGTAGGAGACTGAAAGTCTTTCATGTGGGATGATGCAAGAGCCTATCTTCTAGAGAGCATAAATTTTGATCCGACCATTGGATCGACTTGAAATTTTATGGGGAGTTATATAAAGAGGTGGACATGCCATGTGCTATACAACTCTAGTCATCTAGTTTTTTTTTTCAAGCTTTTTTTCAAGTTCTAATTCCTTCATATAGTGCCCCAAAAATAGGATTTAGTGTTTTTTTTTTTAATTTTGAAAGAAAACATATCTACAATATCTTCTTATTTAGGCATGGATAGGTGTTGAGATTTTCTAGGAGGCTTAATATAGATGATATGAAGGTGCATATCAATTTTTAAGTCTATCCAACTTTTTTTTGAGTGATTTAGGTCTTGGCACTAAAGACAAAATAGCTTAGAAAATAAAGTAATAAAATAAATAAATAAATAAAAAGTATTTTTTTTTTAGGGGTTAAGATTTAGGGTTTTTTTTTTTAGTTTATTTTGGGATATATATTCCCTTCGTATTGCATTTTAAAGGGGTGAAATCAAAAAATGATAAAGAAAGCATTTATCAAATTATTTCCATCTATTGTAACTTTTGTGTGATTAGGAATTTTTGTCTTTTACTTTATTTTCTTTGTCACAATTTCATGTGACTAGAGGTTCTTGTTCTAACCTCTTGCAGTTGGATTTACACTATTTGGTATCAAAGCAAGTTGGATATTACTAGAGGAGAGAAGATAATCTTATCGATTACAATAATTTTGCTATTCATATTTTTCTATTTAGAATAACACATATCATATTAGCATGAGGAGAAGAAGAGGAGGTTTCATGAGGCCTAGAAATACCTCATTATTACACTATGTTTGACATATAAAAACTGCCATATTACCAAACATGATAAAGTTAATTTCCAAATAATTGATTATAATATATTATTTGTTAAGTATTTGCATGATTTTATGTTAGCAATATTGTACCCTTGTTTTGACTATTTTCAGCATTTTATGACTGATTTTGCTTGATTAAGTAGCAAATAAAAACATGCATTTCAATTAGCCAAATGTGGTATGATAATATCCATTAAATTTAAAATGGTTTTTGAATTTTTTTCTGCCATTCAACTTTTTTGAAGTCCACATTTGAGCCAAAATTTTAGGACTATCATAAATCTGAAAATATGCAGATAACAACCATACAAAAATCAGCAAGCTATCACATTAAAGGAACACCTTAAAATTGTCATACAAAGAAAGAAAAAATATATGGAATGTGTTCATAGATACTAAAGAAGACTTCTGACCTACTTGGATGCATTGCCACATGGTCTAAATGGACAACAATAGGGCATCACAAAATAACAAACTGTCAACTGCAAAAAAATAGCCATATAAAAATCAACAAACTATCACTTTATAGGAACACCTTGAAGTTGTCAAGAAAATCATGAGGAAATGGATGGAATAAGTTCATAAGGACTACATAATACATCTAACCTATTTATAAGCATTCCCAAATGGTCTCAATAGGCAGCAATAGGGTATAACAGAGTAGGGACAATTGTGCAGCACTGTTACACTATTTCAGCATGGTTATTTGGTGAATGAAGTGTATAAATTTAGTAGCAACTTGATGTACTCCTTAATATTGATATTTTAATGATTTTACCATGTTATAATTTGTTTGAATTTGCAATAAATACCAATAATTTACAACTATGCAACAAAGCTAGAAAATGCAATAATTTACCATGTAAATTCCAACCAGCTACCAATGAATGGCAGGGCCTAGAATTTACCAATAAAGGAAGATAAAAATGATTGCAATAACCTCCTGGAAGCTATATTAAGTGACCTACTTGAAAGAATCAACCAAAACAAGCATTCTGATGATATTTTTGAACTTAAAGTGCACCTACATCCAGTTATTCTGAAGATCTTTAGAATAATAGGGGAACACACTTTTGTTTGAATTTTTGTGGTTTCCAAGTGGTTGAAAAGGAAACTTAAGGTTGAGAGGATATAGAAAAAATATTCTACAGTTTTCCCCACCATTCCTTTCCGAGCAGAAGACATAACTCACGAGAAAATATCAATTGATACAATTGATTCTATCCTGAAATAGACCCAAATTAATTGTATAATATTAGGAAATAATATTTTAAAGTGGAGACAGGTGTGAAATATATTTCTAAGACTCCTCCAACATACTCCTACCATTGAAGATGCTTTATAAAGGTAAATGAATGTTTTTGTAGCACAAACTATCCAAAATTACACTTATTTCAATTGTAGATTATTTGACAGATCACTGAAAAATAGCAAATAGGCTAATTTGAGAATTAAATATATTGTAATATTTTATTATAAATAATACATATCCCTCCTTTGTTGAGCTAAGTAGGAAATAAAGTAGATGAGAGTAGTTAGTAGCAGCAAATAGCATAGTAGAACATATTCTGTAACAGTTTTGATAGAAATAAAGTGCAATTTTTTTCTGTTAATTTCTGTTCATGAGAAAGTGTGATTGTTAATTAGTTAAGGAGTGTTTTTCCCACATTCTTCTAGATCAGGAAGCATGGGCCCACTTTTAGGCCTAGAAGGAGTATTTTTATGATAGGTTTTAATTTGTAATTTTGTTGTAGCAAAATTAACAGATTGCTTGTTAGATTTTATTTTCTTGTTTTAAGTTTGTGTGAAGTTATTTATATTTTCCATTATGTTTATATGCAAAATTTGTATGTGTATCAGCTGATAAATTAGATTAAACATTTATTTCCCCTATTTCCTTTGCTTTCCATGTTTCCCTTTTTTTTTTCCCCCCCCCCCATGTTTTAGCAACTTTTAATTTTCAACAAATTTTATTTTGTTGTCAATTCATATAGCATAAGCTTGATGACCTTTTGTGGCAGGACATTGACAGGTGTTTTTAGCATAAGTTTTATTTCTAAGCATAATTTCAATTCTACAAGAGTAAACTAGGTTTCAATTCTGCAAGTGTAATTTAAGATTTCATTTTAGCAACATTTCAATTTAGCAATTTTAATTTTATTATTTCAATTCTATAAAAGTAGATTAGATTTCAATTCAACAATTTCAATTCCTACACTTGTAGTTAACTTTAAATTTCTTAACTTAGAATTAGTTTTCAATTCTTGAAAGTTTCCATTTTGTAGATTAGGTTTAGTGTGACACCAAAAGGCTAAACCAAAATCTATTTCACCCAATAAATGCTTGAAATTTGAATGTCTGAATTGTACTCTGCCCTAACCTTCTATCATAGATAGCCTTGGACACCACCCTGGATTGATAAATCATAATATTTAATGATGTTATTAATGACACACATCAAGTTTATGCCTAGATCAATAGGAATATGTAGGAACTACAGGTACAAGTTACTTAGTTGACTAGAATGATGGCCTGCATGAGGGAAAGGTATCCCTTTGAATTTGCACATCTGGATTCTCATAGTGAGACTTTGAAAAGAGACAACAAGTAAGAGGTTCATGATGAGGAAGAACCACAGAATAAACTAGAATTTAATGACAAGGAAGAACCAGAGAGGAATCTAGAGGAGCATCAATTTGAGAATAGGCTAGTTAGGGCCTTGGAAGAAAATAAATATGGAATAAAGATTGATGTTATTGAGTATGTAGGAGGGTTTAAACCATAGGATTTGATAGACTCATTGAATATCATGGAGAAGTTCATTGAGTGGAAAAGCCTTTCAGAGGAAAATAAAGTGAAGCTTGCATGCACAAAGTTGAAAGGGATTTCGTTGATTTGGTGGGATCATCTATAGAAGGGGATGCAAAAAAAAGGAAAGGAAAAGATAAGTGTCTTCTATAAAATGGAAAAAAAAATTGGAAAAATTCTTACCCAGAGATTATGCCCAAACATTATTTCGTAGGCTCCAAAACCTTAGACAAAAGGATTAAAGCATCATTAACTACACCAATGAATTCTACAAGTTATCAATTCAAGTGGGTCTTGAAGATTCGAAAGAAAAAAATGCTACAAGGTATGTGAATGGATTAAGCTATACCATACAATATGAAATAAGTATGCTTCAGACCCATAACGTAGAGTATGCATATCAGTTAGCATTAAAATTAGAAGAGAAACATAATAGGAGTAATTTTAGAAAAGGAGTGAAGAAGGGACCATCATCACCTTCAGTTAGATGGTATCCCTCAAAGGTAGAATATTCTAGTAGAAATAAACAATAAGACTATGGGTAGAATCAAGTTAACCACTAGAGAGATGGAGGATCTCAAAGAGGAAAAGGTTATGGTAGAGGATGATATTGGGATGGCCAACGAAGACCACACACATGCTATAGATATGATGAGGAAGGGCATAGATCTTATGAGTATCCACACTATCCTACATAATAAAGAAGATAGGGATAAGAAGCTAGAGTTAATATGGTTGAGGTGGAAGAAAAAACTGAGGCAAAAGTTGTAGCAAACATGGGAGAAAATATAATGATAAGGAGGACAATGATCATACCAACGAAGGAGAAAGTGGAAAACAAATATGGAGGTAATTCATAGCTACGTATGAATATATTTTGAACTAGGTGCACATCTGAAGGAAAGGTATGTAAGAGGATTATTGATAGTGGTAATTGTGAAAATATGGTTTCAGATAAAATGGTCAAGAAACTTAACTTGAAGTGTGAGAAGAACCTGTATCCTTATTGCATATTGTGGTTCAAGAAAGGAAATGAGGTAACTGTAGAAAAGAGGTGTCTGGTTAAGTTTTCAATTAGGTCCACCTACAAGGATGAAGTATGGTGTTATGTAATTCCAATGGATGCATGTCACTTGTTATTGGAGAGGCCTTGGAAATATGATAGGAAAATAATCCATGATGGAGGCAAGAATACTTAAACATTCTGGAAGGATGGAGTAAAAGTGGTCCTATTACCACATAAGGAATAAGTGCAAAGAAAAATCCTATTAAAGACTAAGGAATTTATCACAGGGATGAAATAAGATGGGGTTTGTTACGTATTAACAAAAAATAAGGTGGATATTGAAGATGTTGCTATACCACCTGTAGTAGCAAAGTTGTTGAAAGAGTATGCATATGTCATGCCAGAAGAGTTACCGGATGGATTACCCCAAAAAAGAGATATCCAACATCATATTGATCTAATTCCGGGATTAGCTCTTCCAAATCATGCAGCCTATAGGATGAGTCGCATGTAGAATGAGGAGTTGAATAGACAAGTGACAGAACTGATAAAGAAGGGATTTGTTAGAGAAAGTGTGAGTCCTTGTGTGAATCATGCCTATTGATACCAAAGGAATATAATACATGGTGAATGTGTGTGGATAGTAGGGTAATCAATAAAATTACAATCAAGTATCTATTCCCAATTCCAAGACTTGATGATATGATGGATGTACTAGTTGGAGCATGATGCTTTAGTAAAATTGATCTATATAGTGGATACTATCAGATTCAAATTTGGGAAGGAGATGAATGGAATATTACTTTCAAGACAAAAAATGGATTGTATGAATGGATGGTGATATCATTTGGGTTATCCAATGCACCTAGTACATTTATGAGGATGATGAAAATAGTATTGCGGGAATATATATGTAAGTTTGTAGTTGTGTATTCTGATGATATTATGATATTCAGTAGGAATGAAGAAGAATACTTGTTGCATTTGAAATTAGTTTAAGAATTGTTAAGAAAATATAAGTTGTATGTCAATTTGAATAAGTGTAGATTCCTTTAGAAGAGTCTAGTGTTCTTAGGATTTGTAATCTCAGAGGATGGAGTGAGGATGGACAAAGAGAAAATGAAGGTAATTTTGGAATGGCATATTCCAAGAAATGTGATAGAGGTGAGGAGTTTCCATGGCTTGGCAACTTTTTATAGGAAGTTCATTAGGAATTTTAGTAGCATTTTTACACCTATAACAGAGTGTACGAAGGGTAGAGAATTTGTATGGAAAAATGCAACAATAGAGGGTTTTGAACTATTAAAGAAGAAGGTGACAGAAGCACCTATTTTGATATTACCAAATTTTAGCAAGTTATTTGAGGTTGATTGTGATGCCTCCCATGTGGGAATTGGAGTTGTACTGAGTCAAGAAGGGTGACCTATAGCATTATTTAGTGAGAAGTTGAATGAGGTAAGGAAGAAGTATTCTACTTATGATGTGAAATTCTATGCTATTGTGCAAGTATTGAGACACTCGAGGCATTATTTATTTTCTAAAGAGTTTGTGTTATTTATTGATCATGAAGCATTGAGGTATGTGAATACCCAAAAGACATTAAATAATAGATATGCAAAGTGGGTATTATTCTTGCAAGATTATGCATTTGTTTTCAAGCATAATTCAGGTAAGCAAAATCAAGTTGTTGATAATTTGAATAGTCGTGTAGTGTTATTGACTACTATGGACCATGAAGTAGTCAAATTAGAGGTAATAAAGAAAATGTATGAAAATGATCCAAATTTCAATGATATTGTGAAGCAGTGTAAGAATCCAATATTGGGATAAGTTGGTAGTGGTGTTTGTGATTATCTAATACAAAATGGTAATGTTTTCAAAGGGAAGCAGTTGTGCATTCGTTTTGGTTCAATGAGGGAGAACATTATTAGAGAACTACATAGTGGAGGTTTGGTTGGGCACTTTGGATTGAGCAAGATGATTGCTCTTGTAGTGGATAAGTACCATTGACCAAACGTAAAGAGGGATATAACCAAATTTGTGTTAATATGCAGAGTGTGATAAATAGCTAAGGGCCATGTGCAGAATACAGGAATTTATATACCTTTTACCATCCCTACAGGACCATGGATAGATTTGAGCATGGATTTTGTGTTAGGATTTCCTAACATGCAAAAGAGTAAAGATTCAATTTTTTTTGTGGTAGATAGGTTTTCTAAGATGGCATATTTCATTGCTTGCCAAAAAACCAATGATGCTACTAGAGTTGCATATTTATTCCTTAGAGAATTTTTTAGACTACATGGGGTCCTAAAAACAATCACCTTAGATCAAGATACAAGGTTTCTAAGTCACTTTTGGAGGACTCTTTGGGGGAAGATGGGAACAAAGCTACAGTTCAATAGTGCATATCACCCCTAGACTAATGGGTAAACAAAAGTAGTAAATCATAGTTTAGAAAATATTCTAAGGTGTATTGTTGGAGAAAAACCAAAGAATATTTGATAAATCAAACATAACCCTTATTTCATAGTTCAATCCATTCTATAAAATAATATTTCATAATATTTGATAAATCAAATCATAAATGATAAATCAAACATAACCCTTATTTCATAGTTCAAATCCATTCTATAAAATAATATTTCATAATATTTGATAAATCAAACATAACCCTTATTTCATAGTTCAAATCCATTCTATAAAATAACCTTTCTTAATATTTGATAAATCAAACATAACCCTTATTTGTTCTTCCTAAACAAATACCTTACTATAATATGGGTTCTCCTATTTCATTGCCCTTCAGACTTCCCTCGATATTCCTGAAGGTATGCTTTATATAGCTATTAAATTATTGCCCTCAATACAACCGGGTGATAGCCTCAAAGTACACAAACCAAACCTGAAAGCTATACATTTAATTATTTAAATAAAAAAATAGCCAACAGAGGGGCATCAAACAAGGTCAACCATGGAGACAGTCTTAGAACCACCTACAACTGCTAGTGGCCCTCCCTTTGTGCTGAGCAACTTCAGCACCTATAACGGTTATTAACCAGGAGCCTGGCCATATGTTTGGCTACCTCACAATAGAAACCCTAGGGCCTTAAGAAGCCCATACAACTCTTGTACCACCACTGTGGTACGAATACCTAAACACAAATGCTTAAACACAAACAAAACCCGATGACCAACTCAAGTTCAATGGTGGAAACGTCACCTTTGTTGAACGTTATGCACCCAAATTGCCATGTTTTCATATGGCATAAAACACATAGTTTAAAGCTAAGGTTTTAGAACTTAGAGAACATGATTTAATTGCGTCTCCCAAACTTGAAATAAAACCTGAGCTCAGCTTACATTCAACGTTAATACAAGCTACAACATAGCTTTATTGACAAGGAACCCTGCACTAAACATAGGCTACTACCCTCAACAATCTTCGATGAACCAGAGGTCCTAAGGTTTTAGACACTCGATAGAAAGCACTCAAACCCATTTACAAGGTCACAAAATTCAAATTGATTCATGATACGCAAGAACCATTTGGTGCGTTACAACACCAGGTAAGAGGTTTTTTGATGCTATCTCAAAATAACTAAACCTATGCAACATATCACGCTACATGCTTGCAAAATGGTGCAACCATGACCCCCAACAAGGTAACGAAATTTTCTAGGTTTTGAAATGTATTTACAGAGGTATGGGTTTTATTTTTCTAGAGCTTGCTACTCTTCCGTGATGCCATACAAGTACCAACAAAATAGCATAACCCACTCTCCAAACAGGTAGACTACTTTGGTATATAGCTAACAGTCTATCCGAAACAACAAAGAAAAACAACCTAATCCAAGTTACTCAAAGGTATCCCCTACCTTCATAGTCTTAAAAGGATTCTTATATAAAACATTCATTGTCCAAAGAGAAACAAGATGACTGAGACATAGGAGATAGTTTTCTTACTACTCTCCCCTCATAAGCTGTCACAAAGCAACGAAACGTAAGATGCCTTACTGTCTTTAATGAGCAGTGTTGAAGGCTGGATCATTCATAGAATGATTATTCAGTCTCTAACTAACATAATACACTCCCTATGTAGATATAACAATAAAACTAAATAGATCAATCTCCAATATATTCACAGATGTATGCTACATAGTTTATAATGATGGCTCATCTAATTTCAAAAGAAAAGATCTGACCTTTTTTAAATTTTACCCAAAATAAAGCTTCCTTCTGAATCGCGTCCCTACAGGTTTCCTCCCAGTATCGCTATCTTCTCTAGTGCTCTTCTCCTTTGTTCACGTATTTGCTCTTCTCTCCCAATACCCATTTCCCTACGTGCTTCCTCCTAGATAGGTCATCCTCCATCCTCCTTTTTCCTTAAAGCACATGTAACCTTGAGCTTTGTCCGCCCTTAATGCTCCCTTCCATTCTTATTCTTATTCTCATGATGGCAAGGCAAGAGTTGCCTTAACTGGTATTAGTTACATACAATGGAGATCCCAAAAATAATGCAAATAGTCCTCCTTTTGGCAACGAGAGTGTATTGGCCAAGGTTGGATATTTAAAATGGTTTTAAATTATTTTAATATAATTAAAACCTTTTTTTAACATATTTTAAACTAAATGCAATTTCATTGACATTTAGAATATATTTGGTTTGTTTATAAAAATAAACTTCATTATCATTCCAAGGTAATAATTATTTCATTTAATATAAATGGACTTCCATTCACCTATTTAAATGAAATTTATCCATGAATTTAAAATAATTTAAATTATCATCTAATTAAAACTTCTTTAATCAAATTAAATGAATTATCATTTATCATTCAAATTTAATCAACTTTTATTTTAATAAAAATGATGTTTTATTACCATTTCAAAATAACGATTTTCTTTTTGCAAAACACATACATATGGCAAAATGCTCTCCTATGGAATTCCAAAATTATGCATATTCAAGCCATGATGTAGTAAGTGGTGCAGATATGAGAAGTCAAATTTTCACAACAACAAAGAGGGCATATTTACATCAACCTATACATTTATCTCAGCCAAAGGTTTTACAATAGCTTCTAGGCTATAAACTAAGTCTCAAGGTGATCAGTTGTCGATGATTAGGCCTTTTGATTATGCATGCCTATATGAAGGTATCTATCCATGTTACCTCTGAGTACCTAAATCATTAATTTTCTCAATCTTAAGCACCATCTTTTTTGGTGTATGCCTCTACCTTCTCCACCTACGAGCGTACCTAATCCTACACACTTGGCAATATGTTAGCAATAACATGCCCTTCTAAATCATCTAAAAATCATTTAGTTGGTTTAATTGTTCAAACTAGGTATTACCACATCATAGGTTAATACATTGTTTCTTTGTACCAAATAGTCTGCTAGGGAGGATTATGACAGGTGGTTTTATTTGAAAGAATATGATGAATTGATGATGGGTGATTTGTTACTGACCATAAATTTTAGCATACTGTAATGATTTCCTAAGGTGATATGTAAAGTTGTCTTGAATCATGATCAATGTATGGTGCCCCAATTGTGGAAGGGATAAGTATTCTTAAATTTTTTGCTTTTGACAACTTTGTTAACCTTGATTGATTTAGTATGTTGATGAACCATATGTAGCTATCCTTATGATACTTTGGTTGATTATAAGTGGACACACCACCACATAACTGAGGTAATTATGTGAGTAATCTAGAAATATTGGTATCAATTTTATCAAATTTTAATAGATTAAGTTTTGATTTTTGTTTGCCCTAGCAAGTGAGGGCCTATGATAGTCCTAGGCAAAGGTTCATGGATGAACGTGATTCTAACATTGAGTGTTTGAATATTGATTATGGGTAAGGTGACTTTTTTATATGATACCTATCCCCTCAAGTGATGAATCGATGGGATAAGAAAGTGAAAGTGGCGATGAATCGATTGATAGAGGTGGATTTTAAGATTACCTAGAGGCTAAAAAAGGTGAATTTTGGTGTGGCGCATGGAATGGATGCTTGGATTGTGAAAACATAGGGATAGGTTCCCTAATTTTAATATTTTGAATGATTTTGTTAGGATTTTTTTTCTTTTTGTATTTTTGTATGTTTGGGGTAAAAGGGTATCAAAAAATACCATTTTTTGAGAAAACATACGGATGGGTGCACTCATCTCGTATACTTTTATAGAATTGTACAAATGGGTGCACCCATTCCATAAGATTCTACAAAATCGAATGGATCTGTATGATTTATAGTTTTGCATTTATAAAGGTGCGCATAGAGATGTGCGTGCCTCATTTTTGTCATGCAAGTTCAAAAATTGGAGGGAGAGGAGCAAGGGATAGCAAGTGTATGGCATGGAGCACTACCATATTCTGAAACTCGAGTGACAAGATGGCTTAGAATGGTGATAGAGTAAGCATTGGAGGGTGTGCAATGTTGGTAAGTGGAATTTTCATCAATCTTTGTACATTTGGAATAAAGTAAACCCTAGGTTTAGGATTTTATATATTTTAGCTGGAGTTTTTGAAAAAAATTTACATTTTTGCATGTTTGGGGAAAATGGTATCTAAAAATACCTTTTGCCTAGAAAACATGTGGATGGGTGTGACCATTCATATGAAATAATATGGATGAGTACACTTAATCTGTATGATCATATAGATCCATACAACTATTTTTTGACAAAAATCATATGAAATATGTGGCCTAATGTGTTTGTTTTTGTTGTTTTTGCAGGTCAAGAAGTTGAGGTTGTGACATTGATTTTTACCCTTGGTGAGTGATCTGAAGGTGTTTTTGAATGAGGCAAAGTGGCTATGTCTCAAGAAGATTGGGTTCTATGGGTTCATGTGGATGGATGTGGTTCAACGCACCTATACATATTTGGATGTGATTTGTGAGTAGTGGTATGTTGATAGGAACACATTTATTTTTTTGACAAATGAAATTATGATTACCCTAGAGGATATTTATAGTATTTATTAGTTTCCAGTGGATGGATTGATTGTGATTGCTGTATAGGATAAGGAGGTGTGGGATAGTGTACTATAGATGCATTTTGGAGATGCTTGGAGGGATGTGAGGGTTATCAACAAAGGTATTAAGTATGCAGATCATTACACGTCTAGGATTTTATCCTAGAAACATGCATTATTAATGGTGTGTATTAGTAGTTATGTTATGCCATATGCATTAAGAGCAATATTCCCTTGGAACTTGATGTGGTTGGTTTGTGATATGATAGAGCATGGAAGTCACTTTGCATGGGCACCAACCTTGTTGACCCAGACCTATCACAAGTTGCATGGAGTAGGATGATGACTAGGAGGTCCTTGTGTAGTAGTTAACTAATTTAATTATGGGCTCGGGAGCACATAGCCTTGATGAGGTCATAGGGAATTTTGTTTGAGGCTCATGCATTGTTGGGATTGAATGTCATATTTCATGTAGTGATAACATGATATGGATGAGCATATGAAGAGGGATCATGAGGTCACATCCTATATTATCAAGGACAATTTAGGGATATGAGGCCTAATGATATTGTGTGGTGGCCCTATAGAGGGGCTCCAACTTGGTGAAAGGATGGTGTGGAGATAGTCTAAGTTAGACAGGGTAAACAGATGATAGGATGGTATGCATTTTAGTTGGATTTCTTTCAATTTAGTCACATGTAGAGATAGTTCAGGCTATGACAAGGCATGCTAGATTATCCTATGGTGATTTGGTGTTACCATGGAGATCATGGGGTATGATGATGGGGAGGGACGTTTAATATATCATTGGATAAGGTGTTAGCTCTACCTTATGTGGATGATGATGGGACAACATTGGAGTATGATTCTTAGTAGACTATACAAATATGGGAGACTGGGATAGGGGTGGTTAATGGTGCTAGGAGTACAAGACATTGGGCCACAGATAGGAGTTCAAGAGTGATAACAAATAGGCTAGATGATATTACAAGTGGGGCTACAATAATGATTTGTGGTGGAGGATATGTATCTAGAATTGACGGTTTAGTAGCCACCATAGTAGTAGGTGGGGAGGATGAGGACACCTCTTAGGAGGGATCACCCTTGAGGTAACACATGCAACCATGATATGATAGTGAAGTTGGGCCCTCACGAGTAGGTGAGGGAGAGATAGGACTAGATGAAAGAGGCTTGGATGATATGGTCAAGATATATGTAGAGGAGATATGGTATCATACACATGATGTTGATTCTTGGTGAGACCAGGTGAAGAGGTCAAAGGTAAAGAGAGATACCCTGAGGTTGGAGGTAGATTAGTGTGGACTGCAGATGGTAGGATTTCTATAGGATCATGACTCAGTAGTGGGCTTGAGATATATGGTCTTTGCGGGTATAGGTGAGTTGGATACTACAATGGAGGGATTGAGGGTGAAATTTATTGAGCCAGGGTAGCTCAATATAAATATGAAGAGATATGGAGTAGCTAAGGGCACAAGTGATTACGTTGTAGAGTGAGCGAGATACCCTCATCATAGCATGAGATGCAGTGAGGGTGACCATAGGTGACATAGTAGAGCTAGAGAAGCTAAGATTAAATATGGTAAAGCTACAATGTGGGCTAGATGACACTAAGGTAGAGAGAGCATGATTATGATATGAGGTGGATTTCATGAGGGCCAAGGGAACCAAGTCAAATTTTTAGGCTAAGATTGTTGAATTATAGTGGGTGGTGGATACCTATAGTAGAAATTATCTATGAGAGTAAACCTTTGGATTGAAATACATGATATTATTGGTTTCTTGTTGAATACCACTTCCATTATGGATGAGTTTGACATTACATCGTAGCCATAGGAGTATGGAACCAGTGTGTCCTTTAGTGCCATGATTTAAATAACCAAGGGTATCTTTTATGGGAGGATCAACCTCAATGTAGAGAGGTGAGAGCTCACAAAGGAGAGATGGAGATGGGTTTGGAAGACAAGAGGGGAACAACGAGTCACCAGGTGGTCAGCAGGGATGATTTCATTTCTATCATGGTAGAGATACCACAATTTTTGTGTGTATTATGTGTACGAACTATGCTAATGTGTAGTCATATTGATGTATTATTTGTATTGATAATGATGTGTACAAGATTAGTTTATCGATGATTTTGATGCTATATACATTGATGTTGAGAAATAGATATGTATCCATGTTAATGTGGTTGTGTAATACATATTTTGATTATGGTAATGATTGGATGTATTTGAATTGGTATGTATGATATGTTACTGTGAATACTATAGATGAAATTAAAAATTCTATGTATTCTAAGACTTGTAATGGCATGTATAATGAATATTTTTGGATGTGTATTGGATTTGTACAATCATGTATGATAAAGGTAATCTGACATAGTGACAGTCGCATTTGACATATGAATGTATAGTGAGATCATGAACATGTAATACATATGATAATGCAAATATAATCACAAAGAGTATGTAAGTGTTTATGATGATGCTTAAGTGATCGAGACCTAAGTACAATGCATATTGATATTTATGGTGGACTAGTTGTGCAACTAGATATGATGTGTCTTTTTTTCTTCTGCTAAGGTGTCTTAGATGGTATAAGGGATTTTTAGAGAGTAAAAAATCTATTTTAATCATAAAACTCATTTATTAATCAAGTGAAACTAAAACATAGATCTTACTAATTAAGGTTGAGCCTATCATGGATCTCTGTGTGTATAAAGTGATTAGTTCATTTATTCATTTTGCGTGAGGTTGGACTAACCCATTGTAAAGATAGCCAAGTAAGCTAGCTCATCCACAAGCACACATTAGTCTTTACAAAAGAAGGTTGCTAATGTAACAGACATGCCACCGCTTATAAGGCATACTTCACTACTAGTCAGGCATCTATAGCTCTAATGGAGATTTATACCGTGATCTTATGAACCTGAGGAGATTAGGGATTCAAGATTTGTGACGATGCCCTTTTATTTTTTATATTTTTTGTAGTTTTTCCTTTTGTCAAATGTCAGGGTTTTGAATCACACAAATGATAGGATGAACAGTGGAAACCATTAACTTAGTGTCTAGTGTATGCAAGGCATTGTTTTTTTTAGACTCAAAATTTTGTTTAATTTACTCATGTTTGATCCATGAAAGAACCCTAGTCAACCAGGGGAAGTATACAATTATATTAGAAACCAATGATGTTTGATAAATTTTAATGAGATTAACTAAAAATGTTTAACTAATAGAAAATACTTCCATTACAAATCAACCTATGCATAATTTTAAAAATGACATCATGATAGTTATGATAATTAGTGTGTGATGTTGTATATAGTGAAATATGCCTATGTGCAAGCAAATGAACATAATGATGTGAGAATGTAGACATTAGTGAAATGCATGATAATGTGATGTCTATTTACAAGAACATGTGTGATAGACTTGTCATTGATTAAGTGAACCAAGCATGATTTGGTTAATGCATATTCACATATCTAAAAGGGTAGACAATAATACCATAGAAGTCTCATAAAATTATATATGCATGGATGTAATGAATGATGAATTACAAATGTTTAGCGATATCAACATGAGTGATTGGTGAAAAGCTATGAAGGAAGAAGAAGAAAAACCTATCCAAGGTATGTAGCCGCTCTAAGCATGACCATACAACGGGGATAGGGAAAAGAGAGGTGAAGAATGAAATAAGAATATGGGAAACCTACCCCTAGTATGTAGTCGTTCGAAGCATGACCATACAATATAAATAGGATATAAAAGAAAGAGAGGTGATGAAGAAGAAATATGATTAGAGAAGTGATTATTTTTATATTTTATTTATTTTTATGTTTTTATATTTTTGTTGTTTTAGAATGTACAAGAATTTAT
>JAQPPZ010011437.1:0-45470 GCA_028583015.1 Wollemia nobilis
ATATGTCCTTGTATACTATGCTAAAATTGATAGAAAAAAATTAATTCTATATTATGTGATCATTTTTATGGTAAGGATTACATGATGAAAGGAAATTTCCTTTGGTGAAATAGAGTAAGGTATGTGATGATAAAACTAAGGGAGATCTCAGTTTAGTAGTTCTTATAGATACAAACTTAGCTCTTAGGGAAAAATTAATTTGATGATTATACAAAGAGAGTCAAAGAAAATGGGAAATAATTCTTCTAAGTAAATATGTTGAGCCCAATGACCCAAGCTTCATATTTACTACAATCTACCAACAAAATGGTTCTACAATATGGAATAGTTTAAAAAAAAAAAACTAATTGATTTAGTGATTAAAGGTCTAATATGGGTGGTGGGAACTGGAGAAAAAAAGTCTATTTGGATGGATACTTAGTGTGATAAAAAACCACTCAATATAGATCCAATTTTGAAACCATGGATGAGATTATTTCAAGATAAATATAGTGATAGGGTTTCAAACATTATTCACAAGTATCGGGAAGGAAGATACAAATGAAGAGAAGATTTTTTATAAGTATCCAAGACATTGATGCTAGGTGATAGTTGAGGAGAAATAAAACAACAATAATATTTTGAGGGAAGCCAAGGATAAGTTTATTTGGGAGTTGATTAGCTTAGGAGAATACACAACAAGGAGTGAATATTATGTAAAGTACCAATAAAATAGGAATATCACAAGAATATGGAGAGATATTTGGGATAGTCTAAATGTTCCTAAAGTCAAAATGTTTGTTTGACTAGTAGTTCATAGAAGAATTATATACTAGGATAATCTTATGAAAAGGGGTTTTCATGTCCATAATGTGTTCTTTGTAAAAATGACGAGGAGATTATAGACCATCTCTTGGGACTCTACTCAATAGTCTGGAAACTATGGCAATGGATTCTTAATATATTTGGTAAATGCATGGTGATGAATGGTAGAGTTCAAGAATGGTTAAAGCAATTGTAAATCACTCTTAAAAATGAGGCTTTACAAACAATTTGGGATATAAAAAATATATAATTGTAGGTAGGGAAAAAGGTTTCCATTCTAATAAATTCAAGCATGAACGGGGGAGATTTACTAGAATATCTACTTCCCCACTTGAGGGTCTCCTTTGGATATGCATATCCTCTCCATGATTAAGCCCCTACTCAATGCAATTTTTCATGTTTGTAGAAATTGAGGTAAATACTTGTTGATTGGTTTTTATGTGAGTTTATTCAATGAAATTTGGATCGCTATAATCTTCACTCTTTTTTGAGCCTTAAATGGTTATTTAAGACTTAATAATGAAGATCATCTAAATGCATGTTAAGCTTATATCACACAAATGCAAGAATACAAGATATAATCTACATAAAAAATATATATATTTTTTTTTTTTTATGGGTTAACAAAAGGAGATTTTGATATTTCAAGGCAAACAAGAGAGCATGCAATAATACAAGCTAGCAATGTAACTATATGAGTTTTTATTTCTTTGTCTATGTGATTGCAAATGAAGAACTTAATATTTTAACTTAAATTTCCTTGATTGACTAACTAATCCTACATCGGTTAAAGTCTAGAGTAGTAGGAAAGAAATTAGAAATAACAGAAATAAATAGGAAATTTAGATGTGTTTTGTGAAAAGGAATTTAAGATTTAACTAATATTCTTTGATTTCCCAAATAAAGTGTGATTTTTAGGTCTAAAATAGTAAAATACAGAAGCAAAACACAGAGAAATATAAATTGCAGGTCTTAAGGTGGAGCCTAATGGCAGAATTACCTCTTCCAAAGTTTGTTATCAAAAATACCATTTCTTGCCAAATTTTCCATTGGCAAATGTGGTTTTTGATGGCAAATCTGGTACTTGCACTAATAAATGAAAAAAATAGGTTTTCTAATTTAGGAGGTTTGTGTAAGAGCTAGATAAGGTAGATTGCTTGTCTAGATAGCTGATCAGATATCATGTTAATAAAATTTCTTAGTATGCTTGCCTCCTAGGGTGGAAATGGAGCTCTGCTAAATTTTCTAGCAAGATTACCAAATTCACCACTGGCAAATTTGGTCTATGTAATCCAGAGAGCCAAAATTGGCAATGATTGTGATGGTTGATGATTTTGGACCAAACATGGGGCCAAGGTGATTTTGAAAGTGGTTTTGGATATATTCTTATAGATTTTTGTAATACAACTATAGGATGATGGTGCCAACAAAGTTTACTAAGGTTTAAGATGCTAAAAGAGGAGAAAAACACCACAAATATTTGCCAATTTGTGATCTAGGTAGATGCCAATGTAAAAATAGGGAAATATGCTCTCAATGGCTATTTTGATAGCCAAAGAGGTGCAAAAGGATATGGGAGGACATAAAAGAGATAGTAATATAGCAAGGTAACCTATCTATATCCTAGTTTCTATAATGCTTGTGAGAATTATGAGAAACAAATGCAAAGCGTACTAGAGAAGTGAAGAAATGCTATGAAATATTGTTTTAACAATAAATGAGATGAATGCATGCAAATTGGGATTGAAATGGGGTTTTAATTGGGATAGTAGGGTAGTAAATACCTTGTATCCTCCACTATGTCATCTTGAAGGTGAAAAGGAATGCTTGAAATGCTTTGAAATACTAATAAAACAAAGCTAAATGTGCTTGAAAGAAAGAGATGAACATACTAAATACTTAGTAAATGAAAGTATAAAAGCATGGATGTAAGAAAATATGGTTAGAATACATACAATGAATATGAATAAAGTTGTAAATAAAAGAGTAAAAGATATCCAATTTCTATGAAGAGGAAAGCATGAAGCAACCCTACAAAAGAGAGAGATTAGTGAGCATTAATGAAGATGGCACGTAGGACTCCACTAAGTCTACAAAAAGGATGTTAGATGCTTAAAATAGGATCTGCATATGAATATGTAAGAGCCTACAAGGCAAATATAATCTTCAAACAATATGAAAACATGAAAATGAAGAAAACTTTGCAAGTAAATTGAGATGAACAAGTTAGCGAGGCTATACTAAAAAGTGTTAAAATAAAAGAGGTAACAAAGAAATGGAGAAGAGAACTATGCTAGGGGTGATATCACCTAGAAATGGCCTCTCCCTTGCACCAAGGAGGTATCCTTAACACCAAGCTCCATTTCCTTGCTTGAATATCCTCCAAAAATATTTGCAAATGGAGAAAAATGCTTGCAAAAATGAGAAATTCTTGAAATGCAGTTGCTAGAAAAATATTAGTAGAATGTAATTAGCCTTGAATTGCTTGATGAATGCTTTCCCAAAGGTTTGTTTAAATAGAATTTTGAGGATAAATTAGAGGGAGAATTAGTTATGGATAATTCAAAATTTGTAAATATAATCTATTGCTGGAGCATGCAAGGTTAGAGTAGGTAGTGGAAGGATGGAATCTACATGCCCTTGGCTCATGTTGAGATTTGTTCATTAGCCAAATTGGCCACTTATGACCAAATTCACTAGTGGTAATTTTTCTAATGACTGGAATTTTTGGTCAATGGTCAAGTCTGACTGCTAGGGTTTGACTTTTGAAAGTTTTCCAAATTTACCATTGGAAATTTTGGTACTTTGTGGCAAATTTGGTAACCGGCAATTTGGCACCAGTGACTAATTTTGTACTGTCCTAGTTTTTTTTTGTAGTTTTAGGCATCGATATATATATATATATCTCCAAATATAGGTATATTTGTACTTGTTGGAAATATCATTTCGAGCCTGATCTAATTGTGGTATGTTTTTGAAGTTTTGAGATGATTTGGTAGGTCAAAATCTATCCCAAAGATAAAATTACTTTTTAGGGCTATAAAAACCCTAAATTTGGGTATGAAGATGATTTATTTGATTTTATTAATCAAAATACTTATGAAGGTAAGGCAATGGATGAGTTTTGATAGGATTGGAAATTGACGAAAAATATCAAATTTGACAAGGTTAGGATTTCTTTATGAGGTGTTGTTGGCTAGGTGTTTCAAAATTGGGTGTCTACATTTTACCCATTTTTGATGTATTCATTGTAAAATGAATGTATCAAAAATATGTTGTAAGACCCTAATTTTATCACTAGCATATTTTTTGATGTTGAAGAAGTTGATTTGATGATTGAATAGATATTTCTTTTGATGTATACCTTATATTTAATGATGTATGCCTTTTCGAAGTCTAAAAAAGGTTACCCCATGGATGCTTCCTTTGAAAATGATCACCAAATTTATGATTTATGAAGAGTTCTTGAAGAAATTGAATTTGATGATATAATGATTTGATTTATTTATGTAATGTATTGATTGTATTAATTTTGTATGATGTATTTGATTGTGTGATGTGGTTCTTTGAAATGTGATTGATTTTTTTAATGGTGACATTTTAAGTCTTATGATGATTAAATGCTAAGAGAGACCAGTTACTCTATTAAGAGATGTATCAAGATATGAATGATAGATAAGCATCTAGATATATGTTGTGAGTAGTGGTCTCTAGATCTAATAGGGGAAAACACTCATGTTATTGGGACATGAAAGGTTATCCTTTGATCCTAAATATCCCTTGCATATTTTCATATGAGGAAACATGATCTCATTATGCTTAAATGGTGGCCTATGAAGGTGCATAAATGACAAGCACTTAAGACATAATGAGGCACATGTGATATGTAAAAGATATACGTAATTTTGAGATGTTATCCTTTGAATCCAGATAACATTTTCTTCTCATCATGCTTAAGGTCTATCCTTGTGATAAAGGAGTGGACACTTAGAACATGATGATATACCTATCAGATGTTATCCTTTGATCCTAGATAATATTTTTTTCTCGTCATGCTTAAGTGGTATCCTTGTGATAAAGGAGTGGACACTTAGAACATGGTGAGATACCTATAATATATATGTATTTTCGATATGTTATCCTTTGAATCCAAATAACATTTTCTTCTCATCATGCTAAAGTGACATGCTTGTGATAAAGGAGTGGGAAATTAGAACATGGTGAGGTACCTATGAGATGTTATCCTTTAATTCCAAATGACATTTTGTTCTCATCATGTTTAAGTGATATTCCTATGATAAAGGAGTGGACACAAATAATATGGTGAGGTATTTGTAAGATGTTATCCTTTCAGTCTAGATAACATTTTGTTCTCATCACACTGAAGTGATATCCTTATGATAAAGGAGTGGTCACTTAGAGTGTGGTAAGTTATTTGTGAGATATATGTATATTTGTAGTTAGAAGTTTTAGTTGTTAGTTTTTGCACACTTAAGCAATTGTGTATGCTTATGTGAACATGAAGTATTTTATGCTTATTCTCATGAACCCAAAGGATTTTATGTTTTTTTAATGTTCCAAAAATGTAATGAGATACTTTCAAAAGTATGATGTTATGCTTGTAAAAATTTTACAATGCTTAGTAGTGCTTTGATGCTTGCAAATATTTTTCAAGGTAATGAAGTGATGTTTGCAAATATTTTGGAATATTTTGTAATGTTTTTTTGATCTTTTCAAACGTAATAAAATTATGTTTGCAATTTTTTTGCAATGTTTTGTAATGCTTTTATAATGCTTTGGTGATATTTGTAAAAATAATGAAATGATGTTTTGCAATGTTTTGTAAGCAATGTGATGTTTGCAAATGTTTTGTAATATTTTGTAATGCTTGGCGATGTTTTTGAAAGCGTAATGTAATACTTTTGAAAGTATGGTGTGATGCTTGCAAACGTTTTATAATGTTTTGTAATGTTTTGAGAGTGATATAATGCTTTTGAAAGAGATATGTGATAATTACAGTGTGATTTTACAATGAGTTATTTGTATGCTTTTCAGTACTTTGTGTTTCTTATACAGGGGCTTTGGGGTAGAAATAATGATATATAGTAGTTGCTTTCCAAATTTATGTATGTAGAATAGATGTAATATACCATAGGGGATATAGACAATATTTGACTATGTTTGAAATATTTGAAAATATGTTTGTATATGTGATGTTTGCGCTTGATATGATGTGAAATGATAATAATTATGATATATGTTTTTAAAATAATGATTTTTATAGTTGCTTTGATACTTACCACCAATTGGGGAGAATATATACGTCGAATATATATTTTGATGTTTGAATGATAAGATAGAAAATTGGGAGAATGATATGCCCCCAATTATATGTAAATATAATTTTGTATATGAAGTGATGTTAATATGATGATATACCTTGGAAGTTATATTCCACAAGTTTGTAAGAAAATATGATAATGAACAAAAAAATTTATCATCATGAGGGAGAAAATATGATTTATAGATGCCCCCTTTCTAGCCTATTTATATACTAGCAAGGAGTACTAGAATGAAGATCTTATTATCTAAAGTAATGTTAAGTATTATATTTTGGAAAGCATTAAATGCTATCATACCCCATGTGTGCCCCCTTGGGATTCATAGGGAAGAGTAAAATTGAATTAAGGAATTCAAATTTGTATAGGTATGATGGGAACATATTGGCTAGGATGGGTTGAACAAGGTGAGTTGTCTAGGATGATGATTGCTTGTAAAAGAGTGTATGATTGTATGAGCTTACTTATGATTTTAGGTTTGATGTCTTTATGTGTGGGGTTAGATGTACATGATGTATATACAACATTTGATAATGATTCAACCTTAAGTGGCAACCTTGGAGCCTAATTATTAGATACACATTTAAGGGATGTTTCAAATGATGATGCATCTAAGTAAGAAAAATATATACAAATATTACTTGGATAGTATTGAGAGTTACCTAGAGGACTTTGTTATATTCCTCAAAGGACTTAGTTGGCTTGTTCAAAGGATGTAGTTAGATTACCTAGAGGTCTTAGTTAGCTTGCCTAGAGGTCTTAGTTAGCTTTCTCAGAGGACTTGGTTAGCATGTGTATGAAGTACTTTGTTAGCATGTGTCAGGAGAACATAACGTGGCATTCCCAAAGGAATTGGTTAGCTTGCTTTGAGGACTTAGTTTTCTTACTCAGAGGACTTAGCATGGTGATATGATATGATATGTATAAATCATGTGTCCAAGTGGAAAAATATGTACATAAATACTTGGGCCATATTTTTGAGATGAAATTTGCATAATTATTAATCCTTATGCAAGTGCATAAGGAATATCTAATATGATATTTTGTTGTGATACAATATATGTATATATATCATGTAACAATAATCTAAATAGGGTTCCTATTTTTGAATGTCTTAAAGGGGGGATTTTCATGTGAATATGCCTAAGGAGGACTTTCAAATGTCTTGATGCCACAAGGGGACTCAAATATCTTGTCTAAGAGATATTTTTAAGTGATTTCCCTAAGAGGGACTTTAAATAATTACCCCAAGTGGGATTTTATATGATTGCCTTAAGAGGGAATTTAAATGATTGCGTGAAGGGGGACTTTATATGTGTGTGCCCTAAGAGGTACTTTAAATGATTACCTCAAGGAGGATTTTAAATTATTTCTCCAAGGGGGACTTTTGAATGATTTCCCCAAGGGTACATTAAATGTATTTCCTAAGGAGGAATTTAATTTTTTTTTTTTTTTAAAGCGAAAAACCCCTTGCGAGGCCGCCTTGGTCTAAGAGACCACGAATAGGGGGTTCTACACCGTCAAAGTCACCCAAGGATCGCACCCAGCCTTGCCCGTACCAACATTATCAATTGGATTTTGGGTACCCAATTTAGCTTTTTGGTAGGGTGGAGATTCGAACCTAGGACCTCCCTTGGAGGATTGCCCTCTCCTCTCCAACTCACCTACAACACCTGGGTATGAATTTTAAATTATTTCCCCAAGGGGACTTTAAATGATTACCCAAATGAGGACTTTAAATGATTTCCCTAAGGGGAAATTTAAATGTGTGTGCCCTAAGAGGGACTTTAAATGTTTTTCCCAAGAGGGATTTTAAATGATTATCCCAAGGGAGGATTTTTAAATGATTTTTCCAAGGTAGGCTTTTAAATGTGTGTGCCCCAAGAAGGACATTAAATGTTTTTACCAAGGGGGACTTTAAATGATAGTCCCAATGGGGACTTTTTAGATGATTGTCCCAAGGGGGACTTTAAATGATAGTCCCAATGGGGACTTTTTAGATGATTGTCCCAAGGGGGACTTTAAATGTTTACCCAAGGGGGACTTTAAATGATGTGCCCTAAGGAGGGATTTTAAATGTTTGTCCCATGGGGGACTTTAAATATTTACCCCAAGGGGGATTTTAAATGTATATGTGCCAAGAGGGACTTTAAATATTTACCCCAAAGGGACTTTAAATGATCACCACCCCAAAGGGGACTTTAACTGATTACCCCAAAGGAAGACTTTGGATGTTTAACCCAAAGGGAACTTTAACTAATTACCCCAAATGAGGACTTTGGATGTTTACCCCAAAGGGGACTTTAAATTATTACCCCCAAAGAGGGACTTTAAATTATTTATCCCTTTAGGTGAAAAGGGTATTGCAAGTTATGATAAAGTGTTTCCAAGGATGATCCATCCTTGGTAAAGAGTCTAAGAAATATTTCAAGGTATTTATTTTCCCCTAGATAAAGGTAAAAATATGTAATGTGTTAAAGGAATAGGTATGAGATATGTGTATTTTATTTAGCCACAATGGATGATTTGTTGATTAGTTGTAATGTGTTTTGACTTGTGTCCTTATGTATAAAGGAGGAACATTGAGATTATTATAGTGGTAATTATGTGGATGTACTCTTATTATGGTAAGGAGAGTTTTGTGGTTTGCAAGAATGTAATAGTTTGACAAAGATGTGATAGAGATTAATATTCTATGTTTAGGATGGAAAAAGATAAAGGTGGCTAAGTGAATAAATGTAGATAAAACTCGATGATGGGATATTGAGTTTATGACTAAGCATGCACAAGAAGCCAATTAAACCATGCAAACAAGGAGCCAATACAAATAGTTATGTAAATTTTATTGACTTAAGATTGTCTAGTAGAACAAAATGGAAAGAGAAATTGTGAAATTAATTTGGCTCAAAATATTCCCATAGAGTTACAGAAAAACTCGTGAAGATAAGGACTCAATATTTTATCTACTAGTTTGATGAATCAACTAGTGAAGCTCATCTAAGAGATCTAAATTTTTTTACTATTTCCTGAAGTTTCTTTATTACAAGGAACTAACTCTCAGATGATTGGGACACCTCCTACAATAGAAATCTAGGAGATTTTAACTTTGTTACCTAATGTTCGAAGTGCCTTCATAGTTCAGATATTAGATGTTGCAAAAGAAGAATACTACATAAGAGACTCTAAATGAAAAAGGTATAGTGAAATCTAGATATTGAAGATCTCCATCGATAAAGTCAACTTCACAATAGAAAAGGCCATAGAAGCCTTGATCCTAAAAATGCCACATAAACCTTGATTTAATAAAATGCCATAGAAGCCTTGATCTAAGAAAATACCACATAAGCCTTAATACAAAAATGGCCATAGAGGCCTTGATTTGAAATAATGCCATATAAGCCTTGATACTGAAGAAGACTACAGAAGAGAGTACCTAATTAAAAAGTAGATTAATATTTCAGTGCTAATCATTTTTAGCATGGAAAGGATATTTAGTGAGTTGGGAAACTTCCTACAAGAAAGTTAGGAAGAGTACTTTCTTCATAATCAATCAATAACCAAATCCAAATTCAATAAATATTCCTCTAAATCCATAGTAGAAAGGAGAATATTACTAGATAAGAATAAGCCACAAAACCCCATGGCTCATGAAAGAAATTTTGAGACCTCTTTTTGGTGATGAAGGAGATTTTTGGAAAAGCTAACAAAAGTTGTAGAAATCTAAATCAACAAGCTTGATCTACATCCTTTACAAAAGTTGTCAAAAAGGTAAGCAACTATTGGTGCAAGTAAATTCATTAATTGGTTTACTTATCAAAAAATTTAAATCACCTTATATTAGATTAGAATTTGCAAAGAGGAAAATTGAATTACAGTATTCAAGAGTGCAAAAGAGAAAAATTCCTTTTAAGGTTCATTTGCACATTAGTAGTTGATTAGATTTCAGAAGTTATAATCAACTACCTATCTTATATCTTGAAAAAGAAGACTAGATTCTATAATTGTATGTGTAATGAAATTTTTAAGAATGTATTCTTGATTATGCTTGAAAGGTTGTAGTCAAATTGTTAAGAGCATTTTTCTAAGAAATTAGTGGAGTAATAAGATGAAATTATTGTTTCCATTTAAAGTGCATCTATTAAGCAACATTCTAGTTGATTTTTTAACTAGTTGTTGTCAATTAGTTTGTGTTATTAAAAAGCACAAAAAATATAAAGAAATTTGCAGCACTTTCATGGATAAAAAAAGCCACCATTACAAGAAAAAAGGTGGAGTAGAAAACCACTATTGAAGTCCTTGAAGGAAGCCTCAAATCAAGACCTTGGAAGTCTCAAGATTTAAGGAGAATATAAGGATTTATTTTTCAACACTGAGTGTAGGAATCCTTATTCAAAACAAAATTTCATTAGCTTGGATTGACTATCACCCAAATAAGAAGAAGCAAGAAGGATTAAAAAAAAATCTTCATTTTGGTGCAATATTACTTATTACAAAAGGCACCTATTTTGTTCCTTGGAAGAAAAAAAGTATTACTATTTACAGGGGTATAGTAGGGATGTTTTTATCTAGTATATTTATGGCCAAAATAAGGATCCACCAAAGAGCTCACACGATCAGCATATTTGCAATCAAAGGAAGGATCCACCAAAGAGCTCACACGTCTAAGAGTTGAGGTGTTTAAAAACAATGTTTTCCTCCATTAAATCCATCCCTATAAGCATCACATCACCTACAATAATGGAGCCATTGAAATAAGGCATTATCACCCATGATTACATAGAAAAAATGTAGCATTCAATGATAGGTTATCTATGTAAAAGATAAAGCAAAAGAGCTACCTATTGGCTATTATAACCAACACTATTTTTCAAGCATTGAAGAAGGGCACAAATCGGTATTAAAATGAGCTACAAAACCTAAAAATAGGTACAAAGATAAGATCTATACCTAAAGTATCCATTGAAGTGAATGTCCACCAAAAGGAAATCTCAAAAATATTCTATATAACAGTTAAGCAAAGCAACTGTATCCATATGTCATCCTTAGCAAATCAGCATGCAAAAGGAAGCTTGAATATCAATAAAAAAATCAACCTCATGTAGGGTGTAAATATAAAGAAATAATTAGGATTGAAAGCTCGTATTTGAATTGTTATAAAGGAGGCTTGAATGCACAAGCCTTGAGTGCCACTTGGCACAAATTCTCTAAGCTTATCAATGTTCATTAAGACCCAAGCACTCACTTAAAGGAATTTACATTCATTTAGAGGGAGATAAGAATATTTGGAGGTTACCACCAACCTCATAATTACCAAAGGTATGTTGAATACATCTACCTTGTAACACTTTGTTTGAAAATTGGCACAAATCCTATCTTACTTAAGATACCAATCTTGAAGAACGAAGAAGAATATAGCAATGTGAAGCAGAACATAGTAGAGCAAAGCAAGAGAGAAGTCAAATGAAGTTAAGCATTGAGGCTTACTCAGAGAAAATGGCTATTTCAAGCCATACACCATTCAACGGTGTAAGAAAAACATTTAATACACTATCATAAAACCACTGAACACTGCTTGCATTCAGAGAACCCCTGTAAAGCATATTTCAAGTTATCTTTCAACATCAGTTGTAGAAGATAAGGATCGCCAATCAAGGAGTGAATCAACACCATTCAAAGAGGGATTTGAATGCCCATGAGCACTACACAACACATAGATATGAATCTATCAACACACAACATTGAAGGACTATCAAGGTAAAGGTTGATTTTATTAGCTTGCTTTTAATATAAGGTTTTTGGAGTTATAAGGGAATGTTTTATCTTTTATTGCAATATTCAGCATTAGATATTTATTAAGAAAGCATATTTCATATTTATTAATATTTGCAAAAGGTTATCAAGGAGAAATAAGGGTTATTATTGAAATATAAATTACTTGAAAATATTATTCTCTAATATTTCCAGATTTAGGAGTTATAAGGAATACAACATCAAATTTAGGAATTGGAAATTATAAAACATTAAAATCAACCAAAAGGGGTATATAAAGAGGTTTATTAAAATTTTCAAAGGTTGGTATTTTTACAATAGTATTGTCTCAAAACACTTAAATGAGGAAAAACAAATCCAACTTCAAAACCTCTTCAAAAATTGAAATAGTGCTTACTTTAATAGGAGTTATAATGAAAGAGAAAAGTTGTTTTTGGTGTTTACAAAATTTTCCAAAATCAAATCAAAATTGAACTACAATTTACAAAAGCACTATATTGATTATATATCCTATCCAAAATATCCTAGGGAGTCATAATACATTCTATAAAACTTGGTAATAATAGCATTCATTAAAAATTATTAAGTTTTAAATTCATTGGATAGATGTAAGATTTCTACAAAACCTAAAAACTTATTAGGTTTGTGAACTCTCATCAATAGGGATATAAAATAAAGTCTACAAAACCTAAGAGTTAATAGATATTTTATCAAATCAAGCCTATATACTCTAAAGGTTTACATATACCTTAAGATTGGGAGCTATAAGGTATACTACCAAAATTATCACTCTTTTATTCTACTTATTCAAATGGAAAAAGGAACATCATGCAATAAGTGCAAAAATTGCTCTAACAAGAATCACTCCACAAAGCATGATAACACTTGGTACATTGACTCAGGTGCAAGTCATCATATGACAAGAAATATACAATGGTTTGACTGCCTTGAAATCATCAAAGGTTATAGACTAAGAATTGCAGATAGCCAAACCTATCCTATTCATGGATATGGATGTGTAACACCAAGCAAATCATTTCCAAATATTTTGCTACAAAAAGTATTGTATATTCTTGGATTAACATTCAACCTCATTTCAGTAAGCAAGTTGGTGGAAAACAACTATATGACAACTTCAGATATATGAATGACATCAATACATGTCTTATCTTGAATCAAGGTGAGATAGAAGCAATAGGATCAATCCATGGGAACACATATATCCTAGACTCAATGGAAATATCACAAGATATTGTTATATTTCAAAATGATGCTAACACATTTCCAAAAGAATAGGTTGAAGAAAATGAAGAACCAATACATCATAGAGGCAAGTGCAGAAGAATCAAAATAAAAAATATGAGGGGACAATTGCACCATGCTCTACTCATCCATCAACAATCAGAGGAAGAAGCAGAACCAAATGAAGATACTCATAGAGTAAACAATATAGGAGAATAGATAGAAGAAGATGATGAACCTGAACAAGTCAAAGAGCATCTGAAATAAGAAGATTTATATTGAAAACTAAAGTCTTCAGTACCCAAATAATGTAATACAGGGGGTGTTAGAGTTAGAGTCTATTACATCATTTGGATAATGTAAATGTACCTTCATAGATACATACTTAGGACATTAGATTACTTTAGGGGAAAGTTATCTAGTTACTTTATGCAATGTAATAAATGCACAAGTGTCAATGTGCAAGTTGTAAATGTGCAAGGTGTTCCTTGTACAACTAGGTAGAGTGTTGGCCAAGGAATCTATCTTCCATTATAAAAGGACCTCAGTGTAAGAGATTGACAAGACAATAGGTAGTAGCAGTATTACTGTGTAACTCCATTAGTGATGCAGTACAATGTAGTCATGTAGCATCTTGCATGGAGTGTCCATTTCCTCCATAGCAATATTGTATTCATTTTCGTCAATTCTATTTATAATATATTTTGGCAATCTCATAAATTTACTTTCTCTTATATTTTTGCATCCTGTGATTGTCATATCCCATTGCAATATACCTCAAAATCTAACATATTATTCCTTATTGTTCTTCTCATTCAATTTCTATAGTTAAACTATGTTTCTTTCCTACTCTTGGATTCTATATTCCTCTATTTTCAATTTTATTTTGTCTTGTTTTATTTCAACATTTCAATTTTAGTTAATTGTTGCACTTTCAATTCTGTTAAATTAGTTTCAATTATAGCATTTAATTTTTATCTTTCTACTATTCCATTTCAGTTAAGATTAGCATATATCCTTTCAAATTTTGTTGGTTTAATTCTATAGGTTAGATAACATTTCATTCAAAATAGAGTGTGCACTAAGTATAGTTTTCATTATTTTGCAAAGGCATTATGATTATCAAAATTCTTAGGAAATTCTAGAGCCCTTATTTCTAAGCTACAAATCAAAAAACCTCTATCGCATACAACCTTAGGAAGTCACCTTGGTTTTGATAAATGAATTAAAGTGAGAGCATTAATGATAGACCAATTTTTAGCACCATTTCTAAGGAACAAGTTGGTATTGTTAGAGAACAATAATTTGTTCAATGTTAATTGTAGTCTTGTGAAGTTGTGTAGATAAAAGCCCCTAGAATAGTTTTACTTTTCAAAAACCAAACAACTTTGTATGAAAATAGTTGTATTCTTTGGAATTGTATTTCAAACATTAGGACACTAGCATAGTTCTTCAAAAAAGGATGTATGAATAGGTTTAAATATGAAATGGGTAGATTCATTAAGGTAAACTTCTTATAAGCCACAAGAAAGAAATATTCATGATGAGAGGTTGAACATATACCTAAGTTGTCTGAATTTGAGATTCCTAAAAATATTGAACTTAATTCAGAATCATCTTCAAGAAGTAGAGGATCTCCTAAATGAGAATTAAAAGGAGAAAAAAATTTTAGTTCAACATATACTAACAAGAAGATCTATACAATCAAGAAAATATAAGAGTATCTACACTTACTATTAGGAATACATAATGGAAGACTTACAAGATAATCAAGAAAGAGACAATAATGTGTTCCATCCTGGTGAAACTAGTACACCTGTCAGAACTTTCCAATACCCTATTCTATTAGATACTAATAAAGCAAGTCCAATGAAATCCATTTCACCATATTACCAACATTTAGGGGAGTTGCATCTAAGGATCCTAGCCAATTTTTATTTGATTTTAAGGTTGTATGTCAAACTTATGACTATACAATTGATAATAAAAAGCACAAATTATTTCCTTCCATGCTTAAAGACTATGTATTACAATGGATCATGAGCTTAGCATCAAATTCAATCCAAACTTAGGATGAAATAGAAAAAGTATTTTTGAAGAAATACCAAGAATATTGTCGAGTAAAGAATAGGAAGGATGAATTGTTTATGATGAAACAAGAGGAAGACAAAACTTTAGAAGATTATTTGGATAGATTTACCTTTGTTCATAACATATGTGTAGTTGTTAAACCAAAAATTTGTAAAACTATATTCTTGAGAGCACTACAGGAAAAATTAAAATATGTATCAAATATTATGAAAAAATAGACTTAAATAAGCTTATTTATTAGAAATCATGGAACTATATAAGAATTATTCCCATACAAGACATAAAAGAAAAAAAATTGGTAACAATAAAAATGACATAAAATAATTAATGGACGAGTTTGTCGACATTAAAACTAATATTCTAGTGCATTTTAATACAACATTAGATGAAATAAATGCAAATAATAAATCCACTAAACCTTTAGATATCTACTATCCGAAATGTAGGAAGAAGTATGCTCTTCATGAATGTCCTTTGAATAAGACTTTTATATTTGATATATGTAGCATTTGTAAAAAAGGACAATCTATAGACCAATGTCACTTGTTACCAAGACTAAAAAGCATATTTGAAAAATAGTCTCAACCTACAAAAGAAGTAAACTTTGTACAACAAAGACAAGAGGGTAATTTTTATCAAAATATTTCTCAATTTTCCACAAATTGGAGAAATAATTCTTCGTCTATACCATGGTCTACTTCATAACCACCTCAACAATATTGAGGTCAACCACCATGGACTTCATCTCAAGAGTGGTCACAATATAGATGGATGAGTCAACAATGAAATCAACAAACCCACCATGGTTTAACCCATAGATGCAAGGACAACAATGGGTACAACAACATCAATCATACCAAGGGCAACGTATATATCAAAATAAACAATATTTATTGCTTGGTCCTACCCAAAATTTCTCTGAAGGATGACAACAACAACAAGTAAAACAACCTCCACTTTTGACTCAACTTGTGGTCAATCCTAATAATACTAGATATACAACCCTTGTATATATGATTGAATTGGAAAATACAACCATGATAAATGTCATTGACTATGACAAAATTCAATTACATTCAAGAAAATGCTTCCTGAATCCACTCCATCTATAATTATATAATTGAGAGCTAATGAGAATAAATAAGAAGACCCATCTACACCAAAACAACAAAAATGAGATCTTGAAAAAGGAAAATAAAAAGAAAACCTCCATAAAGATGTTTACCTTCATAAAAAATATGATATTCTAAATTATTCGAGATATTAGAAACAACATATTTAGAATCAAATTTGGTAAAGGAATTAAAACATTTAAATATCACAATATCTTTACTACAAGCTATTAAAAGTGTATCAATGATTAACAAGACTATTCAAGAAATGTGTATTAAAAAACAAGGAAAAAGTAAGAAAGCATATCCTAAAAATAAACAATTAGATGAAAAATTAGTGGACTTACTAATAGGAAAACTTATTTCACCTAAGTATGGTGATACAAGAAGTCTAGTTTTCACACTAACCATAGGATCAATTTAGATATATAATGTTTTGATTGATTTAGGGGCATCTATTAATGTTATGATGAAGGATAAAATGCAAAAGTTACAATTTAACAACCTAAATCCTACATCTACAATATTGGAAATGGTTGATAGATCAGTTGCTAAACCAAAAGTAATCATAGAAAATATTTCTATGATGGTTTCATCATGGAAATATCTAGTCGATTTTTGGCATTACAACCTCAAAATACTATGAATAATTACCCAGAAATTCTAGGAAGGCCTTGTATTGCTACGATAGCTACTTTTATTGATTGTATGTTAGGAGATATGACCATTTATAATGAAATCGACTCAAATAAAATCTCTCTACATCCTCCTACAAAACCTTCAATCTAATTTTCTAGTAACTTATGGTTTCCTAAATCAAACAAAGAAAACGAAGAGAACATTTCAACTTTGGCTACTATAGTTGTAAAGGATCACAAAAAAGGGTTATTTTTTAATATGAAAACATTTTTATCAAAAAATCGTATGATTCAGGTCTTGAATATGAAATAATTATTGTCCATCAATTACTATGGAATGAAAAATAACAAGAGCCTGAATATTTGCCACCCATTTTAATACAAGATAGTTCCTTTAATTTTTCACATGGATGGCATTGTCATCTTATCTCATATTTTTATTACCCTATATCAAATCTAATCCCTCCAACAATATCAAATCTATTCTCTTCTACCACACCATTGCCCTCTCAACTCATTGATAAGGAATTTTGAAGGAATCAATTCAATACATTCTAGTACACAAAAATTGAAATATGATCCAAAAAACTTTTGAATATCAATAGTTGGTTGACTAATGACCAAGAGGTAAAATTTTTTTATGTACTAAGCCAACATTTTAATGTTTTTGCATGGGAATATAAAGATATGATAGGAATTCATTTGAACATATGTACTCATTATATTTATACAAAGGATGTTAAACCTATAAGATAACCACAAAGGAGATTGAATATTGATCTATGTGATATCATTAAGGATGAAATTGAAAAATTATTAGAAGTAGGATTCATCTACCCTATTTATAATAGTCTATGGGTTTCTCCATTAGTTATCGTTCCAAAAAATAGAAAAATATAAGTGTGTGTTGATTATCAAGAACTAAACAAAATCACACATAAAGACCATTTTCCATTACATTTCATAGATGAAGTGTTAGATACAATTGTTGGGATGAAGTATTTTTTATTTTTTTAATGTATTTAGTGGATACAATCAAATTTAGGTCACACCTAAAGATCAACATAAAACAACTTTCACTTAACCATGGAGAACTTTTTCTTATAGAGTTTTACCTTTTGGACTTTACAATGCCCTAATAACGTTTCGACGAGTTGTTCTTTCTATTTTATCTAACTTGTCTAAATATTGTGTTGTGATCTAAATGGATGATTTCATAGTATGTGGTGAAACTTTTGATAAAACTTTAGAAAATCATGACAAAGTATTAATCCATTGTAAAAATTACAATTTGGACCTAAACCCTAAGAAATATTTTATGATAATGGATGCGTGCACTGTTCTAGGACATCATATTTTTTTTAGAGGAATACAAGTAGATCTTAAGAAGAAAAATATTATTAAAAATTGCCTACACCTCAAACTCAAAAAAATGTTAGAAGTTTCTTGGGTCATATTGGTTTCTATCACTATTTCATTAAGAACTTTAGTATAATTGCAAGCCCTATGTTTACCTTGTTAACTAAATATTTTGAATTCAACGGGTCAAAAAGTGTGAAATTATATTTGACACCTTAAAATAAAAATTGACTACACCTATATTATGAGACCCAAATAAGAAACTTTTATTTCACATCCAAATTGATGCATCTAACACTACAATCAGATTAGCTTTGGACCAAGTAGAAAATGAAGAGCATTATACCATCTACTACATTAGCACAAACTTTATAGGAGCTGAGAATAATTATACTAATACTAAAACAGAATTATTAGCAACAGTGTATGCAATTAATAAATTTCATCACTACATTTTTGAATATCAAGTATTTGTTCATACTAATCACATTGTAGTTAAATGTCTCATGAACAAACCATTAGTTAGTGGAAAAATAATACTATGGTTACTACTAATACAAGAATTAAATATCACAATAGTAGATAAACCTAGCAAAGTGTTTGGAGAATATTAATTAATTGTTTTATTTGTAATCTTAAGGATTTGATAAGATAAAAGAAACAATAATTAGGTGCTTAACCATAGGTATCCAGTTAGGTTTTTGTTATAGAAACCACATCTAACTATTTTGTACTGTTATTAAATGTATCAATATTCTTGTATGTAATATCGTGATCATAATTAAAATGATACTTCCTCCTTCATTTTGCTAGCAACATTGAATTTGGGTATTTGTTTCTATAAATGGTTGTTGTGTGTTTGGTGTTCTATTTTGGATTGCTTTATTTTGTAGGTCATGTTTTCAACAATTGGTATGAAATCTAGTGTTAATAATCAGAGTTGGTGTTGATGCTAAGAGTCCCAAGCACTTTCAAAGTGGCTTAGGGGAATGTTGGAGCAATGAGAAAGACTACACATTTGGATCATAATATCATAGGCTAGTTTAATGAGGAACCAGAAGATCCTAGCTAGTTCATACCTTTAATAGAATGTGAGAACTTAAGTAATAAAAATATATATATATGGAAGAGAAACGGCAAAAACAAGAGTATACCTAAAGGATAAAGGGGGAGTGATGAGAAAAAAATTGAAAGAATGCTTCAATGTTCTTTATTTAACCTTGGTTATGGATTTGTTAATGTCCTATTTTTGTAGTGAGACTATGTTCAAAGTCACAAGTTTGGAATATTCATTCTATGTCTTCGTTAAGTGAGTGAATATTTCATAAACTGCATGTTAATTTTATTTCTTATATGGTGAATGAATTTGTTGAAATTTATTTTGGGGTGTCAATCAGTAGAGACACCATTTTTGTACTTGTTGCAGAATGATTTTGTTGAAAATAAATGTGTTAAAATTCAATTTGGGGTGTTAGTCAAAGATATCATTTCCTTATGTGATGCACTTGGAATGTTTGAGGACACACCATGAATATGGTGGATTTTGTAGTTTGAAAGCATGAATAAATTTTTTTTGAGAAATTACAAAATCATTAGAACCTTAAGCATTAAGGGGGATATTGTTGGAGAATATTAATTAATTATTTTATTTATAATGCTTAAGGATTTGATAAGATAAAAGAAGTGACATTTAGATGCTCAGTCGTAGGTAGCCAGTTAGGTTTTCATTATAGAAACCACATCTAACTATTTGTACTCTTATTAAATGTATCAATATTCATGAATGTAATATCATGATCATAATTAAAATGATCCTTGTTCATTTTGTTAGCAACATTTAATTTTGGTATTAGTTTTTATAAATGGTTGCTATGTGTTTGGTGTTCTATTTTGGATTCTTTCATTTTGCAAATCCATTTTTCAACAAAAGTTAATGTAGACGTTTATTTCTTGTCAATATTAAACATCACAAGTGAAGATGAACCAGTAGAGGATTATTTTATTGATGAAATATTATTTGCAATTTTAGTACAATCACCATGGTTTGTTAATATTGCCAACTATATAGCAATAGAAAAAGTTCCCTCTTACTTCACTCTGAGAGAAAAAGAATGATAAGTTTAAAAAGTTCATCATTTAAATGCATCAACGATCTACTATTTAAGTGTGGACCTGATTATATTTTACATTGATGCATTCAAAAATATGAGGTGCACAACATTCTTTGAGCATATCATGATGAACCAATAACAAGACACTATTAGGTAAATCACACTATCAAAAAAGTTTTGAGAATATGTTATTATTGGTCATCACTTCATAGGGATGTAAATAAGTATGTACAACATTATGATTTGTGTTAACGAATGGGTAAGCCAACTACAAAAAATAAAATGACTTTACAACCTCAAGTAGTTTTGGAACCATTTGAGAGATGAGGGTTGTATTTTATTGGATCCATTGACCCACCTTCTCAAGAAAAATAACACTTTCTTTTATGTATTGTAGGGTTATGCATAAGGGGTCAGCCCCAAAATCTATTTATAAAAATTTGGCAAATTAGTTTCAAAATCCAGGTGAATAGTATCGAAACACATGTAGAAGGTTAACTATTATTAGGGGTAATGTTGGAAATTTAAACTTAAAATGGTCAAATTATTATAAAATTGGGGCGAATCAACCCCCCAAAAAAAATTACACCCAAAATTATTTTGGCTAATGGGCCTTGGTCAAGGGTCCCAAATATTAGCCAATTCCAAATTTTGAAAATTCTAATTTTAGCCAATTGGCTATGATTAGCCACTATGCATCATGATGCATTGATTATGTGATAAAGTGGATTGAAGTGCATGCTTTTAAACATTATTAAGAAAAAAATATAGCTAATTTTATGTATCCAAATATTTCAAATATTTGGTTCTCTATGATCTATTGTTATAGATCATGGATGCCAATTTGCATCTAAGTTTATAGAAGCATTCACTAAATTGTATAAAATAAAATATAAGTCATCACCATATTACCCCGAAGTAAATGGTCAGGTAGAAGTCACAAATAGATAATTAAAGAATATTCTAACAAAAATAGTGGCTTCTCATAGGAAATAATGGATGAACAATATTTACACCTTATAAATATGTCTATGGTGAGATACCTCTTTTCCAATTTAATTTGAATTATTAACACTTCGTATATCTTTGGAATTTATCATTGAGTTATCATAGGTATAGCGAGAGAATTTTTTAATTTAATGCATTGGATGAAATTTTATTGGAGGTATTTCACCAAATGGAGATCATTCAAATTCAATAAAAAATGTGGCATGATAGCCACATTAAAAGCAATAAAGCATGAACCAAGAGATTGGGTATTATTGTTTGATTCTTGTTATGTTGATTTTCCTAGCAAGCTATAAAATTGGTGGCTAGGTCCATACCAAATTGAAGAAGTTTTCAAGAATGAAATTGTTAAATTTTCTCCTATCAATGATTCAAAGATAAAAGTGGTGTTAAATACACATTGTTTATGATTATACCATAAGCCATTAACAAAGGTAAAATCTACTCAATATTTAGTCTAACTTACATGTGATAGAAGAGGCTTCCTCTTCTAACACAAATTTTGAATGATTGCATCTTTGAATAAATAAAAAAATGAATAATTTGATAGTGAAAACCTCCTTGAGACACTATTGAATTAAGGCTTACATTAAAATCTATTTTTGGCTTGTTTGCCTTGTGAAAGTTTCTATCATTTGTAAAAATTCTAATTACTATATTTATGTACCTTTTCAAATCTTAAAAATACCAAGTATACAATCAGAAAGTAATCCAAATTGAGTGCATTAAATCTCTTCAACAATAAGGTACACATTTTCTTCAATATTACTATCGATTAACCTTAATATTACATAAATCAGGATTAAATGCTTGACGAACTTATGTATATAAAAATGGTAAACCAAATACCTTATTAGTACCCCAAAAATTTGCTCTAGCATATATTTGGTTATGAAGGATTCACTTCTAAAAGGCTTATAAATAAGAAAAAAGTTGTTTTCGATGCTTCGACATAGCAATTAATATGTGTGAAAAGGGTTTAGTCAAATCATGCCAAATTCAAATATATGTCCGCATGCACAAAAATAATTTCTCTAAAATAAAAACATGAAATGGACATTTGATGCTTGTGATAAATGGAAAATATCTAGCTCATGCCAAGGACCTATCAGAACATAATAATCCAAAGTGCACCCATTTTTTATCATGTTGTCATTAGAAAGTGTGAACCAAGATTGTACTCTTGAAAACACATGACCACACTAATTAGAAGCATATGTGGTAGCAAAAAAATGGGATGATAGTATGATTATTACCAAGGGAATAAGGGGACCTAAGTTGAGTTGGCAACATTTGGGCTACTAGCTAACAAATCAACCATCCAAATTGGCATGCATGGAAATTTGGTAATTTAACGCCGCATGTGGGAATTAACCAATCGTGGGTTCCAACTGTCATTGTTGTCCATGATAGCTAAAGGAGAAAATTTTAATCATGTTACAATCAAACTATAACTTTCCATGTGTCCTGTCACATGCATGGGAAGTATGCAAATCTTGCATATATTTTTTGAACTAAATTTTCCATCTTTTAGAGCATGTGGTACCCTTAAAGCTTGATTACATAGTAATAATAACATCGCATGCACCAACTCTACAAGTAAGAAACTTCTATTTTTATCCAATAGTAGAAAAATTATAGAAGGAAATTGTAGAGCCTAACACAAAACCTAGAACATGTAGCAAAAAAATGACATGGGCGAATAGAAGCAAAAAATTGATTCGAGTGACACTGATGAATTATAGCGTCACCCTAAAATATTTGCAATATTTAAAATAGCAATTTGGATGCCATTTTTATGTAAATTTAAGTGGCATATAAAAGGACTAGTAAAATAGTTCACATGAACCCTTTAGAATGGCCAAGCAAAGATCAACGACATGAAAATCAAGGTAACTCTCAAAATTCTCAATGAAATTAGCGAAATACCTTGTGAGGGGGTAGAATTAACAAAAGCATTTAGGGCTACCCTTTCAAAAGTATTAAATACTTTTAAATAGGAAGATGACCACCCTGAACCTCAATTGCACATTAGCAATTGTATCTCTAAGGGTTTGAAAAGAACAATTTTTAAGAAACCCTAGGATGAGGCTATCATTTGGATGATTAGATATCTAACCTATGAAGGCTAGTTTGCCATATTAGTTGGACATCACATTAACCTGTTAAACTACTTGAGACATAATACTGAGAAAGTAGATCTCAAGATTAACCTACCTATATACCTGCATCATGGTCTATATGACATAGAAAATGATTCCAAGAGGCATAGGGCACTGTCAAACATCATGGTATGATAAATTCATTGTAAAAGTATCATATTAGAGGAAATTCACACTCATTCAAAATATTTTTAGAGACTTGGGTAGAGGTCTTTATGTCTAGAAGCTCTCAAAAATAAAAAGGAGAAGGATTTAGGAATGCAAAAGAAATAAGTCCCATAAAACCGTTGTTTCTCTAAAGAAATTTGAAAGGACGGAAAAAAAAATCCAAGGTTATACAACCAAAGCTTGTAGGGGAGCCTTATTCATCTAGTAGACCTGCATTTATTGGAAAGATGCCAAAGGTTAGAAATAAGAAAAAATCTAAAGTTGCACCTACAAAAACAACATAGGATGAATAGAAAGGTTGTTTTCAAGTGCACAGGTACAAAGGTGTCTACACAAATGGTTATCCCTACCCAATAAGAAGGTTTTTTTAAAACACCTTAGAGGAAGACTTTGCTCAGGCAACAACTTCCTCTTATATACATCATGTATATAGTCTAGCATTTTTCTTCTTCAAAGGGCTTCTTAGTCTTCTTGGTCCTATTTAAGCTTCTTAGTTTCTCCTACATTAAAATTTTTATTTTTGCAATTGCTTTTTCTTTTGTTTATTACTTCTTTCACTACATAAGAATAGAGTGCATAGTGCCTAGTGCACACCTACACCTCTTTTGAGTAGGTATTTAGAATGTTATCGATACTAGATTTATAATATGAAAGCTTTATACATTAAATTTGTTATAAATAAATATTCCTCATGATTAGAAGAGGAAATAATCATTATACCCTATTTCACTACACAAATTTAATTCTAAATTCACTTGATATTATAATATTTTCTAGGTAATTTTCCTTCATATCACCATCTTGGACCCCACCATACAGATCATCATTATCCCATAATGTCAACAATATTGTTATACACATGGTTTCCTCATTTTTAATGAGTATTATATTATAATAATGGAGCATCCAATGCTTTACCTATTGATTTCCTTATAGATTTTTTAGCTAAGGTCATCACACATTTGAGTGAAAGCTTTGTCATAGATGAAATTATTTTGAAGCTTACCCCATCACTACTACATTATGAACATGATATTGTGGAATAATTAAATTATCAAAGTATTACAACAAACCAAATTATTGTAACACCCATATGAATTAAACCCTAGTGATATTTTCATGAGCCATATATTCTCACTAGTGAAACTCAATTCTATGAGATAAAATGTTACACAACTTTATTCTTATAAACATAAATCATTTACCACTATGTATAAATATCAAATTATTCATGCACAAATAATTATCCATAATAACAATCCACACAATAAGGTAGGATAGACAATACCCTTGGGGTAGTGCAATACCAATAATACTCCCTAAGGAAAACTCAATAAGATCTTCCAAATATAAGAGTTCCATTTAGAGAGGTCAAAGTCTCATCAGTCACTTCATGGGAAAATATGATTACAAGAGAATAATTTATATGAATGATGATGATTACAATGACAATACTTCTTATTTATATACCCATCTTTAAATTTTACTTTGGGGAGCCAACTACTAAACCCTTATCTCAACTCATTATTATAATATAATAAACCTTAGATTATGTGTGGCTCATGCCAACTTTCCATAATATCCTTGTACAATATAATATCATATCACCATATACCTATTCCTTGGTACCTAACATTCTACCCTCCTTACAAATATTTTGTTCTTGAAACATGAGAAGAAACTAATTGATATGATCTTCTATGTAATGCTAGCAACTACTACCAATATTGATCATCCATCCATCCAAGTGAAATCTTGATTGGTGGTGGTCTTTGATGATGCCAAGCTACCATTATGTCATTTTAATGTCCATAATTGTTATGTTGGCTCTATGATTTTGCTATTTTACTCTAATATTTTGAATTATTGGTCCTATTATTCCTTAATGCTATTATACCACTCTGAAATCTATAATCATTATTTTTTTTGTTAAACATTGTCATACTTTATGCCTTTCTGATTCCATGTAGATCCATAATAATATTGATGCCCTAAGCCATACCTCCAAGTTTATTACTACTTAAGGTGGTGTGAGTGTTGATATGCTACAACCTTAAGCTGACATTTTGTTTCTCTATTTTGAGTTTTTCCTTATGCTCTTCTCTCTTGTGCCCTTATTTTAGTGTGTTATTATGTGCTTGTTTGATGGACTTGGTTGTTTTTCTATTGTATATTCAAATTTTTATTCTTTTGTTGGTTCCTTAAATTATTCTTTTACCTTAACTACTTCTTGCTTCTCCTTAGATCCTTGCTTCTTAAGCTGAGAAATATCCTGCAATGTTATTTTCCTTTTCCTATACCATAACTTTATCAACTTATTTTGCACATTAATTATCAATAGTATCCAAAGAATCTAACCAAGGATAACCAAAAACAATATCTACATTATCCATATCAGTAGCATGAAAATATGAATGCAAAACATATTTATCCATGGTGATCTTTAAATCTTCAAAAAACTAAACATTCTCACCCTCAACTTGTATGTCCTTAATTTGTGTTGCTTGAATCCGCAACATCATAGCCAAAGTACTATTAATTAAATTATATCTATTTTTAGGGTTAATAGAAATAATAATATCTTAATTTTTAATGCATCCATGAACCTGAAAATAGAATTTCTAGATTCAAATAGATTCCTTTGTCCACTATTTAGCTTATCTACCACCAAATGTGTGGTTCTCTCAATTTGCGTATTGATATTTTTATCCTTGTATAACTTATTTGAAATTTTATAGCTCTCTATTTAGTTCCTTTTGTTCATCCTATAACCTATTTATTTTTTCTTCATATCCTTCAATGGAGACCTTCAAACTAGCTATTTTTTTTATATGGGTCCTTTTGACTCAATGAAGAACAGAAGCTTATACTGAGAGGGGGGGTGAACAGTATAAGACAACTTTTTACTTTTTCCTTCAATTCAACCTTCAATTCAATATTATGCAGTGTATAGATAACAGTATCAAAATCCATAATCAAAGCAATGCACAAAACACCATCCACAAAGAGACACAACAATTTACGTGGTTCACCAAATGTGGGCTACTCCACGGATAAAATCTTTCACTAAATTTTATCAAATCAAATTCTGGGAATACCTTTCCCGATTACAATGTTTATTGGCACCAACCCAAAGGATACACCAATCCCCTAGCTCTGTTCTGGCTGGTGATCCTCTAGAAGACATCTGCCTCTGCTGCCCTTAGCAAATGGAACTCTATCCATAGAAGACACCTGTCTTCCCTGCTCTGGCTGGAGACCTTTGTCCTCAACTCTGTCACCTCAAAGCTGGTCCTTGAATTTGCACTAAACACAGTCCTTCATTTTAGCACAAATGTCCTCGTTCTTTTTCTTAGATCTGCACCAAACACAGTCCTTCGGTCTGGCACAAATGTCCTCGAATATTTCTTTGGTCTGGGTACAAATCTATCCTCAAATCTGCACCAATCTCTGTCCTTAAGTCTGGTTCACAAGCTTTCACTAAAGCTTGCTTGATCTTCACCCAAGTCTTCACCAAGACTTGTCTCAGATCTACTTTGCCAGTTCTCAAAAAATCTCACACAAATTTGTCCTTAAAAACTCTCTGCTCAGTCACAGCCGCACTCGATCAAAACCAACCTTTGCACTGTTTACACAAACACAGTAGCACCATCTTCGTGAACTCTGATTCCTTATGATCTCTCTTACTTTAGATGATTTGACAAAAAGCACTCTGTACCCTGCTATCGAATTTTGCACTCTGTTCTTGGTGATCAAACTCCTCCCCCAAACTCTATCTATGAATGTTACACTTCGAACGCACACACAAAATTGATGCTCTAACTCTTCGAACAACCCTCCTTTTATACTAATACTTTCAAGATCAAAACCTTGATCTTAGTCGACTGCACAACCCTAAACCACGTCGGCTGCAAACCCTAATCTTCGTCGGCCCAAATTTAACTTTGTCGGCTTCACTACCTCTGCAACTCTTCTACAGCTTCTATCGCGAAACTACAACATGTCGTGATATCGTGACACCTTTTCAATCGTACACTATCTTATGGCTTTTGTCGTGATATCATGAAACTTTAGCCTTTGATGACTATGACTAAGCTCTTGTCGTGATATCGCGACACTTTTGTCTTTTGCTGATGTCATCTTCACTTCTGTCGTGAAATCATGACATTTCTCTCTTCCTCAACCTCTTCTTGGCTTGCACTAGCAAAAATGGAACATGTCACAAAATTGTGACACTTTTTCTGCCTTATGCTTTTGTTTGCCTTACGCCCGCGAAACTAGAAAATGTCATGAAATCGCAATGCTTTCGCCTTCAATCTCTTCCTTCTTGAAATCATCGTGAAATCACGATGCTTATTCTATTGAAGACTTGCTTACTGTCTCTGTCATGAAATCATGACACTTTCTACATCCATAAGCTTTCTCTTCAACTTGTCATGAAATCGCGACACTTCCTGTATCCGTACGACTTATTTTTAGCCTGTCATGAAATTGCAATGCTTTCAGCTTCCGTACGTCTTCTTTGCAACCTGTCACGAAATCATGATGCTTTCTGCTTTCGTACGACTTCTCTGCAATCTGTCACGAAATCGTGATGCTTCTCATTTCAGACTCTTCCCTTTGCAGCATGTCACGAAATCGCGATAGTTCTTACTTGGAACATTCTCATCTACAGCATGTCACAAAATCGTGACACTTTATCTTGCTTCCACTTTGTCTTCTAAGTTGTCACGAAATCGTGACACTTTTTCTCCTTAGCGCTTTTCTTTTCTTCGGGTCATGAAAACCCGACATGTTGCGAAATCGTGGCACTTTTTCTCTCGGACTCTCTTTCTTGCAATATGTCGTGAAATCGTGACATTTTTTCTTTCGGACTCTCTCCTGCAACATGTCGTGAAATCGCGACACTTTTCCATCCGTTCAACCTTTCTTGCAATATGTCACGAAATCGTGACATTTCTGACTCGAACATTCTCTCTCCTCTTTGAGTCGCGAAACTGCGACATGTCGTGATATCATGACACTTTTCTAAAAAGCTTTCTCTCTCTTGCTCAAGTCGCAAAAATGCGACATGTCATGATATCGCGACATTTTTCCAACTTACTTGCTTTCGAACTTGTCATGCCGAAACCTTCATCAAAACAATTTCTTTTACATCAAATCAAATTCCTTTAAAAGCTTCTTGACATCAATGACAACTTATACACTTGAGCAAAGGCAATATACCCAAGGTACCCAAAATTGCCAACACTCAAGAATGCTTTCTCTATTTTTTCCAAGTTAGTTCCAAATTATGGGACCCAAAAAACTATAAAACTAAGAGATAGATTCTCCTCCAAGATAATAAGTAGGTGTCAATGGTTTTGAGATAGGCTAGGATGTTGGTGTTGTTAATGTTCATGGAGCACAACTCACAAATTCCTTTATGATAGGACTAGAAAAAGGTCAACAAGGTTTCATCTATACATGAAAAATGCTTTCATATTTTACTTCAGAGAAAACATATAAAACTAGTAAGATATTGCTTTATGGGTTGTGTCTCTACATGCTATTAGGTGCTCCTTTAAAGTTGAAATAAACTCCATGGAGAAAGTAATGCAATATATATGACGAAGAAGAGTCGATGGAGCATTGGCTACCTCCTTAGTGATACCACCAAAATATTACCAAGCAGCCCCACCAACTGCATTGATAAACATGTAATTTTGGCTAACATTCAGTCGGACAATAATAATTTTTATGGTGCCAAGGGTGCCATCATCAAGTTGGAGTTTGAAATTATCAATCTCTTCACATAGGGCTTTTAGTATTTTATTTCTTTGAGCAATGACAATGATGTTGTAGAGCAAAAATATGAGAATGTAGTGCATGTTATTGAGCCATCGATGTATTTTGCCAATGAGACACCTAATAATACTTAATTATGCAAGTGACAAAAGAGGCTACTTCTCGATTGGGCTATACTAAATGTCTTCGATAACATGTTTGAAGTTCTTGATATTGAAGATTTAATCTTGGGCCTCCACAAGGACCCCCCCCCAAATAAAAAAAAAAAAATTTTTTGGCCCAACAAAAAAAAAAATTTTGGGCCTACTTTTTTATTTAAAAAAAAAAAAACCACACCCCAAAAAAAAAACACAAAAAAAAAAAAAACCAAACCAAAAAAGAACCACCAAAAAAAAAAAAATTACACCACCGAAAAAAACCCCCCCACCCCCCCCCCCCAAGCCCCCCAAAAAACCAAAAAAACAAAACCACACAAACAACCCAAAAAAAAACAACACCAACAAAAATATAAAAAAAAAAACACCCCCCCCCCCCAACAAAAATATCAAATCATTCATCCACAAATAATTATCCACAATAACAATCTACACAATAAGACAAAAATAGATAATACCCTTAAACTAGAATAACACAAATAATACTTATCAGTAAAAAGAAAACTCTATAAAATCTTCTTAAATGAAAAAACACTTACAAAAAACAAAACCTTATAAACTACTTTATGAACAAAAATATATAAATAATAATAATTACAATAACAATTTTTTATGTATCATCTTCTAACCCACACTAAACCCTCGTAAATTAATTTTGTTGACTTTATAATTTAATTAAGTATCCTTTCCTCTACACTCTGATTTTTATAATTGATTAAGTATTTATTTACGGTTTTACTCTATTATGATACCCTTACCATAAACATTCTCCTTACTTTCTAGTTTTAGCCTTTTTTATAAGTACATATTGACTTTCTATTAAGTATATTTTATTGTGTTTTGTATTTTTTGAGATATAAGGAAATTTGTTACATTTATTTTTTTTACTAATGAAGAGGGTTCAAATCTTGAGGTTGTTTTTATAACCCTTATTTGTCTCGTAGTTGTTTATGTTGAGCAAGGTGCAGCGATAGTATTGTCATTGTTGTCAACACACTCATATGGACAAGTTGATGCAGTGGACAGTTGTTCGGAGGTTGTTCGGAGTATGTACAGTGATTTTCAATTCTTATGAGGATGTTTTTTATGTTCGGGTGAAGTTGTTACAAGTTGTTCGTGCAAATTTGCAAAAGTTGAAAAAATTGTCAAGAAGTTGTCAAAAAATTGCAAAAGTCATCACGAGCGCAGTTGGATAGGATGGATCAGTTTGGAACATGCCAGCATGTCAAGAAATAGTCCAGAACAATTTTGGAGGTGTCAGCACAGTGTTTGGATTGATCGATGACATTTTTGGTATCTTGGCGGATGATTTGGTAAGTGGTTGTACAGGCCGAAAAATGGCAGTTTTGTCAGAAGCACTGCGAGCAAAAAGAGAAGAATTTGATAGTGAAATTTGAACTGGAGGTGGTCGTTATCTTCAAGAACAATTTTTCCAAATTTCCACCAAAACGGAGAAATGAGGGGAATGTTACAAGCTTTGCAAGACTGTCACAAAAACGCTCTTTTTGGAAAAAGTGTGTCAACAGTAGTTTTCATGGAGGTGGTACAGGCAAACCGTAAGTATTTATGTAGTGATATTTAGACCGGATGTATTCAGCATTGCAAATATTCTATGTTTCAAATTTCAGAGAAAATAGAGTTACGATATGAGAGTTATGATTGGTGTAAAAATGGTACAGGTCACTTTTATGTCAATTTGTTCCACTTGTGCAAAATCCTTCAGTTGGCCGTTTCGACCTTGCACAGTTGCCAGAGTTTTGGTTTCAGTGTTGTTACACCTTCAAGGCATCAAATAGAGCATCTTTCATTTTTGGTTTGAGGTGTCACGTGGTTCCGAAGTAAGAGAACGAGTAAGGTGTCAATTTTTTTCATGTGACGTGTTTGACGAAATGCTTTCTCAAAATAAAAAAAAAAGGAAGTTATATTGTTTTAAGAAGCTTCATTAAATAAAATATTTTTAAAATTGAAAAAGGAAAAAGAATGCAAGTGTGTGCTTTTTAAGTGACAAGGTATTTTATTGAAATGTGGGGACTTTATTTTGTGAACGGAGAAGTGTGTGTGGAGAAATATAAAGAGTGAAAATCCATGATTTTTTTAGTGTGGTGAAAAATGTCACTTCAATATTTTGGACATAAATTTCTCATATGATATCCATTTTTGCTAAAATTTTAAGAGGAGTTCATAGACAAAGTTCTGCACAATACCCAAAAAGTATTTAGAAATTGGCAAAATGAGCTAAGAGAACAATCAATTGTTAGTCTTACAATGGCACTGAGAGGGGGGGTGAATCAGTGCAGCTAATTAAAAACTTAAATCTTCATCTCTTAATTTAGAACTAAAGAATGCTTAAAAATAGATGCAGAAAGTTTAACAAGATAGCAACACATAACACAAGATTTAACGAGGTTCACCAGTTTTGGCTACTCCTCAAAAATAGACTGCTTGGACTCCCATCCAAATCCAGCCTTTGCAAAGCACCAACTTCACAATCAGTTTACCAGCACCCACTGGAAGGAGCACCAACCCCTAATTTACCAGCACCAACTGGAAGGAGCACCAACCCCTGATTCCAAGCACCAACTTGGTTTTCTATTTTGAATCTCAGATTGACATAAATATGCCTTCACTTTTACAAGACCCTCACTGGTCTATTGCTTCCTCAACTTCTTTCTCTGTTCATTAAACACACTCTCTTTTCTTGCCCTCTTGTGACTCTCTGTACATTTTCTTACAGCACCTGTCTTTTATCATGCAGCATACTCTCCAGCTTACTTATCTTTTTGCACTTTCTCTGCTACACCCTTTTTCCCTTTTACTTCCTTTCTGTACAGCAGTCATTTTACACTCTTAGCAGCACTCTTACCATTTTCTTGTTCTGCATCTTTTCGCCCACTTACAGCCCTGTCTTACTGCTTACTCTTACAGCTCTCTTGCTGCTCTGCTTACTCAGCTCTTATAGCTCTCCTACAGCCTGTAGCTCTATCCCTCTATTCAGTGACACTTTTCCACTATCAACAGCACTCTTTCCTACTGAGCAACACGCTGCTCTCACTCTTCTCGCACGGAGCTCAACCTTGCTACTTCACGCAAATCTCCTTTTATAACAGTGTTCTGTTTCTATTCTTAACTTCCATATTCGTGCATGCAGCCTATTAATAGTAATGGCTTCTTTATTCTCACATGCAATCTTATTAATAGAACGGTTCTTTGTTTGGGCTTCGAGACGTTTCTCTATCCAACTCGTGGTCTTCGTCTGATGACTTTCAGTAACCACTGCTGCATGATATTTCTTTGTAACGGCTCCTGTAACTGTAGTAATGACTTCTATTTACTGTCACTGTAACTGCCCCTGTAACTGCCGTAATTACTTCAGTTCACTATTCTTATTTAACTGCATGATTTCTATCTATAACTGCACCTATAACTGTTGTACTGACTTCAGTTAACTCTTCTAATTTTGGTTGCATGTATTTCCTCTGCAAATGCATCTGTAACTGTCATTTTCCTTCAGTTAACTTTACTTCGGCTGGGTTCTGCTTTTTATCATGCAGAAACAACATGTCGCGATATCACGACATTTTTGCCCCTTTAACTCTTCCTTGGCGTTTGACCGTGAAAACAAGACATGTCACGATATCGTGACATTTTTTGCCTCCTAGTCCTCTTCTCGGCATGCACCCATGAAAACATGACATGTCATGAAATCGCGACATTTTTTGCCTCCTTGTCCACTTCTTGGCTTGCACCCACGAAAACCTGACATGTCACGAAATCGTGACACATTCACTGCCTTGAGCTCTTCTCTGTCTCTTGCCTGCAAAAATAGAACATGTCACGAAATCGTGACACTTTCGCTTCCTTGCACTCTTCTCTACTTGCACTAGCGAAAACATGACATGTCATGAAATCGTGACACCTTTCGCTTTCGTACACTCTTCTCTGCAAGCACTAGTGAAAACATGACATGTCACGAAATCGTGACACTTTTCTTGCCTTATGCCTTTCTCTACCTTTCGCCCGTGAAAACGGAACATGTCACGAAATCGTGACGCTTTCACCTTTGAGCTCTTCCTCCTTGAATTTGTCACGAAATCGCGACGCTTCTGCTTCCATGCTCTTTCGTTTTGCTTCTGTCGCGAAATCGTGACACTTTTTCCTTCTCCTCTTTCTCTTCGCTTTGGACCGCAAAAATGAAGCATGTCATGAAATCGTGACACCTTTTTCTATCGGACTCTCTCTCCTGCATTATGTCGCGAAATCGTGACACTTTTCCTCCTTAGCGCTTTTCTTCTCATCGGATCACGAAAACCTGACATGTCACGAAATCGTGACACTTTTCCTCCTTAGCGCTTTTCTTCTCATCGGATTGCGAAAACCTGACATGTCGCGAAATCGTGACACTTTTTCTCCTTAGTGCTTCCTCTTGCAAATTGTCACGAAATCGTGACACTTTTCCTTGCAAGCTCCTTCTTCTCCAAACATGTCATGAAATCGTGACATTTTTCTTACTTGCCTTCTTTGCTTCCAACATGTCACGAAATCATGACAGTTTATCTTGCGCTTTCTCTTTCGTCCAACATGTCACAAAATCATGACAATTTTTCCACTTGGCTTCTTTGCCTCCAACATGTCACGAAATCGTGACAGTTTTTCTACTTGCCTTCTTCTTCCAACATGTCACGAAATCGTGACAGTTTTTCCAGCATTTTCTCTCTCCTCCGATATGTCACGAAATCATGATAGTTTTTCTAGCTTTTTCTCTCTCCTCCGATATGTCGCGAAATCGTGATAGAAAACATGTCGCGATATCGTGACAGTTTTCTTGTCTTTTTCTTTGATTCTTTGAATCTGGGCCACTTCTGTCTTCTTGGAAATTCACTGTGCATGCTCTGACTGACCTGAACTCTTGTTCACTTCATCAACCGATCTATCTAATGACCTCTGCACTCCTGTCCATTGCATCAACCGATCCTCTGTCTGTGTTGACAACAATGACAATACTTTGGCTGCACCTTGCTCATCAATGAACTCCTATTTATTGCACTTTGGCTGCACCTTGCTCATCAATGAACTCCTGTCCATTGCATCAACTGATCAACCTGACTGTGTTGACAACAATGACAATACTTTGGTTGCACCTTGCTCATCAATCTCCCCCTTTGGAATTGTTGGCAACACACGTAATTGTGTGCAATTACCTGTAATTCTTCTCCCCCTTTGACAATAATACCAAAGGGCGGCTGCAAAACTCCCCCTGAGTCCATGCACAACATTCTCAGACAAAAATTATTATAGTTAGCAAAAAGCATAAACATGAGCAATATGATAAACAGATGCATAAATGCTCCCCCTGAGAATTTGATCCCGATAGCTAGTCAATTCTTAGACTATTCTTGGGAATATGTGACCACTTCATTTCACTGTTTGACAACATCATGATAAGCATAATAGGCATTACTCAGATCTATCTTCAACTGTGTTGGCTGTTGGATCTCTATCCATTGAGACTCTGTTCTCTGTACTCTGTCAATAGGCTCACACAGAACTTGCTTAACAAGCTCACATAGAGCTTGTCCAAATCAGCTCACAAGTCCTCACTAGAACCTGTCCAATTCAGCTCACAAGTCTTCACTAGAACTTGTCCAAATCAGCTCACAAGTTCATCAAGAAAAACTTGCTTAGCAAGAACCCACAAAGAGAATTGTTAGAGACCCAATGTGATTCATCAACCTCATAGAAGCATAAAGAGAATTGTTAGAGACTCAATATGTTCTATACTTAACTCCCAATCTCAATCTCAACTCAATCTCAATCTCAAAAGAATAAGATAGATGTAGTATGCTTTTCTCAAGAACATGAAACACAACCCAACAATTGCCAACCATGCAATAACTCATATAACAATGATACTCATGTTCTTTCCACAACCAATATCTTTTCTCAACCAATTAGGGCTTTAACAACAATGCTTATAGACAAGGTTTAACCAACATCATTCAACTCAAGATTAACCTTGAAGCATTCAACCAATCACTACATGAAAAGGAAACTAGAAGACATCCTTTTCTTTCCAAAGGTATTTGAACAAAACAACCACCAACATAAATCACCAATGCAGAGAATAACTTGCTCAAATCAATCTCAATGGAGTAAGCCCAAATCATGTATCAAGTAAAGCATTAACTTGATCAAAACAGCCTCTATGAAAGCAACTCAACCATTCATCACCAGGCTGGAAACCATCTGGCTGCTCATTATAAACCTCTCCTTCAATCTTCCCATTCAAAACGCTGATTTCACATCTGTCAACAATATTGACAAGTGACTCACACTTGTACCAACTTTTGTCCAACACTGTACCAACACTGCAATTTTACTGCCAACTCTGTGCAAGCATCAAACATAGTACCACAAATTCCTTTTTAAATTTACAACCTGATCTGAGTTTTCTACAGTTACTACAGATCACACCTTACTTTCAACTGTGCAAATCAGGAGAAGACATTTTGTCAAACACTTTATGGCCAACCATAGTGCACCTTACTCAGCCTCATACTTCTTAACCTTGGATTGGCATTTTATCAACAGTTAAAATGAAACTGTATGTGAATTAAATAATTTCACCAAGGCGTCATGAAAGATCTCACAATCTTAATCATCAATGTGTCGAGTAAATACATGCTGCTATTATCGAAACACAAATACGCAGCTAGGGCAAGCATTCTTTCATCAAACAAAAATAATCTGAACTGTTATAACCCATAGCTATGAACAGTGGCAGTAAGAACCATCAACAGAACAACAATGACATAAGCCATACTACCAATGGTGACGATTCTCAATTCAATCACTACCCTTCACGGCACCTCCACAAACAACTACAAGAACTGAAAACACACTTGACAACTGAAATAACAATATCCCGACTACTTGCCTTTCATCCTCAGATACCCATACAAATACATAGGAGCATTAAAATAAAACTTTAATATTGCTCCCCCTGAGGATGTGCCACCTGGAGTTGCTTAGAGCAATGGCGGAGTAGCCTCCTTCAGTCCAAGGAGACACGATTTCCTTTCTTCTGCCTTTCTCCAGACTTTCCTGAACTTGGGCTTGAGTTTTTCAATTACATCCCTATTTTGCCCTTGTTTGTGAACTTGAACATTTCTCTTGCGGGGTTGTCTCTTGTGCATTCTTGATGGATGATTATTTTCTTTTCTTTTATGCACATGATATGTTCCCTGTCTGTGTTGCCCTCTTTGTGTCTGATGAAATCTAGGGTTTTGCCTTAGATTAGATACAGAAGTGCTTGGATAGAACCTTGCTATGTGCCCTTGACCATTACATTTAAAACATTGCACATGTTTTATTCCCTGTCTGCATTGCATTCTGTGTGTATGATGAAATCTATGGTCTTGCCTTAGATTGGATATAGAAGTGCTTGGACAAAACCTTGCAATGTGCCCATGGCCATTACATTTAAAACATTGCACAGGGTGTTCACTCAAAAAAGCAGATGTGTTTTTAACAACATAACTTTTTGATCTATTGTTCAGTCCACAATAAATTGCCTTGTGACCATAGCAGTTGCATTTAGAACAATAGCCATTAAAAGCATTATTATTAAAAGAGTGAGAGTGAGAGAACCTCTTTTGTTGTGGTTGCTTTGCTGTAGATCTTCTTTGATGCTTTCTTCCTTTTGAAGATTCAACTTCAGACTTGAACTTCTTCTTCTCTGCATATTTGGAAGATGAGGGTTGTTCAGCTTCAGACTTTTCTCGCTTTGATCCTTCAGCAGTGGACTTCTTCTTTTTTGCACTTTTGGAAGATGAAGGTTGTTCAGCTTCATATCCAAGACCAAACTTAGCCATGGAGCTTCTTTGTTGCTTTATCATTGTATCTAGCAACTCTGTGCTCTTCTCAAATTTGAGACTTATATTGGCCTCTTCTAGTTGTTTCTTCAATGAAACAATCTCTTCTTCTTGTTGGCAACAAACAGTCTCTTTCTCATTGATTTGAGACCTAAGAATATCTTCAATCCTTTTGTACTTTTCTACTTGCAGCTTTAGATCAACAATAACTTTGTTTGATTCCTCTTTACTTGTGCTGCATACATCATCCTCATCATCCAGGTGTGTCTTCAAGGCTTCTTCTGATTTCTTGGCCTTTTGAACTTGTAGGAAGAGATCTTCAATCTCATCCCCATATTCTTCTAACTTCTTGGACATTCTTTTGTTCTTTTTCTTTTCTATACTCAACTCTTCAAGTGCGGCTACCAACTCACCTTCTAGATCTACTTCAAACTCCAGGTTTTCATTGCATACTTTAGAATCCACTTCTTCTACCTTCTCTAGTTCAGTTTTCTCTTCCACAAGAACTGAAACTGGCTGAGATGCCTTTTTGGAGGAGGATCTATTCTTCTTACCCATTGTGAACTAATCCAAGATCAACCCTGACTGATTTAGCCTAAACTAGGAACTTGGCTCTGATACCAATTGTTAGTCTTACAATGGCACTGAGAGGGGGGTGAATCAGTGCAGCTAATTAAAAACTTAAATCTTCATCTCTTAATTCAAAACTAAAGAATGCTTAAAAATAGATGCAGCAAGTTTAACAAGATAGCAACACATAACACAAGATTTAACGAGGTTCACCAGTTTTGGCTACTCCTCAAAAATAGACTGCTTGGACTCCCATCCAAATCTAGCCTTTGCAAAGCACCAACTTCACAATCAGTTTACCAGCACCCACTGGAAGGAGCACCAACCCCTAATTTACTAGCACCAACTGGAAGGAGCACCAACCCCTGATTCCAAGCACCAACTTGGATTTCTATTTTGAATCTCAGATTGACATAAATATGCCTTCACTTTTACAAGACCCTCACTGGTCTATTGCTTCCTCAACTTCTTTCTTTGTTCATTAAACACACTCTCTTTTCTTGCCCTCTTGTGACTCTCTGTACATTTTCTTACAACACCTGTCTTCTATCATGCAGCATACTCTCCAGCTTACTTATCTTTTTGCACTTTCTCTGCTACACCCTTTTTCCCTTTTACTTCCTTTCTGTACAGTAGTCATTTTACACTCTTAGCAGCACTCTTACCATTTTCTTGTTCTGCATCTTTTCGCCCACTTACAGCCCTGTCTTACTGCTTACTCTTACAGCTCTCTTGCTGCTCTGCTTACTCAGCTCTTACAGCTCTCCTACAGCCCGTAGCTCTATCCCTCTATTCAGCGGCACTTTTCCACTATCAGCAGCACTCTTTCCTACTGAGCAACATGCTGCTCTCACTCTTCTCGCACGGAGCTCAACCTTGCTACTTCATGCAAATCTCCTTTTATAACAGTGTTCTGTTTCTATTCTTTACTTCCATATTCGCGCATGCAGCCTATTAATAGTAACGACTTCTTTATTCTCACATGCAATCTTATTAATAGAATGGTTCTTTGTTTGGGCTTCGAGACGTTTCTCTGTCCAACTCGTGGTCTTCGTCTGATGACTTTTAGTAACCACTATTGCATGATATTTCTTTGTAACGGCTCCTGTAACTGTAGTAATGACTTCTATTTACTGTCACTGTAACTGCCCCTATAACTGTCGTAATTACTTCAGTTCACTATTCTTATTTAACTGCATGATTTCTATCTGTAACTGCACCTGTAACTGATGAACTGACTTCAGTTAACTCTTCTAATTTTGGTTGCATGTATTTCCTCTGCAAATGCATCTGTAACTGTCATTTTCCTTCAGTTAACTTTACTTCGGCTGGGTTCTGCTTTTTATCACGCAGAAACAACATGTCACGATATCGTGACATTTCTGCCCCTTTAACTCTTCCTTGGCGTTTGACCATGAAAACAAGACATGTCACGATATCGTGACATTTTTTGCCTCCTAGTCCTCTTCTCGGCATGCACCCATGAAAACATGACATGTCGCGATATCGTGACATTTTTTGCCTCCTTGTCCACTTCTTGGCTTGCACCCACGAAAACCTGACATGTCACGAAATCGTGACACATTCGCTGCCTTGAGCTCTTCTTTGTCTCTTGCCCGCAAAAATAGAACATGTCACGAAATCGTGACACTTTCGCTTCCTTGCACTCTTCTCTGCTTGCACTAGCGAAAACATGACATGTCACGAAATCGTGACACCTTTCGCTTCCGTACACTCTTCTTTGCAAGCACTAGCGAAAACATGACATGTCGCGAAATCGTGACACTTTTCCTGCCTTATGCCTTTCTCTGCCTTTCGCCCGCGAAAACGAAACATGTCGCGAAATCACGACGCTTTCGCCTTTGAGCTCTTCCTCCTTGAATTTGTCATGAAATCGTGACGCTTCTGCTTCCATGCTCTTTCGTTTTGCTTCTATCGCGAAATCGTGACACTTCATCCTTCTCCTCTTTCTCTTCGCTTTGGACCATGAAAATGAAGCATGTCGCAAAATCGTGACACCTTTTTCTATCGGACTCTCTCTCCTGCATTATGTCACAAAATCGTGACACTTTTCCTCCTTAGCGCTTTTCTTCTCATCGGATCATGAAAACCCGACATGTCATGAAATCGTGACACTTTTCCTCCTTAACGCTTTTCTTCTCATCGGATCGCAAAACATGTCACGAAATCACGACACTTTTTCTCCTTAGCGCTTCCTCTTGCAAATTGTCACGAAATCGTGACACTTTTCCTTGCAAGCTCTTTCTTCTTCAAACATGTCACGAAATCATGACAGTTTTCTTACTTGCCTTCTTTGCTTCCAACATGTCGCGAAATCGTGATAGTTTATCTTACGCTTTCTCTTTCGTCCAACATGTCACGAAATCACGACAGTTTTTCCACTTGGCTTCTTTTCCTCCAACATGTCGCGAAATCGCGATAGTTTTTCTACTTGCCTTCTTCTCTGCCAACATGTCATGAAATCGTGACAATTTTTCCAGCATTTTCTCTCTCCTTCGATATGTCGCGAAATCGTGATAGCTTTTCTAGCTTTTTCTCTCTCCTTCATTATGTCGCGAAATCACGATAGAAAACATGTCGCGATATCGTGACAGTTTTCTTACTTGTCTTTTTCTTTGATCCTTTGAATCTGGGCCACTTTTGTCTTCTTGAAAATTCACTGTGCATGCTCTGACTGACCTGAAATCTTGTTCACTTCATCAACCGATCTATCTAAAGACCTCTGCACTCCTGTCCATTGCATCAACCGATCCTCTGTCTGTGTTGACAACAATGACAATACTTTGGCTGCTCCTTGCTCAACAATGAACTCCTGTTTATTGCACTTTGGCTGCACCTTGCTCATCAATGAACTCTTGTCCATTGCATCAACTGATCAACCTGACTGTGTTGACAACAATGACAATACTTTGGTTGCATCTTGCTCATCATCAATTTTTTTTAGAAGAGAAGATTCAAATTTTGAGTAATGCAGAGAGAGGGATGTTATACAGGGTGAAATAGAAAGTTTTAGATTTTGAGCTTACATACCATAGAGGGTTCTGGTTTCAGTGAAGACATTCATATATGTCATTTTATTATCAATATCAAAATCAAGTGGGTGTTTGGTAGAGGGGTTGGTGCTCCTTTCTGTTGATGTAGATAAATCAAGGGTTGGTGCTCCTTTCTGTTGGTGTAGATAAATCAAGGGTTGGTGCTCCTTCTAGTGGGTGTTGGTAAATTGATTGTAAATTTGATGCTTTACAAAGGTTGGATTTGGATGGGAGTCCAAACAATCATTTTTTGGGATGTAGCCAAATCGGTGAACCTCGGTACATCTTGTGTTGTGTGATGTTCTCTTGTTATACTTGTTTTATTTAGTTTTATGTTTTCATTGTTTTGGTTTTGAGTGTTGAAGATTTAAGTTTTAAAGAGCTACATTGATTCACCCCCCCTCTCAATGTCATTGTGAGACTAACAATTGGTATGAGAGCAAGGTTCCTGAACAGGCTTAATCGGCTAGGGTGATCTTCGAAGTGACACAATGGTAGGTGGTGAAGGCTTCTCATAAAATAAAGCACCATTGTTTGATGAAACTAATTATGCATTTTGGAGACTTAGGATGTAGATATATCTTTGTGCTTTGGGATACGACATTTGGGATTATGTAGTAGAATGTTATAAGGCACGAAAGGAGAATTGACAATGATGGCTTCACCAATGTCACACATCAAATAAGAAGAAGATTTATGGCTCCTACGACAACATGGCAAAGACCACCACCCAGGTTCAATCATATCTTTTCTAGTTACTATTTTAAATGCAATGGTTATGGATATAAGATCTCGGATTGCAAGTATAATGTAGGACCAAGGAATTTTACCAATAGAAATGCTTTTTCACCTTTGATGGATTATGCAGTAGAATGTTATAATTGTCATAATTTTGGGCATATTGCAAGAAATTGTTAAAGTACATTTGCATCAAATTAATTTCAGGGAAGAAAATTTTAGCCAAATGGAATAAGACAAAATAGAAAATTTCCCAAAAAACATGCATAAGCTACTGAAAAAGAAAAGCTAAAACAAGAGCCCAAAATTGTAATCAAACCTGAGTGGAAAGAAAAAGAGCGACCTAAGGAAGAAAAAGAATCCTTGATCGTACAGACAACATTTAAAGCATAGAATAAATTCGTATCGTGGATACTTGATAGTGGATGCTCCAGTCATATGATAGGTGACACAAAAAATCGTGAAGTTGTAGTAATATGAAGGTGGTTTAGTAAAGTTTGGAAATAATAATGGAGCTAAGATAGTTGGTAGAGGTTTAGTTAATATTAGTGATGGAAAAATTAGGTCAAAAGAAGTCTTGTGTGTGGTTGATCTGAAGCATAACTTGTTGAGCGTAAGTCAAATTTTTGATAGAGGTCATGAAGTGATCTTTAAGAAGCAAGGTTGTGAAGTCAAAAAGGTAAACAATAGGAAGTTGATAGCAACTGGATCAAGGACATATAGCAACCTGTACACTCTCTCAGAGACTTCAGAAGGAGCTTGCTTGATTGGATAGGAAGAAGAGAATTGGTTGTGGCATAAGAGGCTCGATCATATCAGTTGTGACAATCTAGTAAAAATTAACTCAAACAAATCAGTGAGAGATATTCCCACCATTGGAAAACCATCAAATAGCATTTGTGCTTCATGTCAAACAGGAAAGCAAACTAGAGTCTCATTTAAAACAAAAGAGTACTACACAAGGAAACCTTTGGAACTAGTACATACTGATTTATGTGGACCCATGAGAATGCAAAGCATAAACGGTAACAAATATTTCATGTTGTGTATAGATGACTATTCCAAGATGACATGGGTACTATTTTTGAAGCATAAATCATAAGCTTTTGAGATGTTCAAGGTTTTAAAAAACCAGGTTGAGAATCAAACAGGAAAAAGGATTAAATGTTTAAGTTCAGACAGAGGAGGAGAGTTCATTTCAGAGGATTTCATAGAGTATTATGAAAAATATGGCATTAGGAGATAATTTTCAGTAGTCAGGCCAACTCAGTAGAATGGTGTCGTAGAAAGAAAGAACATGACAGTGTAGGAAATGGCATGGACTATGTTCACTAAGAGCAAATTAGCATATAGATTTTGGAAAGACGCAGTCCATACTGTGGTATATATCCAAAATAGGTGCATGTTGAGGACGCATGAAATCAAAACTCCTTATGAGTTGTGGTTCGATAAAAAGGCAACAATAAGATACTTTAAATTTTTTGGCAGCAAGTGTTACATAAAAATAACTGAAGAAAACCTTGGTAAGTTTTAAGATAGAGTGGATGAAGGTATTTTTCTTGGCTATTCATCAAAAATCAAAGCTTACAAGTGCTACAACAAGAGGCTAAGGAAAATTGTGGATCGTGTCGATGTTAAAGATGATGAAGGAAGGGAACGAGTAATTATCCATGAAGAGAACTACCCAATTTATGAAGATGTCATTGAAGGAGATGAGAAAAAAGAAACATAAAAGAAACCAAAAATTGACTCAAAGGATTCAAACAGTGATTCAAAAGTGGAAGAAAATAAGAAATTCAAAACAAGCAGCTGGTAGAAAGATCATCCTAGAGAGCAAATAATTGGAGACCCCACAGTTGGTGTTTAGACAAGAAGAAGATTAGTAAGTAACTACTCTTTATTATCCAACATTGAGCCCAAAAATGTTGCTAATGCAAGCAAAGATGAAAGTTGGGTAAAGACAATAAATGAAGAATTAGATCAGATCAATAAAAATAAGACTTAGGAGTTAGTACCAAGACCTGCAAATAAAAATGTAATTGGTACTAAATGGGTCTTTCGAAACAAATTGAATGAAGACAAACAGGTAGTCAGGAACAAAGCAATATTGGTATGCAAAGGCTATGCACAAGTTGAAGGTATTGACTTTGAGGAAACCTTTGCACCTGTGGCCATACTAGAGGCAATTAGAATATTTTTGGCTTTAGCAGTTTACAAGAATTTCAAAGTTTATCAAATGGATGTGAAATCAGTATTTTTGAATGGGAAACTTGAAGAAGAGGTTTATATTGAGCATCCAGATGGTTTCCAGCTTGGTGATGATCCCAACTTGGTTTTCAAGTTGAAGAAAGCGTTATATGGCTTAAAATAGGCACCTCGAGCATGGTATGCAAGGCTAGACAAGTATCTTACTCAAAAAGGGTTCAATAAAGGTATGGTGGATAGTAATTTGTATGTCAAAACAAAAAATGGTCATCATATTGTTCTTGTTGTATACGTAGATGATATCATATTTTACAACAACAAAGATGAGTTGTGTAAAGATTTAGCAAATAAGATGCAAAAATAATTTGAAATGTCAATGATTGGTGAACTTTCATATTTCCTTGGATTGCAAGTTAATCAAAATGAGAAGGGCATATTTATTTCTCAAATTAAATATGTGAAAGAGATGATGAAAAAGTTCACAATGGAGGATTGTAAGCCAGTTAGCACTCCCATGACGATAGGTTGCAAGTTGAGAAAGGATGAAAAATCTCCACATGTTGATCAAACTATGTATAGATCTATGATTGGGAGCTTAATGTACTTGACAGCTACCAATCCAGACATTTTATATGCAGTATGCATGGTAGAATTATTTTAGGCTAGTCCCAAGGAGACTCATGTGACAGCAGTGAAGAGGATTCTTAGGTACCTCAAGGGTACTATGGAGTATGGGTTATGGTATCTAAAAGGTAAGGACATCACCCTTATTGCGTATTCAGATGCAGATTGTGCGGGATCTGTAGATGACAGGAAGAGTACCAGTGGAGGTGCATTCTATCTTGGAGACAGGTTGGTCACATGGCATAGTAAGAAATAGGAGTCAGTCTCCTTATCCACAGTAGAGGCATAATACATTGCAATGACAACGTGTTGTACGTAGGTGTTATGAATGAAAAAAACTCTGAAGGATCTTGGCATTAATTTTAGTGAGCCAATTTTAGTTAAGTGCGATAACACCAGTGCCATTAACATCACAAAGAATTCGATTATGCATTCTCGCACAAAACATATTGCTATTCGGTATCATTTTTTTAAGGAGAAGGTTGCGAAATGTGGGGTTAAGTCGGATTTTGTTCCAACAATAGAGCAAGTAGCGGATATCTTCACCAAACCATTTCCCAAGGAAGACTTTGAGTACCTTCACAAGAAATTGGGACTAGTCTTCCCAAGAATTGACTAGCTATTGGGGCCACATTCTCAAGGGGAGCATTTGTGTATTTGTTTA
>JAQPPZ010011438.1:0-45833 GCA_028583015.1 Wollemia nobilis
GCTATCCAATTTTCTTCGCTATTCTTGATAGATTGCAAACCCACTAATCTTGTTGTGTAAAAGTAGGCAAATAAAATCCTTGAAGCATTTTTTGAAGCTCATCTCCAATTTGTTTTTATCCTTCAACTAGGTTACTAATAGAATTTCATGATCTATAGTTGTTTACATTAATATAATATTTGGTCTTTAAACCTTTACAAGCTAGACATGCCTAAGCCAATGGTTTCCATTTTGAATAATAAATAATAGGATAAGGATTCAATCAAATATCAAACTAAAACTTTGCATTCTTCCCCTTATTGACCAATCATCTAATATATTTCTTGATCAAATTCAAACTATTTGTTATAAAGTTCAATGTTGGCGATACTTTGGGTAGTGTTCTTTTCTTAAATAATTTTTTTGCATTAAGAGAACCTATATGTTTTGAAGTAACATTTTTACCCAACTCTTCCCTTGATCTTTGAATAATCTCCATCCAAGATTAGCCTCTAAGGTCAAACCCATAATTCTACAATTTTGTAAGCCTGCCCCTCCAATAGAATTGATTAAGTGTAAGTTAAAGAGTTATGTTTTGGATGTTGATTAATTGTGGAAAAGAAGTATGGACTTATTTTATGCACTTTTGCTTGTTGTGATTTACATTATTGAAAAGAATCATATAGAAATGCATCCACATTCCTATATTGGCTATTTTTATCCCTACCTACCCATATTATTCCTTGGAGAGCAAAGGAGATACCAGAGGAAGTGGAGGATAGTTGAAACATTCCAGTTATATTAGTAGTTCTTTTCTATAATCTTGTGGTAAGATTAAGTTATAAATCCCTCTTGGAGAAAGAGGACCAATGTAATAGAAGTATTGATATTTTTTAAGATTACCTACAAGTTTTGATGGATAATATCTTGTGCTAATGGTTGACTTGTGAGATTGTAAAAAATTTATCCTTATGGCTTTATGGTTAAGTAAATGATGTATTATATGATTAATCTTGTATTTGAATTAGATGGATCTCTTTTGGTCTTTATCTTGCTTTACTTAAATAATGGAAGAGGGTTTTCTCCTTTGTTATAAGTGGTTGTTTAGCTTATACTTTTAGCTATGTTGAGAGAGAGAGAGAAAGAGTTGGATGCTTAGATTACTCCTTTTGGTTGTTTTATTTTGGGTTTAGGGGCTTGCTCTTGAATCTCATATTGAACTCTTTATCTTAAACCGATCCTAAGGTAGTTGCAGGGAGGAAACACCTAGGTTCTTTATGTCCATGTAAGAGCTATCATGTGGAGTGGTAGGTGCTTGAAATACCCATCATAGAGATAGGGTAGTAAAGCACTAAAGATAGTAGTTCAATGCAAAGGTGCAACTAACCAAATACAAAGGAAATACACCCCAATAAATCAACATGGACTTATGTATGTTTGGTAGGGGAAACAACATTCCCCCTTCTCTAAATATTGAGAAGGGATAACTCCAACGCTATGGTCAAGAGATCTTGCACTTATGGAGCATGCAAGAAATGTGGGGTGACCATTTGGGAGTATCCTTTATACCACATAGGTATACAAGGTAAACCCTACTAACTACGAAAGTGTGGCCTCTCCTATCCACTTGAGTGACATAGCGTTATGAACTCAAAATGTGGTTATGCCTAGTATTTTATTAATCATGGATAATCATTTTGAACCTTGTTTGGGTTATTTTAAGGGAAAGAATTTGAAAAAAAATCTCTTTTAGGTTGGTCGATTTGGGGTTGTTACACCTATCTTCCCTATTTTGATTCTATGCCCAATGGACAAGGCAACTTCTTTAATGGGTCTTGTCTTCATCAAGAATGAAGATCCCCTATGAGTTGTCAAAATTATAGTGAATTCTCACTACATTCAAAATGAGAAGGCCTAAGCAAAGTTTCATAAGACTAAATTGGTGAAAGTTTATTTGGTGGACAAGTATGAGCCAAAGTCCTAACCAAATGTTTTGAAAAACGAAGAGTGGAAGATGACACAAAGAGCAAGTCATCTCAAATAAAAAAGTCTTGAATGAAAGGAATGATACTTTTGATAGCTCCAACAAGATGGAGAAGGAAAAAAGTTTTGATGGCATGCGACATCTGAATCTTGAGATTTGGAAGGAGGAGGAGAGTCTCAAAAGGATAAAGAAGGGCAAGCTATCGAAATATTGGGATTATTGAAAGTTTCAACAAAAGAAAGAAATAAAACATTTTGAGCAGTGGATCAAGAAAAGGTGAATGACATAAAACCACAATAGTTGGGTTATCTAAAAGTTTTGACAATGAAGATAGGGAGGATTAGTCATCTGATCAAGAAAATAAGCCATGAAATTAAGGCATAGGCACACCTACCAAAGGCAGTCGTTGAGCTCATAAAGGCAAGGGACTTCAATATTACCTACCTACACATCTTAAGCCTAACAAATCCAAAATAATGGTTTACACATTAAAAGTGATAGCATGAGACACTACAACAGGAGAAACCTCAAATATGAAGCATTGAATATAGATATTTCCTAGGCCTAGACTTTGAGAATCTCCAAAAAAGGTGGATGGAAATGATGGTAATAACAACTCATTCAAAGGATTAGAACCATCCAACATTAATGAGCTAAGATCCAAAAAACCAACATCTTAAATGAAGACATGACCTGTCACTTAATGGAGCATCCATTTTGAAATATTTGTAAGTTTTGGAAGGGAAGCTCTCATTTTTTTGTAATATATATAGTAGTTAGATTAACATAGTGAAGGATTGAAAAGTTGGGCAAGTCATTGCATTTCTCTCCCTTCATTTCTCTTTGTATAGTAGTACATGCATGTCTAGGCAGTATTACGGGCAACCCAAACCCTCTCTTTTTGCATAATATTTGTAATAGTTTCACTTATATATTATGTAGGCCTATGTGACTATTTGATTTCATTTATTTTGTTCTCATACCCTATCCTATCTCATTTGTGTGTGTATGATTGTGATTTACTCTATGCTTGTATATGTTAAGGAGAGAAAGTGTTCACATCGATGCATTACGGTCAAAACTATTATATAGAGGGATCTTATTTGATATTTGGTCCATTGCCTCTGTTAGCTTAGGTTTTTCCTTTCCACTATCTTTATTTTTCTACACTCCTAACCATTTTTCCTTGAAGATTCTAGATTAGGATAGAATAGGAAAAAGAGTGCTAAAGATTGCATCTTAACAAGGAGTTAGCCTTGTAAAAACTCTTAGGGGCCCTCGATTGAGCTAAACCGCATGCTCTTAGGATTGTCCTTGCTATGTTTCTCCATGTGAGGCATGATAATTCCATCCTTGACACAATTGGAGAGGTGAAAAATATGCAAAATAAGTAAATAGATATGGTAAAATCTAGACATTCCATATTATTTTATCTTGAAGAAAATAGGAAATTGCCAAATATCAACAAATTTTGTAACTCTTAAAAGTTCTTGGATGTCACTAAAAAGAATATGCCAATAAAACTCGTGCTTTAAGGATGCTAAAAATGAGAATACAACTTTAGTATTTATCAATCAATAAAGACACATTACCTTCCAACATCATAGAATATCCATAAGGCACAAAATTTCAAAGTATCCTTGAGTTTCCTTGAAAGTATAATAATCACTTGAAATTAACAAAAGTGTCCAACAACATGAAACTCCCCTTTTAGTGTAATGTAAATATATGCATGTGGTTACATGAGAAAATAACTACTTAATATTATTGTCAATTTCTGATTGGAAGCATTGAAAATTTATAGATGCAATAAGAGCTTCACTACATTGGAAGCTACAAGAAAATAGCAAAGCAAGTTGTACAATTATCATCCATTAAAATTTTAAGTATTTGACATTAGTTAAAAAGTAGAAAGGATGAAAACATTGCTCAAAAGAATATGCCAAGAATATTATTCACATTAGATTTAAAATGTTTGTTGCATACCATATAAATGATGGCAATAGAAATTAAAATAGTTGATTGTAGAACATAAAAAATATCTTCATCACTATAACTTTGGAACCATGTTATAAATTTTAATATTTTCATTTAAGCTAAAAAATTGAACACCCAAGAGACTAGGAAACTAGCTCACAATCTACCATATGAAAAATAAAATTGTATTACAAAGGGATCTTTATATAAAATATTATAATGAATTTGGGAGTACTAATAAGGTCTTGGTTCAATGGTTGAGACATATGGATTACATAGCCTACACCAAGATTTAAATCCCAATGACACCAAAAGGGTTGTATAGCTCAATGTGACTAGTTGATGTGACCTATTGTACTAAGGGAAAGAGAAACCATTTAAAAATCCTACCTTTATTTTTTTAATTATTTTCAAGTCTCTTTTACAAGAGTAGCAAAATCCTTTTCAATTTTAAGCTTAGCCACTTGTTTTGATTGCAGATAGAATAATAGATTTGGTTATATGATCAAATTTGTGATACATTAACCTCTAAATGTGGAGATTATACAAAACCCCAAAGTAGAAGTTACACAAAAAGCAAATATTACATTATGTAGAACTATTTAAATACACTAACACTTCTTTTGTTGAAGGTTTAGATTCTCATGATCAAATGGACAAGATGCACTATTGAACTAATAATATGAAGTGAAGCAAAATATTCCTTTATTATGTAAGGGGTTCTCATATGTCCAAAAGACTTATTGGCATGAATTTAACCTAAAATTCCACTTTTTCTTTTACCTTTATTGAATGTTGTATAAATTATGCAAATAATCATTGACCTCTTCTAGTTTATGTACATGAATTTGCAAATGAGGTCTACTAGAATTCCTTAGTAATACACTTTAAGATCTATTTTCTTTGTCAAGGGAGCTCCTAGCAAGTCCATTGTAATAACACATATAAGACTAACCATGTATAGATGTTTGAGAACTAAAAACATAAAACTATCATTAAAAAATAATGAAGCTTTTTGAATCCAACCTCAAATCTATGTTTGTGTTGTTGCATTTACATCTAGAGTTGCACATACATTGATGCCTTTAAATTTTTCTAATAATGAATTAAATTTTAGGTAATAATTATTTATTAGAATAAGTGGGATAATGATTTCATAGAATGTCCAAATGAATGGTATAAAGGTCTATGTAAAAGTAATATCTAGGGAAACAATGTGGACAAAAGAGCTAGGAAGAATTAAGATGCATTGCCTTGTTGATATCAACCACATATATAATCATCATAAAAAATATATATGCAAATATCAAACAGAGAGCAAAGATGCTTATAAATAACTGATGACTAGATCACATTGAATCAGATGTGAGATAGATAGATAAAATATACTTAGAGAGAAATGAAAAGAGATAATATGTGTCTATTATATTTTAGGGATGTTGTTGATTTAGAATGGCATGGTCATATATTGCATAGAGTAATACAAATGAAATTCCTAATAGCATGGGATGTGACTAAGAGGAGAACCACCGATATTTTTTATAAGGTCGACTCCTTATCAAATATGACCTTCAATGCTTCTACTTAGTTATTTGTATCAACCAAAGAAAAGAGAAAAGAAACAACAAAAAATAAAATTCTATGATAATAAAGGTGATACATCGAGATTAAGAGATTCTTTTGTATATTAGTGGGATGAATAAACACATGCATCATTTGCTAATAGCTAGAAAAATAAACACAATTTTGATTTGGCATAACATTCACACAAATTTATACATATAGGAAACAAATTAGAACAATAAAAAATATATATATATATATATATATATATATATATATATATATATATATATATATATATATATATATATATCACAATATTTCATACATATATGCCAAAACAAAAAGGCTCGAATGTTGTTAACAAAATGACTTAGGGCTTGAGTCTAAACTGATACACAAAAGAAAATGAGAGGAAATGTTTACAAGGCCAAGTATTAAGCACAAGTAGACAATTTCCAAGGACTTATAATGAATATTGAAATTCTATTTAAAAGCAAAATTGAGGAGTCTTTCCCTCCAAAATTATGCAATAATTAAAATGCCTCCTCTATTGCGTTCTAGGGATATACTTACATTTAGTTTGTTTATCATATTGATGTCTTCGGATATGTAATCATCAATGTTGAAGGGTTTTGGGCCTTCAGATGTAGAGCTTCCACCACTAATGTCAACTAATATTCTTGAGTATTTCTAGAGATTGAGCATAAGAACCTTCTACAATCAATGTTACTAGGTATCAAAGGTTGTTCTTATTGTGGCTTTCATTGCTATTGTCTTTAATATACCAATTGCTTCCTTGGACTGCCACACCCAAGTAGTGTTGGTAGGTGGATTTGAGCATTTTTCAATTTCTCCCTTTACGAGTTCAATTCCTCTTTTTAGGATTTGTATGTAGATGTTACCTATAATAAAGTCCTTAGAGGCTTCTTGTTATGGAAGCCAAATGATAAATTATGATTGGTTGCTCCTATCATCCTTTCTAGCCTTAAATTTTTCCAAGTTATATTATCTTTTGCTTGATTAGATGGTTGGTGGAACTTCTCTATATTTCCTCTAAATTTGCAAGCTTTATTTCTATGTTGAAGAGTTTCTTGGAAAATTAGAGTTGTAGATTATTGTAATTTGATAACTCATGAAACCTCTTGGTTTGAATGTCTTAAATTTTCATTTTAAACTCTTGTATATTATTAAATCTACTTTATGCCCAATATGGATGACTAATATTCCTTGGATACACTCCCTTGGCATCGCTGCTTACTTCTTTCACAAATCATTAATGCATTTGTCATGTGTCTCAAGAATGGTTAATAATGAAGTTTCTATAGTGATTTCTCACTAAACGCAAGGGTTTTGGTTTAGATAAAAAAATGAAGGCAAGCTAGTGAATGGTAGAAAATTCTAAACCAAAGGTTTCTATTTTGCAAAAGTTTTGAGCGAAAGATAAAGGTAAAAATTCCCAAGTGCTTTCGTGGCCCAAATCTCAAAAAAGAAAAATGATTACAAAAATTTTGATAGGGACAAGAGAAAGAAAGAATTTCGATGATCAAGAGTTTCATAAAGTTTTGAAAGAAAATAAGGGAGAAAAGTATCAAGGATCAGACTATATGATTTTTTTTTGAAAGGTAAAACTTTAAAAGGCCTAATAGAGGGGCATAAGAGAAACTTTTGTGAAGTGTATTCAACAAAAAATCTTAGCCTAATCTCATAAGTTTTGAAATTTTTGACATGAATCAGTAAAGAAAAGTCCCAATAAGTAGCTAGCATCCCACATCATCATCTAAAGATAAAAAGAGCACTCCAAGAATTAAAGTATAGTCCAAAACTCATCAAACTTAAAATAAGGGCTAGATCAAGTTACAAAGCAACATTAATGATGCACAACCTTCCAAAAAGAGTAGATGAGTTGGATTAATACACAATTATTAAGAGAAGGTAAGGATCACCTATTGATGTCATTTTATCATAGAAATCCAAGAAAGTGGGTGATGTATTGAAAACAAAGGCATGGTGGCCATAGTCCTGCACTTGACAACATTGATTGTAGAAGGTGTTTTCATCCAAATCTTTAGGATCCCTAGAAAGAGTAGGTGGATTTTCAAACTCGATTTAGCTAAAACCAATTCTCTCAGAGTAGCCATATTGTGTCTCTTTACATGAGACGTGATAGTATCGATCATTTGATCTCTACATCTTGTGGCTAAGACAATCAAAGAGGACAATAGTTTATCTTTTCACAACTTTACTAACAGTCTTATGATATAGCATGGGTTGTTGATCTTGGATCAAATGGTCTATAAATTTTTGGTTTGCCAATCTCTCTTGAGACCACCTATATAATGGGTCATTGATATGAGATTGGATAGTCCACCAAGTTTTGGCTCATTTATATTACTCATAGCCTCCTTGGAATAGTGTAGGCCTTTGATATCAGATCAGATAGTCCATAAAGTTTTACCTCATCAATCTCGATCAGAACCACCTTAGAATAGTGTGAGTAATTCATATGGGATTATATGGTCTAAAAAGTTTTGGCTCATCAATATTCCTCGAGGCCTCCTTAGAATAGCATGGGTTTTTTAATCTAGGATCAGACGGTCTGAAAAGTTTTTCATGATTGATATTCATCAAAAGCATATTTAACTAGCATAATTCATTTATCTATGATTGGATAGTCCATGAAACTTTGCCTTACCATTCTAAATTATGAAATTCTTGAAATAGCATTGATCTAGGATTGGATGGTTTGCAAAGCTTTGTATGACTTGAGTACTTCAATATTCTTCTTGAAATTCCATGAGTTACCAAATTTGCAACCTACCTTAAGATCAACGATGGATATTTTTTTGCTTGTTTTCTCTAGGTCAATGCTTACCACTTGATGAAGCAAAATCAATAGCTTGCATTATATACCTTTTTTAAGACTCATCCTTCTACATAGATTAGCACTTATCATTGAATTAATATGTTCAATTTTCCATATAGTTTTGGGAGCATTCTCCAACCCCTAGAATTCTCAAAATAGTGCCCATAAGTGATTGCAAAGATCTAATAATGAGCACAACACTTGAGTCTGTTTGAAGTTATTTTGTGTATACTTAGTGCCAATCGTAGATGATAAAATAAATGGTGTGCTTATCTTTGCCTCCCTTATCTTTTAGTTGGTTTATCTCCTACTAAAGTCATCTTCCAAAAATGGCTAAGGCAAAATATTTTTCCAAGTGTAGTGAAAATCACTACAATTTTGGTGCCTCATAAGGGTCTTCTACTTGCTGAAAAAATGGACTTAGGATTCACCACCTTATCCATGGGGCATGAAGTAAAATTAAAGAATGAAGAATAAAATTTGAAGAAGAAATTGTAGAATGAAAAATATTTGGCTAGACAATTTATCTAGGGTAGTCTTGATTTTCATCCACTTGTCATATAACAACTTAGTCTTCTTGAATTGCCTATAAAACATCTTTAACTCCAATTGGTAGTCATGAGATAAATTATTTGTGCAATTCATGACCTCATGTATTTGGATTTTGAGCTTTGTTAATGATCCAATTACCTAAGCTATATCATCCAAAGTGGGAGGATTTGACCATTCCACAAAATGAGTGAGATTCTCCTTCTGCTATCTAAGCAACTATAAATATTCTTTCTCTAAAACGAGCTTATTATATGCATCCCAAGAAGAGGGGAGGCCCTTATGAATCAATGAGTCAATGTGACTCTTTAGGTTTGCAATGGTAGATGTTAGGGAAGTCATTTGATATTTGCATTACTATACAACTTGCTCCTTTTGAAGAAGGTTATTTAACCTCTATATCATTACCTTTCTATCCTGAATTCCAATAGCCACTAATGTAGAGTTAGAAAATGTGGTCAATTTTGACTAATATGTTCTTACCTCAACCAACTTTGTAGAACCTTCAATGAGGATTTGTTTAATCTCTTGACCCACCTTTGAGCTTTAAGTGGTGGTTATATTAATAAATATGAATATTTGGCAGGTTGTTGATATAGTCATGGCGATATCCTCCCAATATGCATCACAAATATCTTTTATTATATTTTTAGTCTTGAGTCATTTCTTGAGCTCTACATTCTTTGTCCTTAGTTCTTCAAGATCCTTTTAAAAATTTACCTTTTATTGGCTATTTTGATCTTCTTGGATGATGATTTTATTGGTGAGGCATCTAACAATGCCCTCTTTTGCTTCCAAGAGAAATATTAAAGGTTGTGTTGCCAATCACCTACTAATTTGGTCTATTTAGTCCTACAATGATTTGGCCTCCAGTTGGGAGTTCTTAAGAGTTATCTTAACATTCTCCAACTACTTTTCTAGTTTTCTTTTGAGTGATAGATAATTGAAGGTAATGACCTTACCAACCTGTTCCATGAACTCCATCCTATCCTTGGCTCAAGTATCCTTGAGGTTGAACCTTGCTACTGACAAGTCCTAGTACAACATTTGTCCTTCAATATTTGATATGATTGGATCCATTTGGGCTAAGTATAATGCACCACTTTGATGAGCATAATAAATCCTAATTCTCTTTGAAGCATGCTACTCAACGCTTTTTCCCTACATTTTTAAAATATACTATGATGCTTGATATTGAATTTGTTGATATCATTGCAACAAACTAGAATAAGTAGAGGTACCTACAGGGTGGACTAATGAAGATGTCTCTTGAATGGAGGAGATTCCAAAAATGTGAGAGGGATATAAAAAAGTATGGTTGTAGTACTAGCCATTGGGACCAATGGGACCAAAATAATTAGAGGTTTGGACCACTAGCTAGTGGTAGGTACAAAGAAAGAAAAAATTAGAGGAAATCTGGTAGTCCATGGAAAAGTCCTCTAGGTGTCCTCCCTCTTCCTTTTTTATGATGTTGAACTCATTGTTGGGATTGATTTCCACTTATTTTACAAAACCACTTGTTGTGGAACTTCCTACTAAGGCACTTGTTGCAAAGATGATGCTATAACTAGAGGTCCTTGGGGGGAAGTATCAATTGGAGCTTCTTTAGATTTTGGCATGGATTCTTTGATCTATATGAATTCCTTGGCTACCACCTCTATATTTTTAATCATTTGGGATAGCCCAATGGTTTCCTATTATCACTCTAATAATTTGAGGATGTGCTCTCAACGTCTAGATGATCTTGATTATACAACTCATTGAATTTTTCATCTTGATCCAAATCATCATATAGTGTTGCAGTGTCACTAATTTCTTACCATATTTTCCACCAAGAATTGATTTTGGCCTCACTCCAATGCTCTCCTCAAGGTTTGATTCCTTTTGGAGATAATTTTAGATTGATGGTTTGCTCGATGTTTCTTTTGGTAGAAGGTCTCATAATAACTTAGTTTCTATGATAAATTTATGATCATCTCCAAAGACCACATGCCAATATAATCTACTGGGTTCCTTAAGGATTCCACATATGACCTAGGATTATGCATAAATCTTGTTGATACCTTAACACTTTCCAACCATATGGCAAACATCCCTTTTGGGTTATAGTTCCAATCATCTTCTACTATTTTCAATCCCAACTCCTTTATATTGTTGTCCAAAAGAGGATTGAATTTTCTCCTCATCAATGTTAGCCCACCTACACTTAAGGGTGGCTTGTAAGAGCCTATCTTAATTTTATCGCTCCTAAATGTTCTATGAATTAGGTACAATTGTTTGAGTATTTCCAAAGCAAAAAATTTACTTGAGATGAGCTTGGAAAGCAAATAAATAGGTCTATTAAAGCTATATAGCTTAAAAATTATAGTGTCCTTTGCAAAATACCAATCTCCTCTCTACCTTATTTGCAAAAATAGGAGGTAAGACTCTAGGAGGTGCTCTATCTTGATTCCATTCAAACTTGATATGGTTTATGCTAAAAAATCTTCAACAAAATGATAATATGAAGAGGCTTTTCTTAGGGTCTCTATCCAAAATGAGATAGGCTTCTCATGGTCATCATCACTTATTTTCCCTTCTAGTTTAAACCCAAGAATTATCTAGGTTTTTAGTACAAAATTAGGTGTTCCAAAAATGAAGAATATCTAAAATATTAGGTAGCTAAAAACTGGGTCATCCCTTCATGATTCTGGTCAGCAATAAATTCACTAATATCAAAAATCACCTTTTTGTTTCTATGTGTTCATCTCATCCTAAATATAATGACCAATTAGTCAAGAATTATAGCTTTATCATATTCAAGGTCAAAAATATAGGCCAACATGCTCAAAGCATCCCTCGTACTATCATTGAATATTTTGTAGTTTATAGGAAACTCTAACAGTGGGACACTATGAATGCTGCATTTGGTGCTTAGGAATCTCAAATTTTCCTTGTACAAAATTTGATTAAAGAATTGGGTGGTATCCTCCATAGTTACTTTTCATCCCCTAGGATGTACTAATAACATTTGTTAAATAATGTATGGGGTGATGACCACTCTAAAACCTTCCTCATGGGATCTGGCCTCTTAGGCTTAGGCATTATAAAACACCATGAATGCAGTCAATACCTCATAACAGTTATGTGCTCTGGGAACCATATATTATGCTATAATACTGCTCCAAATTATATCCCTAAAGGTTATTAGTTGCTTGGATTTGAACCTCTATAGTGTTCTCTCCCTCCAACTTTTGGTTATTTTTTATACCTAAGGCTCCATGACTATCTCGATTGGGTCTTTCACTAGTTCAATCATCATGGCCTATGCTAGGACCTCTTGGATCATAGAAGGGGTTGCTTCTACTCTCACAATGGAGTTTATGGAAGGGCCTACTTTGGTTTTTTTTGGATGGCCAATGATCTTCTTCTTCATGATTGTTGGTAAATGCTCAAAATTCTTCTATAGATGTTGATTAACTCTCCTCTAACTTTACTTTGTAATTTTTCTTAATTGTGGCTCTAGCACTATGAATACTCTTGAGTGCTTAAAGACTCTAAGATTCAATAAGGAAAAAATACATTTGATCTCCCCTTTTATGGATCTTTTCCTCTAGGCTTGAACATTTATCTACTTTAATTCACATATTGTGAAATTATCTTCTTCCTTTCATGCCCACCACCTTTTGCATAATTAATTTTGTCTTATTTAAATTTATCTTGTATAGCTGACTTAAGGAAATTTTTATGATTCCCAAGGTCAATTTATTTTCTTTTCACCATTGAATTCACCTTACACTTGGTTTTGTTTTCTTATTTACAAGGTCAATGTGAAAGCTATCACCATTATTGAGGCAATCAATTCACACCATGAGAATTAATTTTTCCTTCCAAGTGAAATTGGAGGGAACATAAGCTACTCTTTTTTTTTTATTGGATGATTAGTAGAGATTCCTTATAAGCCAATCTAATGGAAAGTGCTATCTTGAGAAGCCACTTTCCTTTTGAATATTATTCATTAGTTTGATTGAATGATTTTTATTATTTTGAAAAATTATTTGTCTTATTCCTCAGTGCCATGTGCCATCTGTAGATCTAGGTAAATTAGATGGCTTGCGCTAGCCTGACTTAACATCTTCTTTTCAATGAATTTTAGAGTTGCACAAATATTATGCTAATATGGATCAATGACTAACAAAGCATTGGAAGTTTATCCAAAAATTTTAGCTCTTCAAATAGAGGGACTTATTTCATTATATTGGACCTTTGATAGATGATGCAAGTCATGGATTATTGATAACGAACAATCCATGGATCTTCACCATCTAATTGCTCTAATATCTCTCTTAGACCTTTGTAGATCGATGGATACCTCCTCATTGACTTATGTTGCTTAAGTTTATCTTCTTTGAGGTTATCATTGACTATGGATTTGGCATGATCAATTGTTATCATGTCATTAGAGGGCATTGTGGATTTTGTCCTTTTAAAATATTATCCATTGTAGATTTGCATAGTCAAATGATGCTCACTGAGTCAAAGCTCCTAGTAAAGCCTTTCTTAGTTGATCTAGCATTGGACATTGATTTGAATTAGATGATTCACACTAATTTTGGCTTCCCTTTTCTTCTTGAGGACTATTGATTGAGTGTAAGCTTGTGACATACCATTTTTTATTAGTGATCTAGTGGCTGGCACTATTTTTAGATGTGAACTCCTAAAATTGCATAAGTCATTGATTCATTCTTAGCTTAGCCTTCCTTCATCCTCGAGTCCTATATAATTTAAGAACTCCACCAACACTTCAAGGCTTAAACCTACCAAAAAACAAAAGAGAAAATTATTTTTATTATTTTATTTCTTTTGCAGAAAGAGCTTAAGAATAGCTCTTCAAATAGATTTCAATGACTAGGATCGGTAGAGTTTCACCATAAAATGTAGAGAGTTCAAATTAATTTTTCTCCTTCTAAGTAGATATGATGTAAGGGCTACTCCAAATAAAATCAAACTCTATATGACAATCTAATTTTCTTTTGTCTTCACCCCATTTCAACACTAGATCATCAACTTTAAAGTTTAAAGGGTTATCTCTCATGTCAAACCATATATTAACTACTCTTTCGTGTCTTAGTAGTTTTTATTTGGTTTATTTTATCAGTTCTTCAAGCTTTAGTAGCTCTCCCAAACTTACAATCATAACATCATTCTCATGAAGCCCTTGCTGGTGTAATAGCTGAAGTGTAGGGAGATCTATAAATATAAATAATTTAGCCTCTTTTCCATAGACCATGGTATAAAAAGAACATCCTAAAGTTTTCTATGGAGTAATATAATATTCCCATAAGTATCTTCTAAGATAGAGATGCCATTACCCTTTATTTTTTGAGTCAATCCTTTCTAAGATCCACACTAGGTTCTTGTTTGTGGATTCTACCAGACAATTACCCTATGGCAGTAATTTGAAGGGGCCTTTAGATAGATGTCATATTGAAAGGAAAATTGTGTTATTTTGGCACTTATAAATACCTTGGAATTATCTATGATTATTGTATTAGGTATGCCAAACCTGGTGATAATTTCCTCCAAAATCACTATAATTACCTTCTCAATAGCCTCCTTTAGAGGGTTTGCTTCTGTACACCTTTGAAATAGTCTATAGTAGTGTGGATCCATATGTGACCCTCACTTAATGGTGGGTTGATCTTCCTTTTTGTTCGATGAAAAAAATTATTTCTTTTTTTGTCTTTGGCTATTTTCCAATGCGTTGCTCATTTCTTTTTCCATAACGCCTTCATCCTCTTTCCATTTGTAATGGCTTTGGACTCACACTACACACTTTTCAGCATTATAACTTCCTTTGTAACTTTATTTTTGATGCCTCCTTCGTCCATTAGCAAGGTGCACCTTGTCTATTTGACGTATCCAATATTAGGCTATACAATGCAAACGTCCACAAGATGTTTTTCAATAGCTTGGGAATGAAGAATGTTTCTCCTAATAGGTAATGATGCTCTCTACCCTGACTTTCCACATGTGCAAAATGCCATCCCTAGCATCGTAGCAATCCACATTGCCATGTGCGAGTTGGCATCAACCAACATCTACATATAAATATACGTTGGTCGTTGTTCATCATCATATTATATGCCATGAAATCCAAGTCATCAAACCCTATAGTTTATCATCATTGAGTGTATCCCTAACATTGCATCATCTACGAATATGATGTTCTATGTAGTGGGGGCTACTGATGTGCACTTCTATATTTAGCTGCTACTACCATATCTGTTGGAATGTTGCTCATAGCAGGCAGGCCACCCCCTTTGGCACCTATAAATCCATATTCTCGGACTGCCACCATTTTGGATTGTGCATCGGTGAGATGATGGACGTAAAAATCCTTACTTTCAAGACCTCCACACTATGTGCACACTATTCGTACTATCGTTGTTTAATCTCCAGTCCATGGCTTCACCTATTTCAAAGATAGGCACACCCTTAATTAATATCCTTGATGTCGGGTCACTTATGGAATCTTCATCATACCGAGGTAGTATCATCTACTAGCACTTGCCCACTACTGCTCTTTCTACAAATCTATTTTGAACTCCTACGAGATTCCTCCGTTTGGTAGAGACGAAATGAAAAAATAAAACCAATTCGTGTGTTTTGTCACTCCCGATGAATGCCCATTTAGTTAGATCTTGGACTATAATATCTTGCAAATTCTTTAGTGATGTAACCCTACTCACCGATGAACCAAGGAAATTTTTACAATGCCGAATTTCGCTCTTTTAATACCTTTCTGTAGGGTCATCGGTGAAGATGGACGGGAGCGCTTCGTGGCTATCTAAAATATCGAGATCTTTGAACGTAAATTCATCAATGTCCAAAACCTTGTTATGATGGCCAACCATGGCCTTACTTTCCTCATACCTCACATCCCTTGTTTTGGCTAGCCCATGCTGCATTGGTACCATTGTATTTAGAATAAAAACATGCATCGTATGCCCTTTGTGCTATCCATTTATAAAAATACATGATGGTCAATGTTACTCATCGTGGGCCTCCAAGATTACCATATACTCCCCATTACATTATGTTGTCCTACGTGGTAGACCCCATTTGTCATACCATCAAAGTCTACACTTCACTCACCTTCAAACGGTGCTGGTGAATGAACTCACCATGACCTCTTCGACATCGTCGTCTAGTTGCTGCATAGGCCTACGTGGCGTTCGTCACCCACTAAGCCACACTATCTATCTACATCTATTCATTTTGATCACTTTTGGGTGTCTACGTCATCAATAATGATTATTGATGAATATAGAAACTTGTTATTTACATCCACTGACCATCTACACTTTGTCAATTACTGCGTTAGCGACATAACCTATGATATAATTGGAGGAATCCCTCTTTGGCATTTCGTGATTCCACATCATTTCTAGCTATGCCTATTTGTTGCATAAACCTGCCACATCACAACTGAGATGTTAATTTCTTGATAGACATGGCACCGCCATCCATTACTGTCATGACCGAACAAACCGCTCTTCAATGCATCCTACTATCATTTTAGTCCAATTCAACAAGTTCACTGCCTCAACTATTATGGGTGTCTATTATGGCAATGTTATGTAGTCGATTTCATCCAGTGCATCTCAATCAAGCCTGTGTGCATATCACTGATGACTTCTTCCATGATGCACCCCGACCTCATCCATGTCATTTGTTGGTATCATCCATGTCCACCTCCATAGGATCACCCTCAACATCTGATGCTACCATGCGGGGCATTTCATTTTGGAGAGGCTCTCCCATGTTCACTTGTGCATCGTTTGTCCATGTTGACATCCCATTCAAGGCTTGGTATCCATGCTTTGATGATATTTGTCTTGGTTCATCCAAGTTTGGTGGCTCCGAGTTTACATTTGAATCGTCGTAGATGTCCCCACCTTGTCCTGCCTACATGGAATGCCACTCATACGACCATGAGGAAGGTGTGCCAAATAGGACCCGCATCATGAATCGTGCACCATCCTTCGATGAACCTGAAAACACAAAGCAACATCGATTAGTTCTAAATCAAAATAAAAACAATAAAATAAAAAGCAAAATGAAAATATCATAAAAAACAACCCCTTTACAATAATGAAACATGGAAACACACCATGACCATTTTCCATTCACTTATATATATATATATATATAAGTATTTTATCATATTTTATTTTATTTCTATTTTTATCTTTCTATTTATTTATTTATTTTTAATTATATATTTTTATTATTATTTATATATATAGATGTATATATATAAATATTATTTTTTTATATTAAATACATATATATGTAAATGTAAAAAATACATATATATGTACATTTAATTTTTATTTATTTTCATGTTTTATTTTTATTTTTATTTTATTAATTTAATCAAATGCAACTTACACAAAGGGAATTGGATAAAACCAAACATCAATATCAACCCCAAAATGAAAGATCAAAATACAAAAACCACACTAACCAACAATCCACACTACAAACTTGAAGAAAATGAAAAACAAAAAGCTCTCAAAAGAACAAAAGAAAAGGTGGGTCCCCAAAATTTTGGGGTACGTTGTGGAATGGCCACAAAAAATGTTGACTCTATTGGGAAATGCTCTTGAGCATTTTAGATGAAGAACCCAATATGAAATGAGAACATAAAAAATCAGCGAAATACGAATTATTTAGCGATGTCCTGAGAAGGTGGTGGCAGATAACTTTGAATAAACAACAACTAATCCATTTGCCTTTGCTCAGTGTGTGAGAAAGTGATTCATTTTGCACCTCTGAAAACCATCCGGATTCCATCACCTTACTTGCATTAGGATATAAAATATTTCTCATAATACTTCATTTTGAATAATATTTCTGTAAAGTCTCTTTTGAGCATAATTTGTTCAGACATAGCCCCACTGCTAGTCAGACATCCATAGCCCCGGTGGAGATTTTCTAAACTAGGTGACTGATTTGATCAAGATTTTCAATGCTCTTTATATATATATATATATATCAAGCTTTGTCTAGACAGAGCCCCACTGCCAATCAAGCATCTATAGCCCCGGTGGAGTTTATCTAAACTTGGTGATGGATTTGATCAATATTTGTATTGCTTGTATTCTTCTTTTATAGAGAACTTTGCAAACCTCTATGTAATACTTGAATTTAAGCATGTTAGGATTTAGCCTTAATTTGCAAATCAATATAACTTCATCCTTCAGTACTTCCAAAAATACCCTTTAAAATGTGAGTTACATGTGGAGCTTTAGCAAAATGTTTCATTGTTCCACTCTCCACCATTTTAGTCCTAAAATCTGAGCATGGTCATAAAATCATTCATCCCCCTTTTCTTAGGTTCACTTGCTTTAATATTAGGTATTCCAACCTAATTAACAAAGGAACACAACAAACAAGCAAAGGCCATAAATTGATGACCACAAAACATAACCTCACACAAAGGAGAGAACAACCAAAAACACAAAACTAAAAACATAAACCAAATCCTAACCTAATGCAAACTAACAAGAAAGCAAAAAAAAATCAAAAATTAAGGACAAAGCACAAAAACAACAAAGCTAAACAAAAACATGAAAACCAAAACTATATACAAATGTACAATATGGTACAGGATGATGCAAAGTTTGAGCTATCACTTCCCTGGATCCCAAACATGATTTTCACATTTCAAAAGACATATAACATGATACACATGCCAAGTTTTACAAAAATAAAACCAAAGTAAGATTAGGCCAAACCATAAAACAAATATCATTTTACCTCTTTCACCCCACCAATTGGATTTAGTTCCATTAACAATCCCATAGGTGAGCTTCAAATTATTAAATTGATTAGACAATAACCGATTTTCAATTATTTCTTGTCTATTTCTTAGGATGTCAATTTCACAATTCGATTCATGATTTAGAATTAGGTTTTCCTTTTTAGATATGAGACCTTGCAAATAGGAGCCTATTTCTATAAATTTTAAAGCTTATTCATTTTCCACATCTTTAGGTCAATCATGCTTATGTAACAATTTGCAAGCATCTAGAATATTTACTAAGTGAGAATCATTATAAGCTTTTATCCTAGATTCGATTGTTAATTATTGATGAACTTGATTCAACAATTTAAGTACATCAACTTCTCTTCCATTCAACAAAGCAATATCATTAGTGGTGTGAGTAGAAATCAACTCTAGTTCTTCATTCACCTCTAATGGTATTTCATCATAAATAGTATTTGAATCCAATAAATGATTATACAAATTTTCACCTGAAGCTTGGATGTTTGGACACAAAAGGTTAGATTCTACCTTTTATACATTTTCATTTACCAACACTTGATGATCCATTGCAATATTTTCTTCTTCTTCATGGGCTTCATCATCATCAAACACCTATTCAAAAATACCAAATTTAGGCACCCAATCAACCATATGACCATCCTTTTCAAACCACAAGTCTTGTCTATCTAAGGTTGTGTCAAATAACAAATCTCCATGATTAATTATTTGAGTTGTTTCAATTGAATCCACATTTTTAGCGTTTGGATGAATAGGAGTTGGTTCGAATTCCTCATTAACTATCCATGATATTTCTTCCTTAGAATATTCAATGCAACTATGAGAATTTGTACCCACATTTTTCAGTACTCCAAAATGAAAGAGGAGGCTTTACTTCTTCCTAATCCCAAACAATTGAATCATAGGAAACATTTATCATTTCTTCCTCTTCTATTTCAGCAAGGTGTTCCATAAACTCATATTCAAAATGATCAAAATTTGGAACCTTCTCTATTCTTGAAATGGGCATGCCATTTTCTTCTTGTACAGGAATTACAAAATCTTCATGTGAGATAGCTTTTTTGGCATCCTGCATATCAATAGAAATTTCATCAATAGGGGTGTGAAAAATAGATGATTCTTCATATCTTCCCCAACCATTATAAAAATTTTCATCTAAATTCATGGAATGAAACTCTATTGTATCTTTGGCATGATCCTTAGGTTCATCTATCAATTCCTTTTCTTCTTTATCCATGGTAGTAGAATCATTATCATTTCCAACACTTGATGAGATTCCAACCCTTCTTCCATAGCATTCTCAGATTGTACAAGACTTGTAATATCATCATGTGAGAAAGCAATTGTATTATCCTACATATCAATTGAAACAAAAAATTCATTAGAAGGTTTGTAGCGAGCATATTCTTCCAATTTCACCCAAGAATCATAGTAATCATCTTCCAAAATAAAATTGTGATGCTCAACTACTTCTTCACCATATTCTAATTCATCAATGTGTTTCTCATCAAATTCACCTTCACCTTCCTTAGATGGTTCAATTATTTTTAAAAGTGGGATAATATTTGTATTCAAGCTTGCAAGATCACAATCCACTTTTGTAACCCCTGATTCAATTTTATCACAATTTGGAAGGTGTGGATTTTCTTGACCATCAGTTTCAACAATCTCATCCAAATTGTCTTTTGAGAACAAGTGGTGAAATTCTATTATGTCTTCAAATTCATTTATTGATTTTCCTTCAACCTCACTTTCAACCACTTCATTCAATTCTATGGAAGGTCTTGTCCTATCACATATTTTAATGCTAGTTAGATGTAGTACTCCTCCATTATCCGAATACTCATGCATTTCTAGAGATGGACCCATCTCTACACAATCCTCATTGGTGGATATTGGCTTTGAAACTTGCACCTCCTCTTGAACAATATCTAAGGTGGTTGTAACATTTGGACATTCAACTTCATCCCATTGATTGTTCACATTAGACATCATTTGATTCAAGGGTTCTAGATTATAAGGTTGGTGTAGGTTGGATTCAATAAATTATGAAGAACAATTCATCATGGGAGGAGGTTGTGCCTCAACTTGCCTTGTGGGTGGTGTTTGACTATGCAAAATTCGCCATTCTTCTAATATTATTGCGTTATTGTAGGCTCTAGGCAAGGATGGATCTTCAAGATTTTCCCTTAGAAATTTAGCAATTAAGGGGTCTAAGGCTCCCATGTATATTTGAATGGCTTCTTCTTTTGAAATATCGTAATGTTCTACCACTATAGTGTACAACCTATGGAACCTATCATTGAATTGTATCATGGATTCATTAGGTTGTTTATAGATAGAGGTAAATTGATTTTGTAACATAAATAGGTCAACTTGATCTCCAAAATGGTCAATAAATGTTATTTCTAGTAGGACCCAAGAAGTCATAACATCCATAGGTAATTGGATATACCAATCCAATGCTATGTCATCCAATATGATTGAGAATAACCTAAAAGCAACATCCTCATGGAAAATTTACAAGTTAATTAACATGCTCTTGTAGATAGACAATCTTTGTATGTGTCCTAATGCCACAACTTGCCTAAACTACGGTGCAAACTCTAATACACTTTCAGGAATTTGATGAGGTATTCCAGACATGTTTAAATGACTATAATGGTCACCTAACAAATATGCCATTCTTGCTCTTATTTGATCAAAGCTCGCCATTAGTGAAACTCAAATATTAACTTAAGAACCAAATTTGTTAGTCAAATAAATACATCTTGTAAAGAAACATAAAATGACTAAAAATTTTCAAATTTGTATCATATGAATCACCATGTTAGCATCAATCCAAAGATATGCATCAATTAAACCATGATATTAAAGAATATTCTCAATTTTTCAAAAGACTAGCATTAATGCATCATCAATTAGATAATGTTTGAATCAATGAAAGTGCTCACAAATTCATAAAACCTCATCAGTCAAGACCAATGCCTTAAAATAAATATTTCAAGAAACATGAAGAATTTAGCATCTAAATAGCAATAAAGTAAACCAATTCAGCCCCTCCTTCTAGCACCAAAATTTTGAGTGGATATTTTTCCCAATTGCAAAATCCCCATCACAATCAGGGTATTAATCTGAAAACCCTCTCTTGCAAAGAAATAGAAATTTCTCCAAGGTTCCTTTTACTTATGTATGCTTGTATGCTTATAAAAGATGTGTCAAATAAGTACTAGAATACCTTAGAGACTGCAAGTAACTCTTAACAAGAGGTCTGTGTTGGTTTATTTTATTATGTTATGCTAGTGATTGTTCATGAAACTTAAAGGAAAAGCCAAAATGTGATTGGCCCTCATATGACCACGATGTAAAGCCTTAGTTCCTTTTATCTTGAGGATTTTAGGTAGATTTTATCTTCCTTTGGTTAAGCAAATTTTAAACAAGTTTTTATCTTGTATTAAACCCTGCTTTGAACATGAAAATAAGGATTATAATCTATCTCTAAATATGAATGTGCAATGAAAATTGAATTCCTTTTATTGTTACTTGATGAATAAAAAGGAAATAAATATGCATGAATAGATATGAAATGTAAAGGCCTTAAAATGTCATTATAAATTACCCCTCAAAGAAGAAAATAATTTAATGCTTTAAAACAATAGCCTTTGATATAATGTATAACTTACCTCTCTTTAATGAAATCAGAATTTTCATAAAGAGAAGCCAATTTATTGCTCTAAAAATGATGGCCTATGAAATGCCATATAAATTACCCCCCTTTAATGAATTTACAATTTTGGGAGTTCATTTATTGCTCATGGATAAAAATGCAAAGCTTAAAAATCTGATTTACCTTCAAAATATGAAATAATGTAAAATTCCCATATTATAAAAATTCCCATAAAACAACAATTTTTAATAATTTTTATAATTTCAAAATAATGGGATCGAAATTGTTTATGAAATATTAAGCTCATTCTTCACACTTACATTTATTTTTAATTTTAATTTTTTTAATTTTTTAAAAAATTAAACAAAAAAAAAAAAAAGATAAAAAATAAATAAAAAAAAAAAAAAACTGAAAATATAAACATGCAAATATTCTCATTCTAATGCCACCCTACAACAAACAGAGATAATGAAATTTCAAAGGGTAACACTAACAAAACACAATTTGAGTTAGATCAAGTGCTAGCCTCTAAGGAAAATAAATGATATCTACACCCACAGATCTTCACATAGTGCAACCTTTTATAGTATTAAACACCAGATAGAAATCCAAGAAAGCATAGAGAAATATTGATAGTAAAACAACTACCCATTGAAAAATTTTCCCCCAATAATGCTCACAAGATGCAAGTTTATGAAATTTTTGTATTTAAAAAAAACTATTTTGTTTTTAGAATAGGTATTTCCAATTTCTCTCAAAAAACCTCCAGCATCTAGCCTCCAAGAAGGTCTAGCCCCCAAAACTACGTTTTGTTGTGTATTTAAAATTTCCAATCTGCCCTTTCATTTCCTTTTTGTTCGATGAAAACTCTTTGTTTATTTTTTTGTTTCTAGCTATTTTCCAATGTGTTCTTCATTTATTTTTCCATAACACCTTCATCCTATTTCCCTTTGTAATGTCTTTGGACTCATGCTGCACACTTTTTAGCATTATAACTTCCTTTGTAACTTTATTTCTGATGCCTCCTTAATCCCTTAGCAAGGTGCACCTTGTCTATTTGACATATCCAATATTAGGCTATACAATGCAAATGTCCACGAGATTTTTTCAATGGCTTGGGAATGAATAACGTTTCTCCTAATAGGTAATGATGCTCTATGCCCTGACTTTCCACATATACAAACTACCATCCCTAGCATCATAGCAATCCACATCGCCATGTGTGAGTTGGCATCAACCCACATCTACATATAAATATATGTTGGTCGTTGTTCATCATCATATTATATACCATGAAATCCAAGTCATCAAACCCTATAGTTTATCATCGTTGAGTGTATCCCTAACGTTGCATCATCTACGAATATGATGTTCTATGTAGTGGGGGAAACTGATGTGCACTTCTATATTTAGCTGCTACTACCATATCTATTGGAATGTTGCTCATAGCAGGCAGGCCACCCCCTTTGGCACCTATAAATCCATATTATCGGACTACCACCATTTTGGATTGTGCATCGGTGAGATGATGGACGTAAAAATCCTTACTTTCAAGACCTCCACACTATGTGCACACTATTCGTACTATCATTGTTTAATCTCCAGTCCATGGCTTCACCTATTTCAAAGATAGGCACACCCTTAATTAATATCCTTGATATCAGGTCACTTATGGAATCTTCATCATACCAAGGTAGTATCATCTACTAGCACTTGCCCACTACTGCTCTTTCTACAAATCTATTTCGAACTCCTACGAGATTCCTCTGTTTGGTAGAGATGAAATGAAAAAAACCAATTCATGTGTTCTGTCACTCCCGATGAATGCCCATTTAGTTATATCTTGGACTATGATATCTTACAAATTATTTAGTGATGTAACCCTGTTCACCGGTGAACCACACAACTTTTTACAATGCCAAATTTGACTCTTTTAATACCTTTTTGTATGGTCATCGATGAAGATGGACGGGAACGCTTCGTGGCTATCTAAAATATCAAGATATTTGAACGTAAATTCATCAATGCCCAAAACCTCATTACCATGGCCAACCATGGCCTTACTTTCTTCATATCTCACATCCCTTGTTTTGGCTAGCCCATGCTGCATTGGTACCACTGTATTTAGATTAAAAACATGCATCGTATGCCCTTTGTGCTATCCATTTATAAAAATACATGATGGTCAATGTTACTCATCGTGGGCCTCCAATATTACCATATACTCCCCATTACGTTATGCTATCCTACGTGGTAGATCCCATCTATCATACCATCAAAGTCTACACTTCACCCGCATTCAAACGGTGCTGATGAATGAACTCACCACGACCTCTTCGATGTCGTTGTCTAGTTGCTGCATAGGCCTGCATGGCGTTTGTCACCCACTAAGCCACACTATCTACCTACATATGTTCATTTCGACCATTTTTGTGTGTCTACATCATCAATAATGATTATTGATGAATATAGAAACTTGTTGTTTACATCCATCGACTGTCTGCACTTTGTCAATTGCTGCATTAGCGACATAACCTATGATATAATTGAAGGAATCCCTCTTTGGCATTTTGGGATTCCACATCATTTATAGCTATGTCTATTTGTTGCATAAACCTACCATGTCACAACCGAGATGTTAATTTATTGATAGACGTGGCACCGCCATCCATTATTGTCATAAACGAATGAATTTCTCTTCGATGCATTCTACTATCATTTTAGTCTAATTCAACAAGTCCACTGCCTCAACTACTGCGGGTGTCTGTTCTGGCAATATCATGTAGTCGCTTTCATCCAGTGCATCTCGATCAAGCCTGTGTGCATATCACTGATGACTTCTTCCATGATGCACCCCGACCTCATCCATGTCATTTGTCGGTATTATCCATGCTCACCTCCATAGGGTCACCCTTAGCATCTGACGTTGCCACACGGGGCATTTCATTTTGGAGGGGCTCTCCCATGTTCACTTGTGTATCATTTGTCCATGTTGACATCCCATTCAAGGCTTGGTATCCACGCTTCGATGATATTTGTCTTGGTTCATCCAAGTTTGGTGGCTCCGAGTTTACGTTTGAATCGTCATAGATGTCCCCACCTCGTCCTTCCTGCATGGAATGCCACCCATACAACCATGAGGAAGGTGTGCCAAACATGCCCTGCATCATGAATCGTGCACCATCATTCGATGAACCTAAAAATATAAAGCAACATCGATTAGTTCTAAATCAAAATAAAAACAATAAAATAAAAAGCAAAACGAAAATATCATAAAAAAACCCTTTACAATAATGAAACATGGAAACACACCATGACCATTTTCCATTCACTTATATATATATATATATATATATATATATATATATATATATATATATATATATATATATAGGTATTTTATCATATTTTATTTTATTTTTATTTATTTTTATTTATTTATTTAATTATATATATATATTTTATTATTGTTATTTATATATAGAGATGTATATATAAATATTATTTTTTATTTTTTATATTAAATACATATATATGTAAATGTAAATATATATATATATACATTTGATTTTTATTTATTTTCATGTTTTATTTTTATTGATTTAATCAAATGCAACTTGCACAAAGGGAATTGGATAAAACCAACCATCAATATCAACCCCAAAATGAAATATCAAAATACAGAAACCACACTAACCAACAATCCACACTACAAACTCAAAGAACATGAAAAACAAAAAGCTCCCAAAAGAACAAAAGAAAAGGTGGATCCCCAAAATTTTGGGGTACGTTGTGGAATGGCCACAACAAGACACATTCTTATTCATATGTAGGTGATATGTTATCCTCATAAAAATAATTTTTGACTTATTATATTGATCATGTTGTTCACAATCAACTAGTTCTATAGTCATAAATATATACAAATATGATAAGGTGATGTAGTTCTAGAGGTAGTCCTATGATGAAACAATAGTTTCAATATTCTATACTTCCCTCTATTAAAACCCAAGCATAATAAAAATTAAACCATTCACCATTATATGGGTCCCCAAGTGTTAAACAACATTTAAATAAGTACTAAATTCCATTACAAGGTAAATATATGGCACAAGGGCATGTTGTCACTATCACTAGAGAAAACACAACATTAAAGATTACATTTATCATCCTATAATTTTTTAAATGAAGGATCCCAAAGCTTATCCTAAAATAAAGGATTATCCCTTCTAGCACCATAGTTCATCAAGGGAAAATTAAATTTTGTTATTATACTAGAAAATACAAAGTTAAATAATAAGATGTGCTTTGAGATAACTTATGAATGGAGGTATTTCTATCACATATAATTTGTCATTTCTAGAACAACTAAATTGATGACAATTGTATAACCCTTCTTCAAGAAAAAGAAACTAACTCATGTTCACTTGCCTTCAATCTATGGACCAAAAGAGACTCCAAATATAAGTTTTAAAACTCCCTATTAGATTTGGACAACTAGCTAAACCAAAATGCACATTCAATATGCTTCTTTAAAGTACTAAAGTAAAGCGTTCGGTAAAGTGACATGGTTAAATACAATCATCATGTATTACCTTGTTTGAAAGGCTTTACAAAGAGGATTAAATATAATTTTAGAGCCCAATTTACACAAGGAAAGAAAAATTCCAATGCCCATTTTAGATTTAAGATATATAAGCATAGAGACACTCTACAAGTAAAAATATGTGCTACCCCCTACAACTACCAACATTTTGAAGCAATTCCTTTCCAAAATTTAGGCATTGTATTAAAAGAGAAGATGCACTTTTTAAATTTAAACAATAAAAGTACTATCAACACAATACCCAACAAAAATCTACACCATATATCCTACTATTGTAAGGCAATATAAAAATGAACCAAAAATAAAATGCAATAGCAAAATAACTAAGTGCATGACCTATGATACCTCTTTCTACTACTCGGTCAAGATTTTATTTGTGTTCCTTCACTTTGGATACCCATGATGTAGAAGATGCCCTTTAAAAAACCCACCATAGGCAAGTGAAAGGGCTTGGAAAATATTTCTCTCAAGATTCATGGTTTGTATGTAGGGATTTCAAAGTGTTCATGGTAAAGTCTTTCTCATGCAACATCTATAGTGTGGAAAAAGGAACACAAAAATTTGAATACCATTCTTTCAAGACTCTCCTCACCTTATCTCAATGCTCCTCAAACAAATAATCTATTATGAAATAACTTCAAGAAATATAGCAATAGTAGTAGCAATCCAATTATACATAATTATAATACCCATTGATAACAATAACTCAAATCCAATTTGCCAAAAAATCAAATATGCAATAATCTAATCCTAGGTTCAAATCAATGTAAATCCTTAGCCACTTGGAGAGGTTAGTCTTATAATCACTTGCAAAGGGTGAAGTATCGTATAAGTAGCATACATGACTAAGGTTTTAATATAAAATATGATCCAAACTACTACCTAAATCTTCCTATTTATAGATTAAATCAATGATTAAACCTAACCCTAATGCTTAGTAGTTGACTATCTAAACCTAGGGCTCAAGCTAATAAAAATAAAGATAGTCATTATGGCTTATATTAGATCCAATACATGGCTCCCCCTAAAAAAGATTTATCCTCAAAGCTAAAAAGATAAGAGAATGCTCATAGGCTCCCATGTAGCACCTTCTTTTGGAAAGTCCTACCACTTGATGAGGAACTCCTAAGTTTATCAAGATAAAAGATGATGAACTTTGAAACAAAAATACTTCTAGCTAGAGAGTGATTTCACTTCTTCATCAAGTACTAAAAGCTTCATCTAGGACTACACCTTCTGGTCAATAACTTGCTTGAGACAAGATACATGAAAAATAGGATTAATGCTAGAAGATGGTGGAGGTTTCAACTGATATGCTATTTCACCAATACAATGAATCATGTTGTAGGGTCCATAAAATCAATGAGTCAACTTTTGACTAGACTTGGTCTTCAATAACAATTGCTTATAGGGTTGTAGGCACAAAAAGACCATATTGCCTACAAAAAATATTTGTTCAAAATGGTGTGAATCCTATTATTGCTTCACGTAGTTCTAGGACTAGGTCAAATTATCTTTAAGAAGATGAAGCACAAGCCATCATTATTGTAACAAATCTTCTACTTGAGAAACCTTGGAGGATCTTAAAACATAGTATGCCAATGATGGAGGTTTTTTACTATACAATTATTGAAATAGGGACATATTGAGGGATGAATTCTAAGAAGTATTATATTTTAATTCATCTAATAAGAACCAATTAACCTAGTGATACTACTTGTCTTGTATAAAAGAACAATGGTAAGTGTAGGCCCAAAATGTCCACATCCTTAGAAAACTTTAAAAATTTATTCTAAGACATGAAAAGGTCTCCAATCCGCTGAGGATAGAGAGTATTTTAGAGAAGATCCACACAAGATGATAGGTGTTTCCTATCTAATGAAATGTGATATGATAATCACAAACAATACACGTAGTATTTAAACAACAATTCTCAGACAGAATATGTGAAGCACATGAATAAAAGAATAAACTAATATGATTTACCACTTAAGGAGGGTTGCATCCTCACCACTAGGAGGGCACAGTCCTTGCAGAATCACAAATGAATTATAGATGATATAGATAATAAAATAAATCAATCCTAAGATATATTAATAGTGAATTAATTAAATCACACTTGGAAACAAAAACATAGCCGACTAGCTATGTTAGGGTTGTAACATGGCTCCCCTCCTCAAAAAGCTTTGTCCTCAAATCTGGAAATGTTTGGAAAATAATTTCAGGTTCCCATGTAGCATATTCTTCAGGTAGGTCCTTCCATTTGATGAGGAATTCTTTGATGTGACGAGATCTCAGCATACATGTTCTGCTTTGTAAAATTGCTTTAGGCTAGAGATATATACGTCCTTCTTCATAGAGTACTGGTAATTCTAATTGAGAATGTACTTTCTGGCTGATCACCTTTTTGAGACAGGAAACATGAAATATTGGATGTATACGAGATGAGGGAGGAAGCTCTAGTTGATATGCTACTTCTCCAATGCGATGCACTATTTTGTAAGGGCCATAAAATCGTGGAGCCAAATTTTGACTGGTCTTGATCTTCAATGAAAACTGTTTGTAGGGTTGCAAACGCAGGAACACCATATCACCTGTATTAAATTATCTTTTCGAATGGTGTGTGTCTTGTTGTTGCTTCATACGATTTTGTGATTGGACCAAGTTGTCTTTGAGAATGTTGAGCATTGACTGTTGATGTTGGAACCAATCATCTACTTGGGCCACTTTGGAAGAACCTAGTACATAATATGCTATTGTTGGTGGTTTGACTCCATACAATGCTTCAAATGGAGACATCTTAATGGAATAATGGTACGAAGTGTTGTACCACCATTCTACCAAGGAAAGCCAATGATTCCATTGATATTGTTTATCTTGAGCAAAACATCTTAGATAGGTACCCAAACATTTGTTAACTATCTCAGTTTGGCCATCTGTTTATGGATGGTATGCAGAGGACATATTCAACTTGGTACCACTAAGACGAAATAATTATTTCCAAAAATTGCTAGTAAATATGGGATCACGATCACTTACAATATTTTTGGAATTCCATGCAATTTGAAAATTGAATCCATTAATACCTTGGCCACTTTGCTTGCTGAAAATGGATGTTGTAAAGCATGGAAGTGTGTATATTTGGAGAGGTGATCTACTACCACAAAAAATACTATTTTGCCTTCTGATTTAGGAAGACCTTCAATAAAATCCATTGAAATATATTCCCATTGGTGATCTGGAATAGGTAATGGTTGAAGCAATCTTGGTGATTTGACTGTTTTGCCCTTATTGCATTGGTATACTTCACATTCAGCCACCCATTGTTTAACCACTGCTTTTAATCCTTTCCAATAAAATGATTGTTTTATCCGCATATATGTTTTCAAAAAACCAAAATGTCCGACTAATGGAGAAGCATGCGATTCATCCAGAATTCAGGATTTGAGTGTAGAATTATGTGGAATGTAAATGTGATTCTTTCTTATTAAAATATTGTCATCATAGGAAAAAAGAGGATGCTTGGATGAACCCAACAACAAGTCCTAAATTATTTGAGCAGTTTTTGTGTTTGAAAACCATTCTTCTTGAAGCTAAGAAACCCATTGGGAACATGGACCTGAAATAGCATTGATAACCACTTCATCTTCATATTTTTGCGATAATGCATCTATTGCCATGTTTTATTTCCATTTCTTATACTCGATAATAAAATCATATCCCAATAATTTTGTTAACCATTTGTTTTTCTCCGGATAAGAAAATCATTGTTCTAGAAAATGCTTGAGACTACTATGATTCATTTTAATAATAAAGCAGCTACTGATTAAGTAGTGTCTCCATTTCTCCACTGCACATAGAATAGCCAACATTTCTTTCTCATATGTGGACCTTCCCAAATTTTTTCCTGAGAATTATTTACTTTCGAATGCCAAAGGATGTCCCTCCTGCATTAGTACTGCCCCAAAACCTGTTCCTAAAGCGTCACATTCAATCACGAATGGTTTTTGAAAATCCTAAGTTGCCAAAACTGGAGTAGTACACATTGCTTCTTTGAGGGGCTTGAATGCTTGAGTGGCTGCTTCTAACCAATGAAAAGCATCCTTTTTTGTAAGAGTCGTGAGAGGAGCTACAATTTTCCCATAGTTATGCACAAACTTGCGATAGTAGCCGGTAAGACCCAAAAAACCATGAAGTTTCTTTATGGTTTTAGGTAAAGGCCATTCCTGAATTGCCTTAATCTTGTTAGGATCCACATTAACACCTTCATGAGAAATGATATGACCCAAGTACTCAAATTATTGAACATCAAAGGAGCATTTAGAGTGTTTTACAAATAATTTTTCCTTGTGTAGTATATGAAGAACCCTTTCCACATTTATCATATGATCCTTCCATGTTTTACTATATATGAGTATATCATCAAAAAAGACTAGGATAAATTTGCGAAGGAATGGAAGAAACACATGGTTCATGAGACTTTGGAATTTGGATGGGGCATTAGTGAGACCAAAAGGTATGACCAGGAATTCATAGTGACATTCATGAGTACGAAAAGCTATTTTAGGGATGTCTTCTTCCCTAACTCTAATTTGGTGAAAACCAGAACGTAAATCTAATTTTGTAAAAAAAATTGCACCATGTAGTTCATCTAGTAAATCATCAATGACCGGGATAGGGAATTTATACTTGATGGTGATTTTGTTAAGGGAACAAAAATCAGGACACATACACCAAGAATTGTCTTTATGATGGGCCAAAACTACTGGTGAAGAATAAGGATTAGTGTTGTGATGGATGACTCCATGTTCTAAAAGTTCTTGGACAATTTTCTCAATTTCTATTTTTTGAGGCTGAGGATGTCGATAAGGATGACCATTAGGAGGAAGACTTCCTAGGACAAGGTGTATGGCATGGCCATGAGATATTTTGGGAGGTATTCCCTTTGGTTATTGGAAGACATCATCATAGTTAGCCACAATGTTTTGCATATCTTCTGATTGAAATTCTGGTATATCTTGTGCTTGCCTTTCCATACAATTAATTTGAGCAATGACTCTGTAACTACCTTTTCTTAATATTTTCTCCATGCTATGAGAACTTACTACCCTTGATGGAGGTGTTGGAATTCCTTGGAGGCGAATGGTCTTTCCATTTTCTTTCCATTCCACAAAGTGTTGCTTGTAATTAAAATTGATCATGTCCAATTGTTCTAACCATTCAACTCCCAAAATAACTTCTGAATTCCCTAACTTCAAGAGAGACACACTCCAAGTGTAACTTCCCATTTGTAATGAAATTAGAGATGTTCTACCAGTACATTGAGTATTTCCTCCATTTGCAATTATAACTTGAAACTTATCTTGATTGGAAGAGTTAATGTGTAAGTTTAATGCCCTGGCTATTTTTGTGTCGATAAAACTATGAGTACTTCCTAAATCAATCAACACATTTACCTTCCTTTGTCGAATGAATCCTGATACCTTGATTGTATGGTGAGATGATATTCCCATAAGAGCATGTATTGAAATTGCCATAGTATATTCTTCAACTACCGCCTCTCTGTGTTCAATTTGTTCTTCTGTTACGAGGGAGTCAAGTGAATTGATATCCTCTATTTCCTCTTCATCTTCTTTGTCATCATATTCTATTTGAAAGTTTTGTCTTGGTACACATGCTTGATATTTTGGATGGTGATTGCGACATTTATAGTAGTAATATCTTGATGGTTGATCATTTCTATGGAAAGAGTTGTTGCGATATTGATGTCGACTATAGGAATCACGTCGGATAGATGTTCCATATTGCACCTTTTTCTCAGCCAACTTGGTAACCTTTATACAAGTATCCAAGTTGTATGGATCATGCAAGTCAACTTCAATTTGAATATTCTCTTTCAACCCATTTCTAAAAGCGAATACTACCACATCGGATGGTAAGTTCCCTGCGTATGAAAGCAAACTAGTGAATTCTGAAATATATTCTCTTATTGATCCTGTTTGCTTAAGTGACAACAACTGAACCATATAAGAAGATGAAGATCCATCATCAAATCTATTGAGGAAAAGTGTGCTAAATTCATCCCATAATATGGGATGTCTATGCTTACATTTTTACCATGCAAACCATTGGTAAGCTTCAATACCTAGTTTGGAGGAAGCAAAAGGAACTTTTTTGAATTTAGAAATCCAGTATAAATCTAAAATGCCTTCCATTTTAGCTAACCACCCACGTGGATCATTTCCCTCAAAGGTGGGCATATCAATGCATGGAAAATTAACACCATTAGGACATCTTGGTTGTTGATAAACTTTCTCTCTATCCTGATCCTCATTATTCCTCTATGGAAGCGATTTGAGGTAGGAGGGGTTGTTTGGTTTTGGTTGGTCATTGGTTGTGTCAACATTGAAGTCAAATTATTCATGCCCTCTAGTAATTGAGTGACACAAGTTTGCATATTTTGGTTGTTTGCATTGGGGTTTTCTATTTCCTCATGTGTGAGATTATCATGGGGATAGGTAGGAGAAAGAATGGGGGCCATAATGTTAAGAATTGGATGTTTGGGATAAAAAATATTAATGCGTAAAGGAAAGTTGTATTGTGTAACTTTGTTTCTTGGAGGTCTTCTTGGTGATCTTATGAGTCCTTCATTTGGATTATCTAAAATTGATAATCGATCGTTTGGTCCTTTAGTCCACCTTCCACTCATGCACTTGCCAAGTGTTTTTGCTTAAAAATTTTATCTTCAAATTCTGTAAAAAAATTGGTTAATTTGGCAAAAAATTGGGTTTGTTTTTCGCTTCAACTGTTCCTCCAACTGCAACGTGGAATTGAGTTTGAATCTCAAGAGCTAGTTTGGATTTGAACTCCAATGACTATATTTTAATTTTCAATGACTATCAATCTCAAGGCTATATTTTAATTTTCAACTACTATAACCAAGCAACAGTTAGATTTGGTGGTGACGATGACTTTCAATGGCTATAACCAAACAATGGTTAGATTTTGTGGTGATGACGACTATACCCCCAATAGCTAGTAACAACTATACACTGACGTGACTAATGGCTAGATTAACTAGCATCCAATCGGAATGAAGGCATGACAATAGTGCTAGACAATAAGCCTGAACTAGAATGAAGATACGACCACAATGCATGATACGAAAGACACGACAACAGTGCAATATGATAGACAACACAAATGACAATAGTGCAAGACCTGGTCCTAGTAACAGTACTGGATTCAGAGTAAATGCAACATATGAAGAACCTGAGTGTTCTTTATAAACAAGTCTAGTGAATATTTGGTGTTTGGTATGTAATGATCCCCATGATTCACAATCTTGTGTTATGTACCAACATCATGTTCAACAAGCTATGGATCAAGCAGAAAGGAATAAAAAAGGAAGAGTAAATATATTATGGTAGCTTGACCAAAATATGGTTGGGAAAGAGCTTGATGAGGATGACCCAATTGTTGTTATGACAAGGTCAGGAAAGAAAACCTTGCAAATAGATCCCCAAAAGATGGGATAATTCTAGGTTCCTTCTCAGAAAAGGAATGATCCACTCCCCCAAAGCAATGATACTTTTCCTATTCCCTAGGCTAAATGGAAAGAGAAGATAGACAGTCTCCCCAAGATATTTGAGAAAGAAACTGAAGGAGACCAAATGAAGTCTAAATATGAGGCTTAAGAGAGGCTTAGATTCCCTTCTATTACCAAAATATAAATATTAGAAGCCACTCAACAATATAAAAGAAAATATGGTGAGCCAGAAAGAAGACCTAAGAGGACCACTTTGGCTAAGTCTGAATACAACATTGTAGAAGAGATGAAAAGGATTCCATCAAAATCTAGTTTATATGATACCCTTTTCATTCCTTGCCATATTGACTTGCTTAAAGCTTCTCTCAACAAGTATCCACAATATAGGCAGACCACCACAATCCTTAGCATACCCTCAGAAAAGAAAGAAATATCCCCTGCTACTTTAAAGAATAAACCCCCTATTTTCTATATCTCTTTAATAATGGAACGTTGGGTAGTCCGAAATTGTATGATAGATTCAGGAGAATCAAATACAATTATGCCTAAAGCGATCTGTGAAGAGATGGGTATGGAATATACCCTATCTTGCCTTGGAGTACTGTAACTAGATGGAACACCTGTAAAAATGGTGGGAATAATAAAGGATGTTCTAATGAGGTTACATAGAGCCCATGAGGTAAAAATAGTACAAGAAATAATAGTGGTTGACCTAGAGCCCTACTTTGGTTTATGCCTCTCAAGGGAGTTCACTACAAAATTAGGTGGATGCATGTACATGGATTATTCTAGCATGGTCATTCCCTTCAAAGAGAAGAGGATAAGGATAACACCTAAAAATCCTATGTCTTATCACATAGAAAAAATTGAGGAAGACATGTGCAACATCACTCCTCTTGAAGAATTTGAAATTGTGGATAAATTTGAGGAACTGGAACTGGAAGATGAATTACCTTTTAGAGAGGATTACAGTCAGTTTGGGATAGGCATGGGCACATATAGTATTTCTATAGAATCAGAGAAGAAAATTCTTGCTATATCTAATCAATATTTGAGAGAGATAGAGGTATGGACCATGCACTTTGACGGTGCTAGATGCAGAAATGGAGCTGGTGCTGATGAGGCACTACAATCCTAATCAGAAGGGACAAAGAGTTTTACCTACAAGTTAACATGGTCATGCACCAATAATGTTGTAGAGTATGAGGCTCTATGCCTTGGACTGATGCAAGCAAAAAATATGGGCATTAAGGTCCTAAACATATATGGCGACTCTAAGTTAATCGTCCATCAGGTAAGAGAAAGGTGCAATAGCAAGCACCATTACCTAAAAGTATATAGAAACAGGGTATGGGATCTGATGGAATCCTTTGATGCCCTAAATATAAATTTTATTCCCAGATAAAAGAATACTTTGGAAGACTCTTTAGTAGCGAGGGGAGATAACTTCAACCCTTCTACAGATATTGGAGTCAAGAAAGACAAGGGAATCAAAATGATTTTTAGGCCTGCAATTCTCGATAAGCAGATTTTCTGATAGGTCTTTGAAAGTTATGAATAGATCATTGATTTTTTGGTAAGATAAGCCTACCTCTCCATTGTACCAAAAGAAAATCTAGAGGAAATTTATCAAAAGGAAATTATTTAGCTTAGAAATAATCATATACCTAGAGGGTTGGTCACCCTAGAGAGCCTGTTTGACAATGAAGATAGGAGAAGGATCAAATCTATGGAAGTAAATGACAAAATATACAAAGAAGTTGAAATAGAAAAAGGAAAAAGGCTCAAGGTTGGAATACAATGTTCTCCAGAGTAAGAAGAGGACATTACAACTTTATGCATAAAGTACTAAGACATTGTGGCTTGGTCATATGAAGACCTCAAGGTATATGACAAAAGGATTATCCAAAATACCATTATCTAGAGCCTAATGCAAAGCCTTTTAGGAAGAAGCAAAGGCCTATAAATCCAAGGATCGAAGCCATAATCAAATAAGAGCTCTTAAAGTTGTTAAATGCTAAGATCATATATCCAATTAAACATTCTACCTGGGTAGCCAACTTGGTACATGTGAGAAAAAAGAATGGCAATATTCGTTTGTGTGTATATTTCAAAAATCTTAACCAAACATCTCTTAAGGATCACTACCCCCGTCCATATATTGATCAGATATTACAGATAGTGGCATGGGCAGAGAGGTTCTCACTATTGGATGGCTTCTCTGGATACAATCTAATCTGGCTGAAAAATGAAGATCAGTATAAAATAGCATTCACCACAAAATGGAGCACATTTGCCTACCAAAGAATACCTTTTGGGCTGTCTAATGCATGAGCCACATTTTAGAGAGCCATGGACTATGTCTTTGGGGAGCTTATCAATAAGGTCATTCTGATCTATTTGGATGATATGATTGTTTTCTCCTATAACAAGCATGATCACTTAGCACACCTTGAGCAAGTTTTTCAAAAGTGCAGATAATTTGGCATTTCCCTCAATCCTAAGAAAACATTTTTTGCAGTGCATGAGGGAAAATTTCTAGGTCATGTGGTCTCAAAATAAGGTATGGCCATAGATATAGACAGAATACAGTCCATTCTAGCTCTTCCACTTCCCGTAAACAAGAAAACCTTACAGTTCTTTTTCGATCAAATAAACTTTATCAGGAAGTTCATTTCTAACTTTGCACAGAAGGTAAGGCCTATATCTGAGCTATTGAAGAAATATGCAGAGTTCAAATGGACTGAAGTAAGGAAATAAGCCTTTAAAATAATCAAGCAGTCCATTGCCATAGCTCTAATGCTAGTAAATCCAAATTTTAGTAAAGATTTTATTCTTTACGCTTATGGAGCTGAAGAAAGTTATGCCTCAGTACTTACTCAAAATAATGAGCAAGGTGAGGAACATCCCATATTCTTCTAGAGTTAGACTCTCCATGATTACTAGGTCAAGTATAATTTTATTGAGAAACAAGTATTTGCTATGATGAAATCATTGAAGAAGTTCAGGCATTATTTGGTTCAAGGTAAGTCCTTGGTATATGTTGTTCACCTAGATGTGAGAAGCTTTATTCTACAAGGTGAACTAGGAGATAAGAGAGTTGGATGTATCACCAAGATCCAGGAATATGATGTGGATATACACCCCACCAAGTTGGTAAGAGGTAGGGCCTTATGCCAAGGTTTAACAGAGGTAGCAACATCAATAGAAATAACAACTTGTCAGGCATCAGAAGATGATCAGATTGAAGGGGTACAACTAGGAAACTCTGATTGGGTAGACCAGATGATAAATTACTTTTAAACTTAAGTATGTCCTCCTAATATTAATGCATCACAAAGAATAATATATATACTTCAAGCTTTGAAGTATGTATTACTGCTAGAAGGGCTATACAAAAGGAACCTTTATGGAGTCCTCCTTAAGTGTTTAAAATATGATCAACAACAAAAGGTCGATGAGTTCCATGGAGGACCATCTGGAGGACATTTATCAGGCAGGGTTACAACTTTGAATATCATAAGAGCAGGCTATTATTGGCCTACTATATTTGCTGACACCTTCAACATCACTAGAGCCTGTGACAAATGTCAAAGGCATGTAGGGAGGACAAAAATTACTTCATTCTCCCTCAGGATAATACAGTTAGAAGAACCATTTCAGCAATGGGGGTTGGACTTCATAGGTGTCATCAATCCAAATTATTTAGCTAAGCACAAGTATATTCTAACTACCACAAACTACCTCACAAGATGGGTAGAAGCGATCCCTACAAATAAATCAGATCAGGAAGTTGTGATTAATTTTATGGAAAGTTTAATTTCAAGGTTTGGAGTTCCGAAAGCCTTGGTGAGTGATAATGGGCCAGCCTTTATAGGAGCCAAATATATTGAATTTTCCAGCAAGTATGGCATAACCATTAAGAATACTTAAAATTATTACCCTCAAGGGAATGGACTTACAGATTCTACCAATAAAAATCTGCTAAGGATTTTGAGGAGATCACTAGAAGGAAATAAAATAAGTTGGCACCTAATGTTTGACTAAGCTTTATGGGTAGACAAGATTACTATCAAGAAGTCCATCAAGACTTCCCCTTATGCTTTGGTATATGGCAAGGAGGTAGTGTTACCTGTCCATTTGGAAATTCCAGCACTCAAACTGATAAATACAGAATAAGAATCAGAAGAAAATCCAGTGGAAACAAGGCTAAAACACCTACTATAGTTGTAAGAGAAAAGAGCTCAGGCCTATGAGAACTTTCAAAAGCATTATGTGGAAATCAAGGCATGGTTCGATAAAAAGGCAAGGTTCAAAAAATTCCAGGTTGGAGATTCAGTTCTCAGGTGGAATATTGAAAGAGCAAAACCAGGTCACCATCAGAAGTTTGACTCCTTCTGGGATGGCCCTTTCAAGATAGTAGAAGTCAAGGAGACCAATGTTTTCCAACTTGAATATCTAGAGGGAAACATACAACCAATTTCGGTATATGGTTTTCATCTTAAACTCTACTTTGATTGAAATATAAGCTCATTGTAATATATGTATATACATTGTATCATATTTCCTTTCTTTCTACACTTTGTATCAAGTTTTATTTTAACAACATATTGTGCAAAATATTAAAAAAAAAAGAGAGAAAAGAAAGAGACAATTTTGCAAACAAATCGGCTAAGTGTTCCCATAGGATGTAGCAGTTCCTTTTCCACACTCAAATACACTAAGTGCTATGTGGAATATCATTGTGCTCCAATCCACACTCAAATGAACCATCGAACGAGTGGAATAGCGATTGGGTTCCAATCCGGACCTAAATAAACTACATTGGCAACAGAATGTAACATGCACTATTTTCCGCACTCGGATGGACCACGATGCTAGCAGAATGATGAGCGGGTTCCAATCCATTGGGTTTCAAGACTTATGATATGTGGAATGAGGAAGGTCCTAATCCTCCATAATTTAGAGTTAAGTTGTGCAGAATAGGGAAGTGTCGCCAATCTGTCATTTTCAAGTCTACTTTTGAGCGAGATAGCAATTCTGCATTGTATCACTTCCAAAAGGTAAAAGGTCTACAATAAATACTAATTTTCCTATGCTCAAAAGAGAAAGGATAAAGCAAGGCCGTAAGGTTGAAGCACATTTGAATTTTGACCAATCAAAAGTCAGAATGCCACCTCTAAGCCACCAAAAGGGATAGAGTGCTAGTTGAGAAGCATGCCAATGGGTAAGTCATGTAGTAGCCTAATTAATGGTGGAATGTGTACATGAAATATTAATTAAAAGAGAAAAGCACAAAATTATTTTCATTTGACAAGAGCAGTGTTCATTGAGCGAAGAAGAGCATAACGATAGCAAAAACATTACCTACAAATTCTACAAAGAAAATCTAAGTCATTACAGACGAAGATGGCTTTTGAATATTCCCAAGAAGCTAGAAAATTGATGAACAAGATAGTGGGCCATTATATCGACAAAGCAAAAGTTGTAGCGGATACTAAGTTGGTTCTCATAGAGAGATCGAAGCTCAGGAGAAGCATCAACAATAGATACAAGGCAGGAGTGGCCCTGTTGAAGGTAGATGTGTTGTGCTTCATTCCTATATTTTTACATTTGTGATTTCATCCATTCTTGCCCTAAATTAATAGTGGCCATCGTTAAGTTTTATGACCCAATGGCAAAAGTAGTAAAGACTGCTAAAGGCAAGACCCTATTTAGCATCACGACTGCAAATTGTAATAAGTTTTTTTGCCATAGAAGCAGAACCACCAGTAAAACCAAAGGAGTTTAAAACAATTACCCAGGCCAGGTATTACTCCCTGGAGAAGAGAGCTAATGACGGTGAGTCTTTCAGAAAGTGGGTATATAAACAACTCAAGGACACTAGGCCTAGAAAAGGATTACCTCAGGTCCCAATTTCCATTGAACATTTTGAACACTCAGAGCTTTACTCCATGTTAGTCTGTATGGATGGTCTAGATTTCGATAAAATGGTGTAGGGTTGACAAATAGTCGCTGCATATTGCATTTCCAATGAGAGGATGTATGAGGAAGACACAGTTGAAAAGGGTATTAGGGTTATCTATTTTGAATGGTCGGCTTTCCTTTCCTAGATAATATATGAGTAGTTAGTAGCATTGAAAAGAAGCTCTGATGCACCTTGTTTTTGATATTGTTCAAGCCTGGTCTGGATGTTTTTCACTATTGTGAGAGATATGATGCCCTGGATTCCAATTAAGAACAAGACCAGTGAAGGAGAACCCCTGCTAATTTATTACTAGACTAAGCATCTCAGAAGTACTGAGCCTTTTTACAAATTCAATTTGGAATTCTTAGGGCCAACATTGAAAATAATGTATGGATTTTGCCCTAGGATACCACTTTTGGTTGAGAAAATATTGAGAGCGGAGGGTGCAGAGGAAGGAGACTGGTATCTCTTAATAGAGGGCACAGTCATTAGACTATATGGCTTTATGGACAAGCCTTTTCTATTGCCCCACTTTGTCACAAAGAGGCTATTTGCCTTAGAACATTTAAGGTAAGCATAATATATAGATTTGAACTATGGCTCTGGAAGAAAGAGGAAGTCTATGTTGACCTACCAAAATTTTAGTGATATAACTATTACAAAGAAGCGGTAGGGTAAGCAAATTGACCAATACCTAGATAGGTTGGGTCTATTCTATATTCCTCAGAGATGGAGTTATGATCCAGATGACATATTCTATAAAAGAAATATAGTCGTAAATGGAGAGAAGACCTACAAATATGAAAAGAGATCTAGGCCTCGTTTTGAACAAGGCAGAAATAACAAAGAAACTGATATTTTAGAATGGAATGTTTCTAAAATGGATCAACTCCCTCCATGGTTGGACTTTTATGAGCAAATTGTGGATTTTGACCCAAACAACAATGTAAAACATTAGTTGAAGGAATCTACCATTAAATATATTGAGGAAAAAATAGAAAAGAAAGAGGAACCTCAGTCTCAAGAACCTGATGATGAAAAGGTAGAGAATAAAGGGAAATGGAATGAGGCCAAGATATCAGATTGGTGGAGGATGCGAATTGAGACTAGTAAAACAAAATCCAAATTTGGGATTAAAATGGATGTTGAATTCTCTAAAAGGTATGATAAATATATCAAAACTTGGAGGCCCAAAGATATAAGGAATATAGTGTTAATATACAAAATGACACAAACCGAGTCTAGTTTCCCATCCCCACCTCCAAAATAAGAAGTCCAGGAAGAAGAAACTGATGCTCCATTGACTGTTGCCAAAGTCTTGAAGCCTTTTCAACCTTCAACTGAGAAGATAGAACAATTTCCAAAGGGGGAAGGATTGATGAGTAAAATGCACTATTCTAATGAGAGGACTGTAAGTGCACCAATCATAGAGATAGTAAATAGGCCTAAGCACCTAGCCCTGGGTGGACAACCTCCAAATACATATATAAACTAGAAAGAGAAGGATGAGAACTTTAGGTTTACACCTCTGATATTCACCACTACAACAACAATGGAATTGAATCCCATTTTTGAGTAGGTATTGCTGGAGGAAACAGTTCAAGGAGGGTTCTCTAAGGAAGAGATAGAAAATGAGAAAGTTACCTTTCAATTTTTCATAGAAAAGCCAAAAGGGCCCCAGAAAGAGCTAAGAAATATATTCCAAAGAAATAGAGGCTGGATAAAGAGGATATAGTTGAGAAAATGACTATTTTAGTTGTTGAAGAATTAATATAGCAAGAACAATAGCAAATCACAGAGACAACTCCAAAAAACCCTACATCATTAGGTGAAGGTATAGTCTCTAATCTCTCTTCTCCTCTTCCTCCTCCAGATTCCCTAAGGAAATATCCCTCTCTTTCTGAACAAGAAGTCATAACAAAGGTACCTTATCCGCCTCATAGTTCACCTCCTGCTTCATCGGTCACCATTGAGGTACAAACCAATCCATCTCCCCCAAGGTCATCACAAATTCCTTCTTCATCACCCCAAGTCCCTGTTTCATTGTCTAAGATTCTACCTTCATCATCTGAAGTTCCACATTCATCAGCTGAGATTCCCCTCTCATTATCTCCCATAGTTACAACTTCACCATTACCACCACCACCATCATCTGATAAATAAACTATTTTCAGTACACCCCTTCACCCATCTGTGAGTCTTACTTCAGTCTCCATGAGTTTACCAATTGCAACAACGGTAGTGGTCAGAGATTCCACTATGGTCACATATTCCATTGTAAATTCTTTTGTACAATTGCTATCAAATGTTGATTCTACTATTACATTCTTGGTGTCTTCCTCTCCTCTTGCTACAAGTTACCCTACCCAGGCAAGTTTACAGAAGGAGCAGGAAGCTACATAGAAAATCAATGATTTCTGGGCAGAAAAGTTTTCTAAGCCTTCTAATAGGATGGCTACCAAAAGAAAAAGTATATTTTTTGATCCAGTTTCAAGGCAAAGGACTTCTAGGTCCATGATTCCCCTGGTGAGCAAGCCTGAAACTAAGATGATAGCTCAAGATTATCATATAGAAGAGCATACGAAAGATATTGAGAAACTTCCTGATGAAGATGAATTGGTAATAGCCAAATCCCACTTAGAAATTTTTTATGTGAAAAATGATATATTCAAATAAAAGGTGGGTAAGTTGGAGAAGCAAATTGAAAAGCTTTAGAAAACTATCAGCAATCAGAAATAAGTAGAGAAAGCTTTGAGAAAAGAAGCTAAAAGCTAGCAAGAGAAGTTTCAAGAAGCTAATAAGCTCAAGAAGCAGGTTGCAGAACACCAGAAAAAGAATGAGGAGCAAGCTAAGGAGATACAAAGTTTGAAGCAATAGAGGCTAAATCCTCTGGTTTTTCCAAAGCTAGACTCAATAAAGTGAGAAAGGAATTGCTTTCTGAAGTGCTAGAGAAATTCTCAAAGCTGTAGCTTATTATTGACTACTCCAAAGTATTCAGAAGGATTTGGACAAAATCACTGGAGAGCTACAATCTATGGTGATTCTAGCTGAGCAAATTCACAGGCTGGTGGATAGTAGACTCATCGATTCTACTAAGCCAATTCCTAATAAGGAGTGGAACATTGCTAGGGTTGTTGCTAGAATTGTAGTAAATAAGCACAGAGCAATCCAAAAGGCTTAGTTTTTGTATGACAAAGTTGAAGGAGTAATCAAGGATGTAGTGGATGTTAACAAGGAAATGATCCAAATTGGCTACAGAGGATTATGGATGGAATATCACAGCTTGCTGTCAGTTGAAGAAATCAAGAAAAGTACTGGAGAGAGCTTACAATATGAGTCTAAAAATTGATGTTCTAGAGGAACCAATTGACCAAGAGAAAGCTTCACAAATGATCATTGATTTCACCAAGCTTAGAGACCTCATGGAGGACCTGGTAAACAAAGGAAGTGTTGCTTACTATGAAGATATTGGTGAACTACAATACATTTACAAGCAGCTAAAAGATACTTCCAATCCCTCATAAACAACCTAGAAACAAGCCCTACAAACCTTGAAACTGATGGTGCAGCTATTTGGTGATAGTGTAGCAGAGTAAAATAAGGAGCAATCTTCTCCAAAGGAAGAAGCTTAGGAAGATGTTGAGCAAGAAGAGGATAATGTTGAGGAGGAGGTCCAACAAGAAGAAGAGCCAAATAGAGATGTTGCGGACCCTGAAGGGGCACAATCTTAGCAATTTTTTGTTTTGTACATATATAGTCATAAGTTTTGTATTTTTATTTGATTTATTTTTACTCTGACATGGTAAAAAAGAAACAATAAAAGCATGAGTCTAGAGAGACATAGAAAACAATAGTTTTTTTGTGAAGGCATTTATATCATGTATTATAAGAAGGTTTAAAAGGAGAACATAGCTGCATTTTGATGGAGCAGTGAAGCAGTTTTGCTGGAATGGCATAGAGATTAATGCTTATGGCATAGTCTCTATATGAACCTTTATCCTCTAGGATGCATGGAGCATAGTCTTGATATGAATGTTTATCCTCTAAGGTGTTCAGTTTTTAGAGGGTAATGTTCATATGGAAGTTATTCTTTAAAAGCATTTTTGAAGAGAAGTATTTTTAACTCCCGATGCCCAATGGATAAGACTCTGAGTTTGATGGCTTTGCGAGCAAATCCACCCGAGAGGCACCAGAATGTAGGCCCAAAATGGCCACATCCTTGGAAAACATTGAAAATTTAATTCTAAGGTATGTAAGTTCCATTTTGTACATTTTTTAGTGTATTTTGGAGCGGATCTGCTACATTCATTTCTAAATCCACCCAACACTTAGCACATTTTTGGCTTGAGCGATTATGCTCAGTTTATAACGTAAAATGATGCGGATTGGCGACGAGTCCTGATTTTGCAAAAGTTTTTGGCAATGATGACATTAGCACAAATAAAAGTGTGGATTAGAGATCAAGAGTAATTTCTTGCATGCTCTCAGTGGCTAAGTGTTGGTAAGGCTAAATCCATCGAGTCTCAAGACTATTTTGGTGTGGGTTTGCAACAAAGAGTGGAAAACACTGCATAAGGTGTGGATTGGAGACAAAGAGTAAGTTTACACTAACTTCGATGTGGATTGGCGGTAAGAAGCTGTTTTACACTATGCCCAAAGTGGAATGGAGATAAAGGATGATTTACACTTATCCAAGTGTGGATTGGAGATTTCACATATTTATAAAGCAAAGGTGATGTCAGCACGCTTTAAAGTGCAGATTTCAAAAGCTATGAAGCCAAAGAATAAAAGGGGAAGGAAAAGGAGTGGATTGCATCCTGCTCATCTTTTTGTTCATTTCACTCTAGAATTTTATTTCGTAGGATCAAGGTTATAGTGATGATGTCAGCAACTTAAAAGTGTGAAACAGTGCTTGGTTTTTCCTCGCTAATTTACAAAGTGTCTCGAGAGGTTTTAAGCATAGTCGTCCATGATGAAGATCAACGGTTGAGAACTTGCTAACATTGATAATATATTTAAAAGTATTTTCTCATTGGATCAGAACATAGTTAGTTGGGGGGTAGGAAGACGAAGCATCGAGGATTTCCAAGAACAAGAACCAGATGCAATTGTGAATCTATGGTGGAGTCGAGCCTCCAAGAACGATCGAGTGGCGAGATGCGGTATCCAACTGTTTGAACTCCAACTGCCACCAACGAACCAACAAGTTGTAGAGGTATGTTGCCATGGAGGATTTCTCACAACATATTTCTTGGAGTCATATAGCTAGTAATATGATACTAGAAAACTC